>CM045914.1:642500-802504 GCA_025169955.1 Salix arbutifolia
TAGCCTGCTTGGTTGGCGTTTCAAACGCCGGTTTGCAGTTTTTTTTTTATTTTAAATGAATATAGTTTGATGTTTTTAGATCATTTTGATGTGCTGATGTCAAAAATAATTTTAAAAAATAAAAAAATATCATTTTGATATATTCCGGCACGAAAAGCACTTTGAAAAGCTACAGCAACAGCTCTCCCAAACACCCTCTAAATATAAAACAAAGTTCATGATTTCGTTTTAGCTCACCCCTTCGAGCCGATCCAGCAGAGCCAAGATCATAAAACCTTGATTGTTCTCTCATCAAATGTTTTTTCAAGCTAGGAACAAGGTTTTAAAATTCAACCAAAAGTGAAATGAGATTAGAGTTATGGGAGGGCAGGATTGGGAGATTCAAGATTGACCCATCTACAGTTTGGCCGGGTCGGCCGGGTCACGGTGAAAAGGCCTGTTTTTGAACCGGGTCTTGTTGCAGGAATGGTCGACTGACTCCCCTCCATTATTCTCGAGCATCACTGGATCAAGCAGCAGTCACATCGGGCTTGGCAACTGGTTTGCTAGAGAAGATTCTCAGGGCAGTAAGAATTCCTATCTGCATCAGAAATATATTGCAGCGAGGTAAAAGGGATTCTCTGAAAAACTCACATGCCAATCAGAAAAATTCACGAGCCATTGGCCCCCCCACTCAATTTTCTTCCCTTGAAAAAAATTCAGAAACAGACAAATGGGTGCTCTCGCCATTGCATCCAAAGCTTCTACCAAGGCCACAGCCTGTGAGGAAATCACCTGTTTGTTTGACAGGAAACTGAATTTTCTTTTCAATAAACTAGGTTTCTCCGAAAGTAGAAGCTTAAAACCTCGTCAAAACCTTTTCTAGTCGCCAAACTGCTACTAGTCTTCTCCTGGGTTCTTGCAAGTTGATGGAAGCAAAAAACTATATATTTTCTATCATGTCATTTCAAATCCAGATAAAAAATAAAAAAAGGGGCAAACTTTCTTTGATCATAGGTATGTTTGACGAGGGAATTTCCTTCTTTTCCTTCGAGGAAGGGGAACAGAGAAACAGTTGCAGGTCTAGGCAGATAGTGACTGAACAGTGTGTAGAACTTCGAAGAGACTTTTCAGGTCCGACCCATCGCCCTGTATCATAGTGATTCTTACGATAACATGGAAATCTGGATCTGAGACCATGAACAATAATGGAGTTGCGGGGCCATGATGTGATTTTGCTACTATTTTTTCTCAGTCTAAAAATTAAAATTGTCCCCATTGGATGGACCTGGTACCTCATTTCTGTATCTGATATTTTTTTGGCTGCGTATATATTTAGTATGTTTGTGATTGTTTTTAAAAGTATTTTTTTTGTTTAAAATTATATTTTTTTTATAATGAAATATGATGATAAAATGAAAGGCCCAGGTAGAAGAATCCAAAAGGAAGTGCAAAATTCGCTCAACCATATCAAGATCAAGCCTGTTTCATTGTCTGCAACTCCTTTATATCACTCACTGTCTCATAATCTTCTTTATGTCAACATCGACGAGACACCACGCCCCAGATGAACAACATAACTAAGCCCCCCATATCAAACTCAATCTAGATCTAGCTAATTTAGTGGTGCAAATTGATTACGGCAAAACAATTTGAAGATAATGATTAGACAACAGATTCTTAATGGCCCCAAATTTCACAAGGTTTGCTAAGCAAGCTAAGATGAGGAGAGAAAGAGAGAAACAAAAGGGTCACTTCACCTTTCTTCCCCGCATCTCAGCGCTATTCTCATGCAAAATATCATTGGTGGGTATGAATTTCAGGGTTGGGCAAGCAAGATGCAGCCAAAATAACATGGAAACCCCTTTCTAATTGTGGGTCATTTTTTGGAGGCATCATCGTGCCCTTGGAGATGATCCCGGGCCTCCACTACCTACAGCCATGTGTGTATCATATTATTGATTCGATAATCCAATTAATCCACTGTTTCACTGTGATTCCCTTGTTGATTATACACCTAGAAATGATCATATCCCCCCCAAATTGGAGGGCGGTGCGAGTTATTTACTAAAGAAAGCGCTTCCATCGGTAGAATAATATAATATTTTGATCTTTCTCAGGGCTTAAAACAGCCCTACGAGAGAGGGTACATAGATCAGGGACATACTTCTTCTCTTTCGAACTAAAAGAGGAGAATATCTATCAATAAATACATCGATAGAGCATGAAATACAAGATTTGGACAGGGAAAAGGTAGATTAAAAAAACTAATCGTAAAATCTCTATACAACTTTAACACCTTTAGCCGATTATACTCAATTACCTGGATGAAACTGGATTCAAAGCTCTAGCAATTCCATTCATAGCTCCATATCCCTTTGAACTAAAACCTAAACACCCGAATAAACCTTGTCTGTAAGGCAGAAATGTCCTCTTCCTCATCTCTTCAGCTTGTGCTCTACTTGCCTTGTAATGTAACTCATGTGGTGATACCGGTACTCTCCTCTTGCCTACACCATTTACTGGCTTCTTCCCTGAAGAAGAAGAAGAAGAAGAAGAAGAAGAAGAGCCTTGCCCGCTATTTCCCTTCACTTTCTGGCTCTCGCCGCCAGGAACAGTCCCATTATTGTTGCCGCCGCCGCTAGACTTCTCTTTCGACATACCAAGTTGAACACCACCACTTAGTTGCTTGATCTTCTCCTTGGCTGGTGAAAAGGAGATGTTGGACCAGAACTTGTTATTACTCCTCCCTTCACTTTTGCTTCTGTAAAGAAAATCTTTCAAAAAAACCCATCTTTTTGAGTTCCTTCCAGCTGATGATGACCTTGAAGATGAAGCAGAGACTGAGGGATTGTTTGCACCGCCACTAGTTGTTGCCTCGTCAAGTTTAAGAGTTTCTCCATTAACTTCCAAAGAAGTACTGGACCCCTCGGCCACGTCCTTGTTTTCTTCATCATAATCTTCAAAAGAAGTGCTTCTTAATGGTGACATGGATCTTGTTCTTCTACGTAAAGATTTGTTCTTTAACCTCAGATCTCTCCCTCTTGACATACTTTCGCCATTATCACTACCCTTTCTTGAACCATTCATGAATTCATCATCATTACCACTATCCCCGTCCTCTTCTTCGTCTTCAAGATCCAGCAACGGAGATAACACCTGGGGCCTCTCCAAATGAGACGATAACTTCATGGGTCGGATCTGACCATTCAAGAAAAGCTCGTCAGCTGAGCTCATGGATCCGGTTTGACCCGACCCAGTCGAACCAAATTTTGCAGAGAACTCGAACTCATAACCAATAGGCACACTCTTATCCGGCGAAGAAGCAAAGGATCTCCTTTCTGCAGCTGATGATGTTATTGCGAAATGCATTGGACTTGCCGGACAGCTATAGAAGAACCCCCCGTTAACTGGTCCGGATCCTGGTCGACCCGGACTAGAAGGTGCACTGACATAAGGTGTAGAACAAGTACTGTCAAAATCTTCGGTGAAGTATTGGGATTCCAAAGCTTTGCCATTATGAGGGTTCTCAGGGTCTGTTTTCGGGTCAGGTGTTGAGGTTTGGCCATTTTTATTGCTTCTGCTAGCTTCTTGCAGCTTCATTTTCTCTTCGCTGTCTGTGAGAAAGAGGTACAGAGAGAAGTGATGGACTTGTGATGTGTTTGTGTTGTGTATTAAGTTATTAAGATTTTGATATTTTTGGGGTTTCCTAGATTGCCCTTGAAGAAGACAAGTTATAACATCTTTGCCATTATCTTTTTCGTTGTCCTTCATTAATAACAATTAAATTACGGTATTAGAAAAAAAAAATAACAAATAGAACTATTAAGAAAATATTGCTTGATTGTTTAATCATAAGACTATTAAAAAATGTTTTTTTCACATTAAAAAATAATTCATTTTCTTCTTCATAGGTAATCCCCAAAAATTATTACAAGTTTCTCTATTTTGCACAATCAATGAATGCAATACATTTGAAGCGGCGGTGAAACTGAAATAGAAATATAAAAATAATTTTAATTATAATTATAATTTAGAGTAAAATATAAAAATATAAAAATTATTTTTTTTCAAAAAAATGTTTGAAACGGAGTGTCAAATTAACAAATTTAATTTTCTAAAAAAGCCAGATTACAAATCCAAGGATCATCCTGTATTTGGCATTGATTTCAAAAGTGTTTTTTAACAAATTTGGATTTTTTTTATTTTAAATTAATTTTTATATGTGTTTTTTGATTATTTTGATGTGCTGATATCAAAAATAATTTAAATAAAAAAATTATTATTTTGGTGTATTTTTTAATAAAATATATTTTCAAAATCAACTTCAACCACATTTTTAAATAGACAATTTCTTAAACAAATTTTATAATAATATATTGGTTTAGATGTTTTGGGATTCGGTTAATTTTTTAGTTTTGATAATATATTTTATTGAAACAAATATTTGAAAAAATATTTTTAATAATTATGTATTTGTTTGTTTTTTGTTTTAAAAATATTTTTGAAACAAATATTTTTTTATTTGCTTCAAATTCAATTTTTTTAGTATTTTCTAGATGGTTTTGATATGTTAATATCCAAAATAATAATTATTAATAATAATAATAATAATAATAATAATAATTTGATATATTTTCAAGCAAGATGCATTTTAAAAGATAACTGTTATCACACTCTCAACCACCCTCAAAACAACTATCTCTTAAGAGAGAGAGAGAGAGAAACAATTATAATTTAAAATAAAACTTTGAAAACAGATATTCAATTCACAGCGAATAAAAAATAAACCTACTTCTTGAATAACATATTGAAAAATAATTAAAATATCAACAAAATATATATGATGTAAAGTATTTATGAAATATTTATGACTTGTCAGAATAAGATATTTCTAACTCGGCATAATAAAATATTTATGATTATAATTAAAATATGGAGCCTAAGATTTTTAAAAGTTAAAAAAAAAAAAGCAAGAACTTAGCACTTAGTTTAGACTATGTGCTGGTTTGCACTGTGGTTGTATCATCGGTTGCTCAAAATTTATTTATTTTTATTTTAAATAACTTTTTTTTTATATTTTTAGATTATTTTGATGTGATGATATCAAAAATGATTTTAAAAAAAATAAAAAAATATCATTTTGATGTGTTTCTAAACAAAAAATATTTTTAAAATCAACCGCAACCACATTCTCAAACATGTAATATAAATAAATAAATAATGGATCTATCAGCCCATCAAACTCATACATGTATGAGTTTGACACTTGGTCAAGTTCAAAAATGATGACTTTGACGATACATTAAAATTATTTATAAATGTCTAGCTGGACATAAAAAATAACACCTCATCAAATCCACATATATCTTGTAAATAATGAGTCACTACTTTCTCCTCGATCATCCTTCTAAAACAATGAAACAAAACATCATCATTTATGATGCATATATTATCTTGATTTAGAAATAAAAAAGTGAAATTAAAACCCTCATAAGTACATGCACATAGGAACCCTTTGTTTAGCGTCGTACAGGAATCAATTGAGATCAGATCGGGCAACCAAAAAATATCCTGAATTTACCTAGGAACCCGAGAACAAAACAAAAAAACTTACATAGTTTGTTTGTTGTTGATAACAAGATATACAGGTCAGCTTACGCGCACTACAAATAATTTTCAGATTCACTGAACATTCTAGTGAGCATTCAAGGCACTATGAAGGTGATAAATGTGCATGGTGAGACTTGAACCTAGGTGCAGAGAAAAGGACAAAAGAAAATAGGTCTCTTCCTTAACTATCTCACTTGCAGACTTATATAGTTATTAACTTTAAAATTTATAAAATTAATTAACATATACACAAGGTGACCAACACAACCTTTTAATAATAATAAAAAAAACTATTGAGCTCTACATGACAGACACGATGTCGAAGTCCAAATGCAATAATCTCCCCAACTATCCTTCTGCCATGGAGTTTTTAATCCATTATTTGTACGAGCAATTAATGATAATTGATAACCATTCGGCGGAGGGCATTAAGTTGTTGACAACATTAAATTAAGGTGATGAAAAGAGGAAACTAGCAGCAGAATATGGCATTAAATAATAAAATAAAATAAAATAAAATAAGGGGTAACGTCGAGAGACGAGCAGGGATCGAGGTGGGGGAGATGGGAAAGTGAACATGGACAACAAAAAAAAACTAACAGGGCGCCACGTTCGAGCTACCGCCATGGCCATTTGCGCGGTGGTCTTGTTGTAATTTTTACTCTTTTTCAAAAAATACATTATAAAAATTATTTTTTTATTTTTATTTTTTATTTTAAAAAATAACTGCAAATACATTTTCTCAGTGATGTCACCGCGTCATTTCTTCCCCATGGAGGCCATATGGCCTATCGCACGTGACATGTTTCTGCTCCATTCTTCACGGCAGTGTGTGAGTAGTAACATTCATTCGCATCAAAAGGGTCCATCATTGAGCCTCAGCCGTCTGATTTCCTCGAGATTCATGCAGTGACGGGGAGCCGCTGATCTCAGAACGTGTGGTGGTACTTGTCAGGGACTTGCAACTTCTGATTGATGGGTGGACGGTTGACAATCTAGGTGTATATAATTAATGGTACAAATCATTTATTAAATTGCCATGACTTAAAAAAATTGATTTAAGGTGCAAATTGTTGTCTTAAATGGAAGATGAATTTGACAAAAATATTTATTTATTTAACCCTGCTTCTCCATACGATATATATTTTTATTTTTTTATAAAAAAATACATATATACAAGTCACCTATGTATGCTAATAGGTATATACAAATTTAGTAACGACACCTTGAAATAAAAATAAAAATTAAATTATTTAAATAAAAAATATCATGCAAAACTGCATTTATTAGAAATATCATATGAAAATATATATTTATTTTTAAAAATAAATCTAATCCATACAAAATATAAAACAAAATTTATTTTTTTCTACCATAATATATATAAAGAAATCATGATATAAATCTCTTCACTAATTAATATTTCGAAAGTACCATCAGCAAACGACAATAGCAAAAAACATGGGTGTCTTGATTCAATGTAAAACCCATCTTCTAAGGCACGGACACAATTTTGAAACATTAACAAGTGTTTGTTCGGGATGATTTATGAAGTTAAAGTGTTTTTTTAAATATAAATATATTAAAATAATATATATTTTTATTTTTTTTAAAATAATTTTTGACATCATTACATTCAAATTATCTAAAAATATATACAAAAATCAATTATTTTTATATACTTTTAAAACACAATACAAAATAAAGACCAAATGTCTTTGTTCAAAAATGATTTTTAAAAAACATTAAAAAAAATTACTCTAAATTAAATTAGTGCGTGTTTTAAAATAATTTTAATATATTAATATAAAAAAATTAAAAAAAAATAATGTTTTTTTTTAAAAAAACATTAATCTCTCCAGCATTGCTAACAGCAAAATCCAAAGTACCCTCTGAGTCTTGGGCAGCTACAACGAGGCCAGGGTTCAGTGTTTATAGACTCGGTGGTAGTTAATTACTAATCATTATCTAATCCTGTTTCAAACAATTCGTTAATCAGAATAAAGATAACATGCTAATCCGTGGACACGTTGCAGAAAACAGTGCCTCTTTTCAGTAGTTGCTCTGTGCAAGAAAGAAGAATCCTGGTGTCCTCGAGAACAGAATAATAAAAAGGCTTCACCCAATCCAAGCTTGACATGTGCCTAAAGCCAAGTGGAGCAGATTCCATGACTTTTTCCAAAGAACAAGAACTTGCTAGTTCCATATTGCCCTCGCACATGGCCATTTGCAAATCTTAAGGTAAGACAAAGTTCACTTGTTTAAGATATAATCATTTAATTAATTGTAAATCTATGTATATATAATCCCAAGCACATTTATAATCATAAAATTAAAAAAAAAACTTTTGATAGTAACTTAAATTCCAAACTAGTTCATTATCATATTCAAAATTTGGATCGGAGATTAAATAGGTCAATCCAGAACAATACTATTATTATTTTTTCACACTGGAATTTCAAGTTGATTTTAAATTGATATGTAAGTTGACCGTATAAATTTCTAACCTAGTTCAATATTAAGTGGTTATTTGAGAGTATAGTTGATGTTGTTTTTAAAAGTGTTTTTTATTAGAAATGCATAAAAATAATATTTTTTTATTTTAAAAAAAAATATTTTAATATCAGCATATGAAAATGATATAAAAACACTTAAAATATTTAATTTAAAAAAATCATTTTTTAAAAAAATATTTTTGAAAGAAAATTCCAAACACCCCTAACTTGACCCAAAAAAGTTGATGGTGAAGTCCAACGCCAAAGCAATTTTTCTTTTATCAAACTTACTTTGACCATGACTGTGTGTGTGTGTATATATATATATAGATAGATATATATGTGTGTATATGTGTGTGTATATAAAATCAAAATGTTCCGCAAACTTGAATTTAGACAAATAAAATCAAGAAGACAAGATAGAGTAACATCACCGTGTTAAACACTGTACAATACATGATAGAAGTACAAAAGTACGTCAACCGTTAAATCTTGGCCTGGAAGATCTAAGATCCATGAGGATGGAGGTTACCATGTGAAAACCCTGGACGACATGTTTTTAATAGAACGGGAAGCCTATGGTGGCAGTAGGTCATTAGCCTGGAGGCATCAGGAATAAATGAGCTACCCCTCCCCTACCTCCTTCAATAGTCAACCTTCCATGGAGTTATTGGATTCTTTCTCAAACTTAATCTTCCATTCCTTTCGTATTTTCAACGGTTCTGTGATTAATGCCTAGGGAGTCTATCTACGGTCTATTGATAGTCCCAGTAATCTCTCTCTCTCTCTCTCTCTCTCTCTCTCTCTCTCTCTCTCTCTCTCTATATATATATATATATATATATATATATATATATATATATATGAAAACCAGGCCGGTCTTGGCCCTGGATGGATAGGGATTTTGACCCGCCGATATATTCAGGGATACTGGTATTTTCTCAACCTGCACAAGAAAAATCACTTCTTCTAACAAATGAGCAATCCAAGCTACATTATCAATTTGGGAATGCTTGATGTGATGTTTCGATCACCCCAAGTGAATCACAGCAAAGTTTCAGTTTGGATTAAGGTGATGATGGAGCGCCCCAAGAGACGATTTCATTGAGCCACAGTGAGAGGAAGCTCAAAAGACAATTTCATTGAGCAGCAGAGGTAGAAGACCATGGAGACGGGGCTGGGAATTTTGAAATAAAACCCTTTATAACAGAAGGTCGGGGAAAATAGATGGAAGAAGTTCCTAGTATCAATCATAAATCATAATGGTGGTGCATTGTGGCACCAGAAAAACACTACTACATTAAAGAACAGAAGCTTACCCCTACTGTCCAATAGTTGGACAGAATTCTAGAAGTTACATTGTTATATCAGTGGTTAATTCTTGACAGGAGAATCTGGAGGGAACTAAAATCATTGGAAAGGATAAGTGCAGTTGAAGGAATGGTTTTTACAGGTGGAAAGAATATCGAGATGTGAGTACGTTCCTCTACCAAAATCAAGGGAAGGGAATGCAAAGCCAGCAGGTTGCCTTAAATACAGTGGAAGTTAAATGAGATAAAAGCCTTCTTAAAGGGCTTCACATGGGTAATAAATCAGAAACCAATTCGTCAACCAAAGATGTTAGAATCCCTTCTTCAATTTCTACACCATCTTCAAATGTTTCTATGCTGAAGTCCAGCCATTTCCCATATGAAGTGCTCATGTCAAGGTCTACAAGTTCATCCACCATCAGGTCACCCATGCTTTGCCAACCCAAAATTTCCTTGTACAGTTCCTCTGCCAACCACCCCTTCCTTTGAAACAATGTCGACAATTTAGCCCATGCTTTGCAGCTCCCTGAAAAAGTTTGTCTGCATTTAAAGTCTAGGGATTCACTTACGCAATCAAACAAAAGCTTTCGCGCGAGCTTTGAGTACTCTTCTTCATTACTTTCCATACCCTTGTTTTGATTCTCCAACAAATCAAAAAGATTGGGGTTTATGACTTTGGAGGTTTGACCCAAAGTGAAGTCTTTCATGTCTAGCCCCGCACTGCTTAGTATATCCCTTGTAAAGTCCAGTTCCCATTCGCTTAATTCTGTCAATTCTGATGTGCTGCATGTTCTAGTTGTGTATTTTCTTACCACATCCACTGTAGATATTGAGGAAGCTGAGTCTGATAACTCTGTTTCACCCTCCATTTCTACAGATTCATTTGTAGAGCAATGGCTCCATCCTGAAAATACAAGTATATACTCTGGTCATTATTTTCATTAAAACATGTAATTTTATCTGAAAAAAGAGAAAGGATCGTAACCAATCTAGAAAGGTATTTGGGGCAAAAATGGTTCTATAAAGCTCATGTTATACATCCCACATCGAGTTACAAAGATCTTATACTCTGGTCATTATTTTCATTAAAACACGTAATTTTATCTGAAAAAAGAGAAAGGATCGTAACCAATCTAGAAAGGTATTTGGGGCAAAAATGGTTCTATAAAGCCCGTGTTATACATCCCACATCGAGTTACAAAGATCTTATATGGTGCACACAGTCCCAAACCCAATGTGAAAAATAATGGGAGAAGTAGATGGGTTGTGTACCTCATATTATAAAATATCAGTCCCATAGGCTCCTAATTAGCACTTAACTGATATTGGTTTATGCCCAAATTATCATGCATGGAGTAACAAGATTTTTCCAAATCCATTTTCATTGTTGCTTAGATAATAAGAAAATAAGTCAGGGAAAACAGTGTACAACTTTACCATTGAGATATGAGCAACTTCCACTTGCTAAAGAAGGTTCGAGAATTGAAACTGGGCTAGTACGTTGACACTCAAGTTCTTTTCCAGTTTCACTGTAATTGCTGATGCTGCTATGCTCTTCCATCTTTTCTGATTGCTGAAAAGTTTGTCCAAGTGAGATCGTTAGTGTGCCAAATAAGATGTCAACTTATATTCATTTCTAAAGATGAGAAAAGTGAAATGAATTATTTATTGTCAGAACTTCCAATCATGTTACTACCTGCTTGGCTTTTTAGAACATATTAGAGAATTCTGTCTGTAGGCATACCCATTAGTTAAGGAGTGTGTCAAAATTGGGAAGTTAGAAAAAAGTTGTTTGGCAATAACTTGCACACAAGCTCCAAGTTCTACAGCTAAAACAAATTATAAGGACTTGCATCTGCACCAGACAATTACAGACAAAACCAAGACTCTTTAGCAATTGCAAAAATGAAAATCAGAATAGGGGACAGCTTCCAAAGCAATTCTACACATCTCATAGACACTAACAATTTATGCATAATTCCAAAAAATATACCAAGTTTGCAGCAAAACTAGGAGAAGCAAGCACCCGTTTCAATTAAGGTAGATGGTTTTCTAAACATCATTAAACTTGACAAAAAAAGCGAATTCTTCCTACTTTATCTGCTATATCTATAATAATGTACATGTACAATGCAATAGTGGCATGAAATAAATTAAACCTATTGCCAACCAAATAGGTCACATACAAAAGCACCTAAAAAAACCCATCAAATGACAAAACAATAAACTTCCAACTCTTTTCAGTGAATGGAAATATTAGTTGTCCCTAGAAAAGCTTGTCTTGAAACTGCATGCCAAGAATAATATTTTATTATTATTATTATTGTCACACAAGCATATTAAAATTTTAAGAGAAAAATGGAAAATATATATCAGAGATATAAAAACAGAAGGATGCATCTGCGGGTTGTGAAAATAAAACTGACCTTCCACTTTTGGTTCATTGCAAGCTGTGATTTTTCCACCAAAATACAATCAAAGTAACCAAGGCTGTCTGGCCTATCTTTATCATGAACAATTTGAAGCATCTTGTCTAGTCTTGCAGAGGAGGAGCTTGCTACATTGGGAGTTGACAATGAGTTTTCTAAACTGGGTGAAGAAGTAGCAGAAGTCTCCTCTCTGATCACATTACAATAGGTAGACTCTACTTTATTTGTTTTTTCTCGCAGCTTTTGCTCCAAAAAAACACCAGAAACATCACCTCCCATTACATTCAACCCAGGGAAATAAGATGTTGAGCTTCTGAAGGAGGGATGATCATTACTACCAAAAGAATCAATAGCAGAGTTATTGTGTTTATCAGACATTTGTCCAGATGACTGAGAACTAGGCTTGGCTCTCTTTATGGGAGATGAGAACGTGAATGAAACAACATCCATGCCATTTTTCCTGTTATCCATAGCCATATTCATGTTCCTATCAATTACAACATTACTTTTTGTAGACTTTCCATCCTTATTGAATGATACATTCGGAGAAACACTTCTGTCAATTAGAAGATCACCACTTACAGACTGTTTCTTCCGAGATATATTCTTTTTTTTCTCCCTTTCAGAATCCATCATGACCGAGCTGATCTTTCTGGGCATGATTTCAGGCTTTACAACAATCTTATTTACAGTCCTACACTGTCCAACAGAACCACTTGTGGATTGTGTTTTACTACCTTGCTGATTAGAAACTGAATTCTTCAAAGTTGAACTACCTTTATTGGGTACAGAATTTTGCTTGAGGTTATTTTGCTGAAGTACATTATTGTTCCTGCTTTCAAAGGCTCTCTTCTGTATAGCGTTTTGTGTACAATGCTGGTTCTTAAGCAACTGCTTTGCTCTGACCTCATTTTGTTCCTTCTGCTTCACAATGCTCTTACTTCTCAATGTTGACCGGTCTCTTCTTCGAGCATTGGACTTTGCTTGTGCTGCAATTGGAACAGACTTTCCTTTATTCCTCAAACTGTCAGGAGTGCCTTTTTCTGAACCCGTAGAAGCCTTTGCTGATGGCAGGCCTTCTGATCCACTACTTCTCTTGTCACTTTGCTGTTCCTTTGAATTCTTGGCAACAGGGGGTTCATTTGATCTTTGGGGCCTGGATGTTAAGTGTGCAGCTTCCATTTTCTGTTTCAAATCCTGAATTCTCAAGGGAACTGAAGAAGTCCCTATTGATGGGATTTTACCGATGCTACTTTCCTTCGGACTTGCCTCAATTATCTTTGCAGCTGCCTCCATTATGTAAGCCACATTCTTTGTTGGAGTGAATCCAGGATTCTTAATTGGAGACAACAACTTATGATGGGTAACTGGAATTGATTTAGCCAATTTTGGAGGCAATGCTTCAGTTTGGAACCTCGCAATTGGCCGGTTTTCCACCTTATGCAGTCTTGATTCCACAGAATTCCAAGCATACTTTTCTTGCTTATTTGGAATGTTGCGGTAGTCCATAGGGTTATATTCACTCCATAAATTAGGCGTGCTCTTATCATATGGAAATGCCCTAAGAGAGCGTGAATCAAAACCTAGGGTAAAAGAGGGCTCAGCAACATTTGATATAGGCAAAGAATCCAGACCCATAAGTCTAGCAACTGCCCCAGGGGCCCTTGTTCCACATCCTTCATCACTAGTCACTGAAGAAGCACAGCTAAAGTCACTACTTCCTCTGTTTCTCAAGTTTGCTCTTCTATCATCCAGCTCTGTCTGGATGTACAGCAGAAACAGACCATTTAATCATGTTTAATATTTCATAACTGAAGGTTAATGGAAAAGAAATTTACAACAGATGATAGATGAGTGCTCACAATATGAAGCTGCGGCTTTGCCATTTTCTCGGCATTTTCTTTTCGTTGCTTTAATCCTTCTACAATCACAATGCAGACAGGCGTTAATCAGGTTAAAAACAGGTTAATGTATCAGACAATCAGAAATTAACATATACACAAACATAATCTACCACAGAACAACTGTACCAGGAAATTCAGGATTATTCACTAACTGCTTCTTGCGAGACTTCCCATTCCAGTCAAACAAGTGGAAAAAGCCTCCTTTTGTACGTTTACTCTCAACCTCCATCATATTATCTACAAATCATAATCAATACAGTTTCAGCAATAAATACCACCCGGAAAAACCAAATCAGAATAAATTCTATGACTTTCTTTCTTAACCATGAGAAAAACTCAAATAAGCAAATTTCTCTCATCAAAAAACAAAATTTAGCATGGCATTTTACAAAATAATCAAACAGAATCCATCAGCGAAATTAGAATGCCATCAAGTTCCAATTTTAAAACTGAAGAAGCTCCAACGATGAACTGAAACACAACTAGCTAATTTTAAGATTAGACCTTTAAATCACAAGCGCGCCCAACATTAGCTACATTGCTCACTCAGGAAGCAAAAATTCTAAAAAATGCTAGGTATCTACACATAAATAGACAGAGAGCCCAAAAACAATTACACTGACTGCCAAGTAAATCAAATCATTCTTTCTTTGAATAACCAACATTGCCAAAATCACAAGCATTACAGAGCCAAATAACCTTCACTAGAATGAACAATATTCAATCAACCAAAGAAAACAGAAGGAAACAAACTTGAGTCACATAAATTAAAATCTCACCTGGCATCCTCCTAGAGTCAAAGTCCAGCCTCTACTCCCATAAAAAACAAAACCATCCAAATTCCATTTGTTTTAGAACCAGAAAACACAATGAAAGCATAAAAAATAACTTGAATCAAATGGCTTGTCTTCAAAAGTCACAACCGTTGAACCATTCCAGATAATCTCACCAGTCAACTCATTATCCAAAAAACCCACATTTTTTCAAACTCAAAAGCTCTCGACTTTGCCTAAAAGAGGTTTCTTTTCGAACAAAACTAAGAAAACCAGAAGTGTAAAGGCTTAAAAAGTCATAAAAAAAAATGGTGACACTAGCAGAAAGTGAGAAACACTGAGAGATTTTGGGTACATAAGGAATCGTCCAAAAAAATGGGCTTTAAAAGAAGCCAGTGGATTTAATAAGTTTTGTAGAAGATGAGACACCGTTTTAATTCTGAGGTGATAAAAATTATATAAAAAAATATATATAATTGTCTAGAATAAAAAACATAAATAAAGAATAGCGAAAGAACAGCAGGACTGCAAGAATTGACAAGTCTCCTCTCCTGTGAAATCGTGACTGATCAAGATTTATTTACTATCATAAATAATTGAACCAGCCAATTGGATTTTGTTTTTTATTTTTCCAAAGTTGGTGATATTTTTTAATTAGTTTTTCACTTGCATCAAAGATTAACAATTCTCTAAAGCATGTTCAAAGACAAGCAATCTAGTACAGACAGAAAAAACAATTATTTTTGTGACTTAACTTGAAAAATTATTTTTTTGGGTTTAGGTGAGAATGCATTGGGATTAGGTTACACTTAGAAAGATTAAATTTTTTCTTCTTTTCCAATTCAATAATTTCTCTCTGGACTACAAGTCGCTCCAGTCTTATAGCTTGGAAGTGGTATGTGTGATGCAGAGAGATTTAGCACCCGTTTGGCAACGTGGTGCGTTCCACGTTTGCCAAATGGGATGGTGTTGTGGTGTTTGGTAAAAACCAAACACCATTTTTTTTTAATGGGACCCACCGAAATTAACACCCAAACGGCATTTTTTGAAAAGCACCTTGGAGGTGCTTTTCAAACGCCGATATGAACGGCGTCTGTCACACTTCCCTGACCCATCTAACATCTTCTCAAAACACCCTTGCCGAGAACCGATCTTCTCAAAGCACCATCTTCTCAAAACCGATCTTCCCGTTCTGAAAACGCCTGCACCCATCTTCCCGTTCTGAAAACTCTCTGGCCTTTCCTTTTCTTCTTCTTCCTTTGAAAACTCTCTGCACTCTCTTCACTGCACAGTCTTCTCCTCGTCACGAGGTGGCTAATGAAAAAAAATAACATCTCCTCCTCTCTTTTTTCCCTTTTTCTTTTTTCTCCCTTTCAAATCTCAAGTTTAGTATTTTATTACTAAATTTCATCCTCTTTTTAGTCCAAAACATTAGAAAATAGAAATAACCCCGGTGGCTACTAAGTTCCTGTTTAGAAATGTATTTAAAATTATTATTTTTTTTTACTTTTTTAATCCACTGATATTAAAGTATGTTTTCAAAAATAAAAATATTATTTTAATATTTTTTAAAATTAAAATTAATTTAAAAAACAATCAAACCCAATCACGAGGCCATTCTCAAATGACAACGTGATCCATTTTCAAAAAAAAAATAATCAAAGTTATTATTCAAATAGAGGCCTGGCAGAGAAAAGGAGGGGGTGGTTACATTAATGGATGAAATTAGTTTGATGGGAGAATGAAATTATGTTTCCATTTTATTTGAAGTATTCACATTAATATAAATTGTTATTTATTTTTAAATTTATTTGTAGAAGTTATATATATATATATATATATATATATATATATATATATGGATGGATGTATGGATGTATGTGTGTGTATATTTTCATGCCCTTTTAAGTAATTTTACAAGTTAAAAGCAGTTTGTAAAGTTTGGAAACCAAACACCAAAACTGCTTTTTCTTCAACCTTCAACCCAACTACAGTTTTAATCAAACACTTAACTGCTTTTTTTGAACCACAGTAAAAAACGTTTTTTTTGAAACTCCATTTTTTCAACCTCAACCGCAACAGCAACCGCAATACCAAACGGACGATTGAAGCAAGTGTTTTGCATCTCAGGCAGATTCATATGTTGACACTTCACCATATTATTGGGGGTTGTTGACACGTCATCGCCCACTGAATTTTATCTATTTGACAAAATTAAACTAAATATTTTAATTAAAATAATTGTTATTTTCTTGCGATATACAATAAAAAATACTTGCAAGGAGAGAAATAATTTTAATTAAAATACTTGTTTTTGTCTCGTATTTTAATTTCCTCTGATTAAACACTTTATATTCTTTCTTCGATGTGTACAAGGTTTTAAACAAAATCCAATCCCTCCCTTTTCAGGCTACATGGCAGCACGTCTGCCATACACGTCATTTAGCATGGCACTGTTGAAAAAAAAAACTTTTGGCATCAGTAATGTATGAAAGTTTGGCTTCTAATTTTTATATTATGTTTAGATATTAGATTTTATTTGAAACTCTGTTTTGATATTAAAAATGATGAGATTTCAATCATGAGCGAATTAATGGCTTTAATGATAATTTAGAAGTGTGATTAAGGTTGTTTTTCAATGTATTTTTTATTTAAAAAAATAAATAAATAAATAATATTTTTAATATAAATACATTAAAATAATTTAAAAAAACAAAAAAAATTAAAATAATTTATTTTTCAAAAACATTTTTGGAAGCATACACTTAGGGGGTGTTTGAGAGTGCTTTTCAAAAGTGCTTTTGAAAAAAATTGAAAAATTTTTATTTTTAAGTTTAAGTTTAAATTAATAAAATTTAGTGTTTTTAAATCAGTTTGATGTGCTGATATCAAAAATAATTTTTTAAAAATAAAAAACATAATTTTAATATATGTTTAAACAAAAAATACTTTCAAAAACAACCACAACCACACTCCTGTACAGTCATTTAATCAAGTGCTAGCTGCCACCCCTATCTTCATGGGCTTCATGCTTGGAAAGATCCATCCCTCGGAAAATGACAAGTTGCTTACGGATTAACCATTTTTTCTTTTCCTGTAATTAATTAAAGGAAAGAACAGTAGTATACCAGGAGAAAAGCAAGCTCCAGGAATTTTCCCAGATGCCGGGATTTTCCAAGAAAATACAATGATTTGAAAGCTAGAACAGCCGGAAATTGCACAGAAACTTTGTTGCTCCATCTCCGACCAGTTGACTTGACTGATCAACCATGACGATGGATGGAGTATTAACCCTATGTGTGGCGGCCACCGTAGCTGAAACATACCAGGCTAAAAGAGCATGTTTGACATTGTATTTAAAATTATTTTTAAAAAAATTATTTTTTTAATTTTTATTTTAGATTTTAAATGAGGATGGTGTAAATTCTCTCAACAATTTCCTTAATTTTAGCAAGGTTGACTTGTGTGTAAACAAATTTCAAAGAAAATTTAGTGTTGGCGTGCAAACTCTTAGAAGATGTTTGGCGCTGTGGCCAAACCATCGTGCCGCAGAAATTCAATTTTTTTTTCATTTTAAATGAATATGTTTTGGTGTTTTTAGATCATTTTGATGTGCTGATGTCAAAACTGTTTTTTAAAAAATAAAAAAAATATCATTTTGATACATTTCGGCACGAAAAACACTTTGAAAAGTTACCGCAACCATCCTCCCAGACAAGCTCTTAATTCAAAGATATCAGCACTTCATGAATAAATATCACCACCCTCGAAATTATTTTATTATAATTAAACAAAATAACATTTTAAAATAAAAATATCTTGAAAAACAACAACTACTATGACATCAATATAGAATATGAAAGGAATCAACGAGCCTCTTCCCATCAACATTTCAAGGTCCCATTTTTATTTTTTGTGTCGTTGGATCATTGGAGGGAAACCATATGAAGGCGAGGCGAACACGCGTGAAAATTGTGGAAAATTAAGAGGCAACCCTGTGATTAGTAAGAGATTTATGGCGATGATAAGAACACTTGACGTTGAAATATGTAGAATAGTATTGAATTGAATGGGCCAGCATCCATGCTTGTAAACATTATTGTTAAAATCACGAGTTGACTCGTAAAATCATAAACTCATCAAATCTTGTTAATTTTGATAGAAAAATAAATTTTGGTCAATCTCGGTCAAAATTATAAAATCAGACCGAATCAATCTGATTTTACAATTCTGCTCTAGTCTTTCAAAGTTCGAAATTTTCATCCTCGCGCTAGGCGCCCAGATCCCCCTATATATATATATATATATATATATATATATTATGGAATCATTTTTAAAAATCAGTACTATTAACTTTAAAATTTATACTTAAAATTTTTGAAAAAAATATTTTTTTTATTTTTTACTTTAAATTAAAAAATTTTGATGTTTTTAAATTATTTTCATGTCCTGATGTCGAAATAATTTGTTGAAGTTGGAGCTGGTACTAGCAATATCGGTGTTGGTATGAGTATTAGTACCAATAATCCTTTCAATAGTAATGCTTTTGATGAATGTATTAAAAATAACGAGGAAAATAACGGCAATGAGAATGATTTTAATTTATATAGCACATAAGCAAAATATTTATTTTAAATTTATTAGTTTTTACCTAATGAAATTCTATGGACATAATTATATTGTATTGTATTCAGAAATATTTTACTTATGGTTTTATGATTTTTCTACCTACACGATTTTAGCTGTGATTTTACGATTTTTGTATGGAAAAATTCAAGTACGACTACGATCTGATCTTACGATCCGAGTTTTCAAAGCCCCTTCCGTGTCATGTCAAAATCATGATTTTGACAACTATGCTTGTAAACTCTTATTTTCATGATCATTGATGGTGATTTCTAGGTCTATTAGCTATCGAATTAACTGAAATAATCACATGCCACTAATTAATTATCACAGGCAATAACAAGATTATTAAATACTAACAAGATGAAAAAATATTATAAAGATAGAATATTTATTTGGATTTTGATCTCAGAAGTTTTTAAAAAATGGTGGATGTTGCATGGCTGCACAGCAAGAAAATGATATCCAATCAATTTACTTTAGAACGAGCTTCTTTCTTTATTTTCGAGTTAATGACTGTCTGTAAGTGTGTTTGAGATTGTTTTTTAAAGTGTTTTTTGTTTATAAATATATCAAAATAATATTTTTTATTATTTTTAAAATTATTTTTGATAACAATACATGAAAAAAATCTAAATATATATTTTTTAATTTTTTTTAAAATAAAAATATTTAAAAAAAAACACTTTTAAAACTTAATAAGTTTGATTTTTCATATTTCTGAATAATAGCAGATAGAATTAGAAGACAAAAAAACTATCTAGAAGGGGGAGGGGGGAACGAAACCCACAATGATTTCATTTGACTTTACAGATTCTCGACAATCTCAGTTGTCTGTTTTAAGGGTTTTAAAATACTGTTTGGGAGTGTAATTACGATAGTTTTTTAAAGTACTTTTCGTGCTGAAATATATCAAAATGATATTTTTTTATTTTTTAAAAATCATTTTTGACATTAGCACATCAAAATAATCTAAAAATATCAAACCATATTCATTTAAAATAAAAAAAAATCAAATTTTCAGCAAATGCCGGTGTAACGCACTCCCAAACGAGGGCTAAGAAATGATGGAAGGAAACAGACAAATCCCGGTAATTTCCTTTTTTTAAAGATAGTTATAAATCCAACTCCATCTAGGAAATTGATTCAGCAAATCCACAATTCAAGTCAAAACTATTTTTTTTAAAATAAATTATTTAAGATCAAAATAATATATTTAGTTTAATTTAATGATGAATGACCCGAACCCCCTTCTAAGTTATAATTTATAATTGACAACTATGATTTTTAAAAGAAAAGGAGAGGGGTATAAGTGGCAAAAGAAATGGCAATGAATATAAAACAACACAGAAGAACTAGTCATGATGCAGTTAGATGTACCTGATGCTCCTGCACCGAGTACAGATTGAATTGAATTCAAGATTCAAATTCTTTCAGACCAATTCAATAGAAATTTAGATTTTAATTCAAAGTTGACAAATTTTTTATTCCTTTTGCTGTTTGTGGCTTCGCAATGCGTCGTCGTCTCTTTCAAGACGATCCCTTTGCAAATACAGAACGCGTAACTCAGAAATCTTGTCTGTAACTTCCAGCAACCTTCTATACTAAAGACCTATTCAATAAAAGAAACTTTTTAAAATCGTATGAAAATGATGTTTTTTATTTTCTAAAATTTGTCAATGATTTCAAAGTATCAAAACAATATAAAAAATAAATATCTTTTATTAAAAAAAATAACAAAAACTGTTGTAGCCACTGTACCCAACAAGCTATAACAATGCGCGGCAAAAATAAAATAAATAATTAAAAAAAAGAGAGTCACACACAAAGTTATTAAATCCGTTCCGTTCCGGCCGGAACAGCCGGAACACCCCATTCCATTTATAAAACCGGGACAAAACGGGGTCGTTTTTGTCCCAGTTATAATTCCGGTCCGTTCCGGAAATTCCGGCCCAATTCCGGCCGGAACACCTCGGTTTTATTCCGGGCGTTCTGTTCCGGAATGAAGAATGGAGACACTGAAGTCTGAACTAAAGTTTGGAGACTGAAGCTTATTTAATGGAGAAGAGTTGAGATTGAAGTTGTGTTTAATCGATGTGGGACATGGACTAAGGAGAGTGGAGTGGAGAGTGGAGGGAAGAGTATTTATAAAGGAGAAGTGGGGAGAGTGGAGTGAATTTGTCCCAGCATTCGGACAAATTCAATTTGAATTTGTCCGAATGCTGGACAAATTATATATATATATATATATATATATAATTTTTTTAATATATATTAAAAAAATTATAAAAAATATATATTATAAAAAAAATAAAATTGTTGTGTTGATTTTATAAAAAAAAATAACAATTATATATATATATATATCATGGAATCACTCTTGAAAATCAGTAATTGTTTTGTTTTTTATTTTTAAATTGTTTTGTAATGTATTTTTGAATTATATATGAACCTTAACTAATGAAGTTTTATAGTATTGTATTTAGAAATATTTTACTTACGATTATACGATTTTTTATTTATATCATATTGTGTTCTGAATTTTACTTATTTTTTTTTCAAAATCTTTTTTTTCTTTTCTTTTTGAACATATGATTTTCAGTACTATTCTCTTTGTAATTATCTTACTATGGTATTTACTATTTTTTTGGGATGCATAATAAGAAATTCTAATATTTTTATATTAATGATGTAGAAGATGTTTGATGTATTTTTCTTTTATTTTAGAACATTTTACTTTCATAATATTTTGGAATTTTAAAGATGTTTCTAATTTTGAGATTATGTTTGTATTGTATAATTTAAAGTTCATTTATCTTGAATTTAAATTATACTTGTTAAATTAATATTTTATTTTTTTCATATATATAATTAAATAAATATGAACAGTACAAAACCGGAACGGAACGCCGGAATACACCGAAACCGGAACGTTCCGTTCCAAACAAAAAACCGGAACGGGGTCCGGAACGGATTTTACAACTTTGGTCACACAAGCATACACGAGAGGATAACTAAAACACACACATCATAATCACTTTCTTTTATTATTTTTAATGATTATGTTTTATTGTGGGCACATAATAAAACAAATCTACTATTCAATCAACGTCCACGCGGTTCGTTCGTTAATTGGCATAAAATATCAACGGACGATTGGTAGTATCTAAAGGGTGGTATTATTCGCGCCCAAGTTCTCGGTCTTTTTTTATTATTAATGTATACTTCAGTTGAACTCCCATGTCTCCGAGTCTGTTCTGATACGTTGGAGTGGCCAAAATCAGAACTTCTTGTTGTTGTTTCTTGTTGAACTTGTTAAAAACCTGATCCTTGACTTTTGAGTTTTAGCGTGTCCTCTGTACATCACATCATGTTTTTTTCTAGTCCCGGATGCAAGTTCCTATGTAGCTTCTACTAGGTGATTAAAGAAACCAGACCACTAGGTTTAAGTCCATCCAACTTCCTATATATACCATATAGTTAAAGTGGTTGCTGTCTCTCTACCTACCATAATATTTAGTTTCAAGTGTTTCTTGTACATTTCTTGAAAAGGGCCTTCTTGTTGTTGGTGGTGTTTAGAAAGTACTGCAGTGATGGTGCTAAAGAGGGCTTTTCAGTTTGATGATGGGGAAGATGGGTTTGGGATGGGAGGTCCGGCAGCACAGGAATCAAAGAGATTTAGGAAGTGGGTTGATTTCTTTTTGGTAAATTTCTAGGTGTTTTTAGCTGATAGTCTTGCAGGTTTTAATGAAATCGGGTTTGGTGGTTTTTTCTTGCAGCGCTGTTAGAGATGTGATGGGAAGGCTTTCTGTGAATGATTTTGTGTCTAGAATGGAACCATTACTTCGAACTGTGGTAGGATTTCTCTTTTTTATTTATTAGTTATTCTTTTTTTCCATTCTTAACTGTATCCTTCATAGACAAATGGATCCATTTCAGTTTAGTTTTGCGTCCAAATGGCAACTTGTGATAGTTCAGAACAGCAACTTGACAATTTTCAAGTTCAATCTGTAATTAGGGTTTGCAACAGGCTCTGCTACTTTGAGATGTTTTTGCCATTGCCTAGCCTTTCTACTTCATGCGTGTTTGTTGGCTATTTTGGTTCCCATGAGTAACACGTGATTTGCCTGCCTTTTGATTATGGCTGCCTTTTATCTGTTTGAAATAGCTCGAATTCTAAATATTGAGAGGCACTGATTGCTTGGCAGAGTCTAAAATCTTGCTCTGCTTCTTGTTTGTTTAGGTCCGGGATGAGGTGGAAAGGACTGTTCTAAGAGTTTTTCAATCATCCTCAAGGTAAATTCTTGCCTCCTCTGCTTGTTATCTTTGACAAATCTGTTAAAAAGGGTTCTGGTTCTGTAAGAATTTGAGTTCGAGATCAAATCAAGCCTGATCCAATTCAACAACTTTCGTGACTGGATGAGTTTCTTTACCTTGTTACGTTTCTACCTCTCTAGCTCTAATCCAGCTTGTGTTGATCTTGCAAAACCTATCCATTATTTCTATAAGCTTTGGTACCCTCATGGTTCTAATCAGATAAAGTTCATTTTCTGCTCACTTTGATCTTGCAGGCCCTCATTTAATCAGAACAAGAAATCTGGAGGCCTAAAGTTGCACTTTGTTAACAAACTGCCCTCCACCATCTTCACTGGTGGCAGGATAGAAGCTGAGTATGGCAACCCAGTCAGAGTTGTGTTGATGGATGCTAATACGAGGGCCGTTGTCTCATCTGGTCCTCTAGCTTCCCTGAAAATCGAGATAGTTCCCCTCGATGCTGATTTTGGTTCTGATGATGAAGAAGATTGGAGTGGGGGTGAGTTTGCAGCCAACGTGATTCGTGAAAGAGATGGTCGAAGGCCATTGGTGACAGGAGAGCTCACTCTTACATTACGAGATGGTGTTGGCCAACTAGGTGATATAGTTTTCACTGATAATAGCAGTTGGCAGAGAAGTAGAAAGTTCAGGCTGGGTGCTAGACCTGTGCAAAAGGTCTCTGATGAAACGAGGATCAGGGAAGGACGAAGTGAAGCTTTTGTGGTTAAGGATCACCGCGGAGAGCGTAAGTTCGAAACTCAACGTCAGCTCTACATATTGTCTGTTCATAGCGAAATCTATAGTAAATCAATAAGACTGACAGTTAGTTTTTTTTTATTCAGTGTATAAGAAACATCACCCTCCACACCTGGGTGATGAAATCTGGCGATTGGAGAGGATAGCAAAAGACGGCGCGTTCCATAAGCGGCTGGCGTCGTACGGGGTTAAGTCCGTGCAGGACTTTTTGCAGTTGTATATGATTGATCCAACGACGCTGCGCACTGTAAGAGAATCTCCATTTGTTCCATGTCCTTCTTTCTTTTATCAAGTTATTCCCAGTTTCATGAGTACTAACATATTGAATCTGCCCCCAGCAGGTTCTTGGATGTGGCATCTCGAACAAGATATGGGATACAATTATAGAGCATGCCAACACCTGTGTTCTAGATGGCACCAAGTTCTATAGTTACTTGGATGCTGGACAAAGCATTGGTCTGCTCTTCGATTCCATCTACAAAGTTGTCGGAGCTATGTTTGATGGCCAAAACTACGAGGCTCTGCATAATCTCTCCCCTGCTAAAAAAGTAAGCGATGCATAAGATCATGGAGTTCATCGCAATCCTTCAATCTAGACACAGCTTTAGTTTCTATTGATTCAGTAGATTCTGCAGATTTTTTTATGATTATCAATTCAGCACAGATATTTCCGATGTGATTGACCAACTTCTCTGTTCAATCTGGCAGGCCTTGGTTGAAAACGTTAGGTGGCAAGCTTATAAGAATCTGAACAGCTTCATCCAGGTTGATTCTAGTAATATTTTTGGCCCCTTGAGGTCGTTGACAACCCTGCCGACCGAGCCATTTAGTGATCCAAATCTACCCCTGCAATCGCCAAAACTTGAATTCCCATTCACACGCCAAGGTATATGAGCTTGCAATCGCCAAAACTCTCCGTGATTAGTATTTCTTAGTTCATAATTCTCATCTTTCTGAGATGGTTTGCGCAGATCAACCAGAAATGCAGATGGATTTCAATAATTCATCCAGTTCAACATCTTATGGATACGACACAGAAAGTAGCAGTCCGTTGGAAGTTTCTGGAGCTCAGACTAGTCATCAAGAAGCATTCCATCAAATGTTTCGGAACAGCTTCAAATTTACAGATTTCCTCCCCCTTCCCTGCACCGAGGAAAACAGTTGGCCAGTTGCGACAGGCGAGCAGTTTAGCCGCGAGGACATTCCTGATGTCCAAGCACCAACCTGGTCTCCTGGTAACTCAACATGGGGAACAGGCAGTGCCTTCATTTTCTCCGCAGGTGATGAAGGGGATCCAGCCTTTTTCTCTTCTTATCCAAGTTTCGGTGTGCGTATATCCCATATCCGACCACCAAGAGCGCGGTGGTGCAAGCTCCGCGCCGCCCTCAAAATGGGGTCGTTCATGCGAGATCTCGCAGCTAGAAGAATGTCACAAGGCCTCTGTATGTAAAAATTACCAGGCTTGTGGTAAACTTCTCAAAATTCAGGAGATAAGCTTCTCCTAGATCCATGTAAATGGGTTGATTAGATTTCATTTTCCTTCCCTTACTGTAACAAATGCAGCCAAAGGTCCTCGCCCCTTCACCCTGCTAGCCTAGTGCGATAGCTTCCAAGTTGCTGCCCTTCTTGTAAAAAAGTTTACAAATGGCCTTCTGTGTGTTAGCTACTTAGTTTAGTTTTTGTCAGCTCATGATGATTCCTCGTCATTTCTTCACCTTCCTGTAACATTTCACCACAAATGGGTTCTTGTACAGAATGTTCAGAATGATCAAATATTGTCAATCTCTTTTCTCAAAATTGGGTGTTATCTACTCTACTTTTTTTTTTTTTTTTTTTTGTGAGCTGATCCCGTTTTGTGGATGATATAGAGAGTTTAAACTTAGAATTTCTATGTTTCAATTACAAGCTGAGAGATGAAGATAAAAAGGAAATTTAATTAAATTTGTTCCCATGGTAATTTTTGAACGAATTTCTATCTTTGGAGAGATTAAAATTTTAATAAATAAATTAATAAATTTGTTTCCACAATAATTTTTAAATGATTTTTTTAAAATCATTGAGTATACAAGGGTCCATGTTTTTCCTATCTCCTATGTTTTGTCTTCTCTCCATATAATAATATAATAATCAAATGTTATCATCAAGTTGTTAGAAAAACATGGAGATAAACAAATCATGTCTTGTCATTTTTGTAATTATTTAGCTTGAGGACAATTGATTGATTGTGATGTTTGATCAACTTGATGATTAGTGACTAATCCTTCTTGTAGATAGTAATCAAGTTCGAAAGGCGCCTAATTCCATATTTAGAGTTGGATTATTATCTGATTGGGATACATGTCATCCATCCCTTTATAAATTCACTAGTCCTACTCAATCAAGACTCCTATTTTTCCATTAATTATTTATTTTTTTAATTTTTTTTTCTAAATCATCACATTCACATAAAAAAATTACATGCTAATACAATCTCTTTCAATTTAAACGGTGAGTAATTAATAATAATAATAATAATATCATGAATTAACTCATTTTAATTTAAAATAAAAAATTATTTAAAAGACTTTTTAATAAAAAATAAAACAATAAAAAAACTAAAATTTACCTGAATTTAACAGCACCACAGGAATACATAATAAATTCAAATTTTCCAAGTGGCCTATTCATCGTTTTCCTTTATGTTTAGTCAAATTAATCAGACAAACATGAAATTGACCGACAATATTTTCATGCAGGTAAATTAATCACCGACACATTTTTTCAGTGCATCCAAAAATAAGTCAGGAGAGAGAGAGAGAGAGGAGAGAGAGAGAGAGAGAGAGAGACGATAGGATGATTTTTTCATAATCTTGCCCCCCTTTTCTCTACCGGACACACTTTTCAAAATATAATGTAAATAATATATATATATATATATGCGAATTTATCCTAAATTTCGCTGCAATAAAAACTAAATTTAAAATAATAATAATAAAGATATGAGAATATAAAAAATTATTATATTTCTTTGTTAAATGTTTATAATATACACTTACATTTTTATTTTAAACTAATAAACTTTTATTTAAAAATTAGAGATGATAATTTCATTTAAATCCATGATTGAAACCTCTCTAAATAAATAATTTTCTTTTAAATAATAAATATACCCTGAAATATATAAATCTATACCATATAAACAATGCGATAATATTAATATAATATATTTATATATATATATACATATAATTTGATGAATCAATATAAATGTTTAAATTTTTATCTATTAAATAATTAAAGCTTAAAAAAAAGCAAGAAAGAAAAAGAAAATATTCAGCCTTTCAAGAATCGAGTTGGAATCTTTTCTACACGCAACGCCCGCGATAAAAAAATAATAAATAGCGCGAAACGTGTCAAAAGTCCGCCAATTCGAAATGGCAAGTCCCGTAATTATTCTACGCTCAAATGTCAAAATCACAAAATTGCATGAAAATATCTAGCATCCCGAAACCTTAAAGGTTTAGTGGCATCATTCTGTCCTCTTATTTTATTTTATGTATATATAGATCCTCTCACTCCTTTTTTATCCTCATCCCATCCCCCCCCCCCCCCATTTCAATCACTGTTTGGTTATTTTTTTAATCTGCTAAGAAAGATGGCGGAAAATCCTGTCATTAAGTGCACCACATCATGGTCACGCTGGTGTTTCCAAACAGTCCTTTAACCATTAAACTAAATACACATTGGATCGTTATGTTTCAAGTGTATTGACTTTTAAGGGAGAAATTAAAATAGACCAAAGAACAAGGTGACTCCCACCATGAAGAGTAGGGACGGGTTTTACATTAGACAAGTAAAGGGACTGAAATGAAATTCAACCTTCAGCAGTTTAACTTGGACACTTTCTGTCACATCTCTCGAACTTTCCTCCCTCCCTTTTTCTGAAAGATATTTTCTCTCCACAGACAAACATCCCTTCATAGCTTCAGCTCTCCTCAAATCCTTAAAGACAAGAAAAGAATCGGCAGAACTATTTCTTTGTCGGACCTGGGTTCTTGATCCTGTGCTTTCTTGTATCTCTGCTATGCCCATTATTTGACGACTGTGAGTTTTTAGGCTTGTTGTTCTGTGTAAATTAAACTGTAGTAAAAAGATATGGATAGAGAAGGAGGATCCAAAGGCAGATCTTGCTACTACACGATTCTTGGTATTCGTAGGGATGCCTCGTTCTCTGATATTCGTTCTGCTTACAGGAAACTTGCCATGGTAAATTCGGAATTTAAAAAACAACCCACCACGTTTTGACTCTTCTTACTGATTAATCTAAAGTTTGTAACCTTTTCTTTTAATGTTTTCAGAAATGGCATCCTGATAAGTGGGCTCAAAAACAAATTCATGGGGTCGCCGGAGAAGCCAAACGGAGGTTCCAGCAAGTTCAAGAGGCTTATTCTGGTGAGAGTGGCGGTTTTAATGGTGGTAATCTGGTGTTAAGGCTGTGTTTTTTAACGGAATGTAACTATGTTTAATGGGTTTTCGCAGTTTTATCTGATCAATTTAAGAGGTCAATGTATGATGCTGGGCTTTACGATCCTCTGGAGGAGGAAGACGAGGTACAATCAAAATTATCCTCTTTGTTTTCTATTTTGTTTTAGTTCTTGCAAAGCGGAACAAAATGGTGTCGTTTTTACGTTTTGGTGCTCGTGGGTGCGGTGGTTAATGATTGACATGGCATATTCACTTTACTTTTGTGTGGGGTGATTGAGGTTTCCAAAACATATTTTTGTGTGGCAATATGGTAAAATAGGAATCTTGCCAAAATCTTTTTTTTCTAATGAAAATATAATTGTCAGTTTCATTTTGGCACGTCGAATTAGTCGTACCGATTAAAAAAATAAGATAAAATGATGTTATTTTTATTTCAATTTAAATTTTGATCTATTTTGAATTTTTTAGCTAAATACTAGTCGAAATATGCCGGTATTACTTTATTTGTGCTATTTCAGCTTTAGAAAAAAAAAATCTCCCACCTACTCCTCTCCTGCCTGGACATATTATGGGTCACCGATGTGACATGATTTTCTTGCTTTTATCCATCTAATCTAGCATCATCAAAATTGATTTTTTTATTATATTAAACTCTTTAAATAATACTTGATATATATACACATTATTGTTTATGAAATATATTGAAAATGCGAGAATCAAAATAAAAAAATAAAATTGTTGCTTCAACTTTGATTTTATAAAAAATAAAAAATATTTTTGTTTTTTTGTTTTTTTCATATATATATAATTAATTAATTATATATTAATAGTATAATCCGAAATAGCACGTCGAAATGTTCTGAAACCAAAAAAATTTGTTCTAATTAAAAAAACAAAACACCAACTGAAGTAAAATTGACAACTTTGATTCTCAGATGTACCTTAATATTTATGTTCATCCATCTAATAAATGATGTGAATGACACGTTCTCCATTTCAAAAACAGTAACCAAAGTTCTCTTTAGTCAACCAATCATGTTAAATTTATTACTGTTGCTACCATGTTTTCAATTAAAATTGTCAATTTTGTTTCGGTTTTGTTTTGTTTTTTCAATTGGAATAAAATATTTTGGTTTCAGAGCGTTTCAACATGTTGTTTCGGGGTTGTACTGGTCGTATATAATTAATTAATTAATTAATTATATGAAAAATATTAAAAAGCAAAAAAATTAAATATAATTTTTATTTTTTATAAAATAAAAGTTGACTCAATAATTTTAATTTTTTTTATAATTTTTATTGTTTTGATTTTGGTTCTCGCATTCTTAATATATCTCATAAACAATATATATATATATATATATATATAACAAGTATTATTTAAATAGTTTAATAAAAAAAATCAATTTTGATGTTGTTAGATTAGATGGAAAAAAACAAGAAAGTCAGTTCACATCAGTGACCCACAATTTGTCTAGGCAGGAGATGATTTTTTTTCTAAGGCCGAAACAGCACATACAAAATAATACAGGCACATTTTAGCCGGTATTTGGCTGAAAAATCTGAAACGGACTGAAATTTAAATCAGGATAAAAACGATGTTATTTTGTCTTATTTTTTAACTGGTATAAAACATTTCAAACGAAATAAAACTGACAATATGCTTGAAACTGTAACGTTACACATAACACAGAGAGACATAATCTAAATACTGTTTGGCTTGGAATGATGATTTTGGAAAGTTCTGACCTGATTTGGATTGATCTCGTGATCCATGAGTTAATTCGATAATTCACTGACCCAGGCTTTTTTTCTGGGTCAGTCTGATTCTGATGTGCTCAACAATGGATATATTACAAGCACCAATGAGATGCTGCAGTATCGTAGAGTACCGATTGATGTCTCTCTTGTCTTTTTAGTTTATTCTCTTTCAGTAGATTGCCCATGTCCTAAATTTGTAAATTCTTTGAAAACAGGAATTTTGTGATTTTATGCAAGAGATGATCTCTATGATGAACAATGTGAAAGATGAGGTATGAAATTGATCTCCCACTTCTTCACTTTCCCCTGTTGCCCCCTTTTTGTGTGACCATTATCAGTTCATTTAAGCCTTTTGAAAAGAGTTAAATGGTAAATTTGGCATCCAAACGGTGTGTTGAATATTCCAGGGAGATAGTTTTGAAGATCTGCAGAAGATGTTTGTGGAAATGGTCGGTGGAAATGGCGTGGGCTTTGACCTCAATGATGATCAGATGAGTACGAAGAGGGCACGTGTCAATGCATCGAAAGGTAACACGGCGAAGAGGGCACGTGTCAATGCATCGAAAGGTAATGCGGCGAAGCGCGGCAGCTCTTGCTGTTGATGCATGAATTGTAGTGGATCATCCAACCAAGTGCATGAATTATGGTGGAAATTGGGTGTTTATGGGGGGATTAGTTTAGGTAACAATTTAGTTTGTTCTTGTCAAGGAAGGATTGGTAACATTTGTCTTTGGCAAACATGGGAGAACAAAATTGACATTTGTTATGCATATCACGGATACTATATAGTTTTGTAAGACATTATCTTAGACATTTAGCATGCATTAGTGATTCGGGCTGTGTATAGTTCTACCTCGCCAGTTGCTATTCAAATGATTGGTGCATCTGCTAATTTCTTATACAAGTATTGAATTTTCCTTCTGTGATGATTGCAATCCAAAGAATTATATTTTTTGATTCATTGTTTCCAGTACCAATCAGTACTCCAATCATCTCAATTATGAATTGGATATAGGTCAGGTGGGCTATAGATCTGCCTGCACTGAAAGGGTAAAGGGCATTGAAAATTTGAAAGTGCTGAGATCTGTTGCGATCATTTCATGGTCTTATCTTGGTGTCCGTAGTGCATGGAGAATCATGGTAAATAGATTGCTGTTAAAGAATTAAGGGGGTTGGAAAACTTTAGCTGAAATTTGCATGTTGTATTGCTGTGGAGATTATTATTTATTTTTAATATTAACATGAAAATTATCTTAAAAAATAAATTTTATTTTATTTTTTTACAAAAATAAATTTAAAATACAAATTGCAGCCATGTGTTTATAGATTATTATTAATTAAACATGAATGTTATTTTTTAAATTGCCCCTGTAAAATTACAATAATATTAAACATGCAAGTCTATTTGTTTTTTGTTTCAAAAATATTTGTTTAAAACTAATATTTTTTCTTTGATTCAAATTAATAGTTTTTAGTAGAGGTGAGTAAAAGAACCAAGAAAATTGAAAAACATTAAGCCAGAAAAATCAAACCATTAAAAAAGCTACCTAAACTATTAGTTTTTTTTTAAAAACTTTCGGTTTGGTTTTTGGTTTTAAAAATGATAAACCACATCAAACTGATTCAAATTAAAAAATATATAGTATAATTTTTTTTTATATTCTTTCGGTCCAATTCAAATTTTTTGCTTTGATTCTATTTTAGTGAAATGGAAGAAAGAAAAACTTAGTTAAAGTAAAAAAAAATACCTAAAAGAGCCAAAACTATTTTTTGTTTTTTTAGCAAGAAACCGAATTGAATTGGTCGGTTTAATCCAGGTCTGGTTTATTTTTTATTTATTTTTTGGTTTAATTGTTTTTATAGAGAAATACCGAAACCTTACATTTTAGTATTTTTGAAATATTTTAACATGTTGGTATTGAAAATAAATTTACAAAATAAAACATTATATTATTTTAATATATTTTTAAATAAAAAATATTATTAAGCTCTCGTTTAATAAAACATTCTAGTTAAGCTCTCGTTTAACTTGGCCAGCCTATGTAGTTGATCCAGTTGAACGGCTCTCTCATAAAATTAAATCAATTAAAAACTTATTAATCTTTTAAATTTATTTTTAAAATAATATTATTTTATTTTATTAAAATTATTAATATGATCAGGTAAACTCAATAACCCCTAGCCATGTATGTACCTGGCCGGTACCTAAGTTGGGTTTAATAATTATAATAGCTAGTTAGAACAGGGAAATATTAAATTACTTGATGGATCTAAGAAGTGAAATCATCGTACATAAGTCAAACCAATCAATCACAACAATTTATTTACATTAAGTTTCCTTTATTTTAATATAAAACATGCTTTCATGATTATTACTTTTTTAATATTTTTGTCGTATTTAAACAGTATTTAAACAGTCGTATTTCTTTATTTTTATATATTGTCTGTTTGGGACAACTTTTATTGTAGTTTTTAAAAGTATTTTTTCGTGCTGAAATATATTAAAATGATATTTTTTTATTTTTTAAAAATTATTTTTGACATCAGCACATCAAAATAATCTAAAAACATCAAAATATATCATTTAAAATGAAAAAAAATTGAATTTTTTGAAAACACAATTTCAAAAGCTGTCCCAAACAACTTCTTAAATTTAAACAGGGAGAAACGATTTACAGTCGTATTTCTGAAATAATATTTTTGTCTAGTCATGGGCTCCGCGGTTAATTAATTAAAGTCTTTTATTAAACTCTAATTATCGAACACACTTCCATGATCAATAAATTAAATTAAATCAGAATCAATGTATTAATTATATTTGTTGAGTTAATATATGTTTAATTTAAATAAAAAATTAAATTTATTAAATTTCACAAAGTCATCTGAGATGACATGATTTCTGAAAGTCTAAACATGAGGCCTTTATTCCTCACAAAACTCCTCTGCAATCTCTGATTTTTTTCCTCTTGCGAGTTACCGAAAATCTTACAAACAACCATGCAGAATAAACGGTGTCGTTCGACCAACACCTCCTTCAGGCAGGCCCTACCCCCTCCTCAGGCAGGCCCTACCACCTCCTCAAAAAGCTCACCTGTTCTCTTCCTTTTCAAAATTCAAATTAACCCGATCAATGGCACATCTCGTAATAAAATAACGACACAAATCCATTTTCTTACCAAACCCTACATATATAATGCAGACCTCTCCACTACGTCCCCCTCTCTCCCCTCAACTTTCAAAAAATCAAACAAAATCCTCAATTATTTTTCTGATTAATTGCTTAATCCTTCAACCAAGTCGCTTATCCAATATAGTCATCTGATTTGTTAATCCTTTAATCCGAAACGATGTCGTTGAGGCCGAGTGCAAGGACTGAGGTCCGCCGGAACAAGTACAAGGTGGCGGTGGATGCGGATGAGGGAAGGCGGAGGAGGGAGGATAACATGGTGGAGATCCGTAAGAATCGGAGAGAAGAGAGTCTTCAAAAGAAGAGACGTGAAGGAATTCAGGCGCAAGCCATGCCTGCTACTCTTAACTCTTCTGCTGCTGAGAAGAAGGTTGGTTTCGTAATTTTGAGGATTTTCGTCTTCATTTTCGAGTAGTTTTGATTGTAATTTGTTTTGAGCGTTTGTGTGTGTAGGGTTGCAGTTGAAATTAGGTTTTTTATTGAATTTGGATGGTGGCTTTGTGGTTAAATTTAATGATCTGCTGCTGCTGAGATGATTAAGGTTGAGTGAAATTGGTTAATAATAGTAGTGTGATTGCTGGTTTGATTGTTTTCGAGCGTTATAGTGTGTTAGCATTGTGGGCTTAGCAAGATTTAGGTTTAATGGATTTAGGTTCCAGTTGGTTTGGAGCTTTGAGGATTTTTTATCGGAATTGGGTGTATTAATTGAGATGATTAAGTCTTATTCATTTAAGGGTTATGGTGCTTTTATTGGTTTCACTTAAAGGTCTGTTTGCTAGGTTGAGCTATGCATTAAGAATATCTGTCTCAATCGTATAGAGTGCCACCAATCCCATCACATTTGTATCGGGTGTCACTGTGCCAGGATCTCTTGTTGGAATTGATCAAACTGTTGGATATTGGTTTGTGATTGCTTGATTGAATGCATGTCATAATTTGTATTCTTGTTGAATTGTCTGAACCAACAATTGGGGGATGCTAGTTTGGCTATTTCCAGGGGTGTTAGTTCATTAGCATTTTGGAGGTTTAGATGGTGGGTACCTTGTTATTTAGGTGGAATTTGGATACTTGTTTGATAAACTTTTGGTGATATTAAAAAATGTTCGAGTTTTGATTTATTCTCGATGTTGGAATTGGTTGACAGCAGTTGGAACATCTGCCATCAATGGTTGCGGGTGTTTGGACTGAAGATGGTAATCTGCAATTGGAGGCAACCACTCAGTTCAGGAAATTACTTTCAATTGGTGAGAAACTGCTTCTTGGGATGTCTTTACTATAGCAGTAATGATATTTGTATAACATGTCTCTTTTGTCAATTTCTGTTGGCAGAGCGCAGCCCTCCTATTGAGGAAGTTATACAAGCAGGTGTTGTTCCTCGATTTGTTCAGTTTCTTATGAGGGAAGACTTCCCACAACTACAGGTATTGTAGTTGCCTTAGATTATTTGTTTCGTTTTTTTTGGCTGTATATGTATATGCTGGAGAATCTAATCAGGTGAAAATTACTGTAGTTTGAAGCAGCTTGGGCACTCACAAACATTGCTTCTGGAACATCTGAGAACACCAAGGTGGTGATTGATCATGGGGCTGTTCCTATATTTGTACAACTTCTAGCTTCTCCAAGTGATGATGTTCGTGAGCAGGTATGGAAATCGATCATGACCAGTGTTAATGAGTTTAATTTTCTTCTGCTAATTATATTTTTAGGCTCGGGTTAGGTCTGAATGTTTTTGTTCAGTGTGAATGATTTGTTTTTTACTGATTAGTTGCTGTCAGTAGCTATCCTGCTAGATAATTGTGACCGAACTCCTTGTATGTTTGAATGTGCAGGCTGTTTGGGCATTGGGAAATGTTGCTGGAGATTCTCCAAGATGCCGTGATCTTGTCCTTGGCCATGGAGCTTTGCTTCCTTTACTGGCACAATTAAATGAGAATGCCAAACTTTCTATGCTCAGAAATGCTACATGGACACTCTCAAACTTTTGTCGAGGCAAGCCACAACCTCGTTTTGATCAGGTTTGGTTATTTATTAAATCATTTTTATTTGTGTTTTGACTGAATGTGAAAAGATCAATGCTTCACACTTTGTTTGTTTTCACTTGATAATGGTCATGCCATTTAACCTTTTTGTATATATAGTATTGAGGGGTTTCAAGGACCATTGCTGACTTGAATCTTTGTTTTTTGTAACATTCTATGTGCTAGTTCTTAGGCCATATAGGTCTTGACTTTTTGTTGCAATCTCATTTAACAGGTTAAGCCTGCACTTCCAGCTCTTGCTCGCCTTATTCATTCTGACGATGAAGAAGTCTTAACTGATGCATGCTGGGCACTCTCATATCTATCTGATGGTACAAATGACAAAATTCAAGCTGTTATCGAAGCAGGAGTATGTCCACGGCTAGTTGAGCTTCTCATGTGAGTATTAGATTTTGGGACTTGTACTTTCTATTTTGTATGTTACGCTCCCACCCAAATCTTGAACTTTTGTAGCATGTTTCAGGCACCCGTCTCCTTCAGTTCTGATTCCTGCTCTTCGCACTGTGGGAAATATCGTCACCGGGGATGATATGCAGACACAGGTATTTATCGCATAGAGCGATATGTTTCTCTTGTTTGCAAGAAAGCTACACTATTTTGTTATCCCACAATCCTAGAAAACTCTTTTATTGGAGATATTGTCTCCTTTTTAGCATTCCTGTTGGCACCTTGATGTTATCCCATACATGGATAGTAAGTGTTCAGTATAATAGGTGTAGCATTTAGTCCACTTCATCCTTGTATTGGATGGAAGTCGAACCTAAGGTTATAATGAATCAGTAGCTGAGACCAAGTGGCCCTCTACTTTTAGCAACTGCTTAAACAACTATACTTTCTACCTTACTGTGAATTATTAACTATTCACTGTAATCAATGCAGTTACATTTTCTAAATAATTTCGAAGTGTTGGACAAAAGGCTGTTTGATTTTTTTTACAGGGTTACCCATGTTGGCTATACATCAGCATCACTTATCTAAATAATAGGGAGGAGTTTTGAGTTCAAAGTACCTTGCACAGAAATTGTACATCAGTAGGCTTGCAATATATCAAAGGGAATAGGAACAGATACCAACAGGCATTTTCAGGAGAAGGCTAACAAGGGCATTCATGACCTGGAAATAGGGCATATGTTTATTTGCATAGTATAACTGCCAGAGAAGGCATTAGGATTTTGTCTTTTTGTTTCATGGTTATGAAAAAAAAATGCTTTCTGATCATTTTCTGTTATTGGGCAAATCATACGGATGCACACGTGGACACTTTCATTGTTGGAAGAGATTTGTTTATCTCACATGTTGACCTGTTCTGCTACCATGTAGTGTATCATCAATCATCAAGCACTGCCTTGCCTTTTGAACTTGTTGGCCAACAATTATAAAAAGAGTATTAAGAAGGAAGCTTGTTGGACCATTTCTAATATAACTGCTGGTAACAAGGAGCAGATCCAGGTAACTCAGATATACTTGTCGGTTGCTTTTATTTATTAAATTGCAGATATTCAGTCTGAACGATGTATTGATTTTCTTTTTACTTATTTGTGAAATTTTGCAGGCTGTAGTTGAAGCTAATCTTGTCGGTCCACTTGTTCATCTACTTCAAAATGCTGAGTTTGACATCAAGAAAGAGGCAGCATGGGCAATTTCAAATGCTACATCTGGTGGTGCCCATGAACAAATCAAGTAAGAAGCAGTAATCTTATAAGTCTGGAAAATATGTTTTTCAAGTTGAGGAGTGAATCAACCAGCCTGCTTATCTGAGTATACACGTGGTTTACAGGTACCTTGTCAGCCAGGGTTGTATCAAGCCCTTGTGTGACCTTCTCATCTGCCCAGATCCAAGGATTGTAACAGTCTGTTTAGAAGGCCTTGAAAACATCTTAAAGGTAGGAGAAGCTGACAAGAATGTGAGTGAAACTGGAGGTGTAAATCTCTATGCTCAGATGATTGATGATGCTGAAGGATTGGAGAAAATTGAGAATCTACAGTCGCATGACAACACTGAGATTTATGAGAAGGCAGTGAAGATTCTTGAGACATATTGGCTGGAAGAGGAGGATGAGACAATGCCACCGGGAGACGCTTCCCAATCCGGGTTCCAATTTGGGGGTGAGGCTCCTGCTGTTCCCTCTGGCGGATTCAACTTCAGCTAAAGGTATGTATTAATTGTGTGACGGTTCAAATTCTGGCAATCCCGGGCTACTTTTTGGTGATCAGCATGGAGGGCCAATGGGCATCTAAGTTTTGCTACCCAAGGTCCTGAAAACTGAAAAATATTTTCCCAGCACTCAATGATGTGTTATTGATTGCAGGAGTTTTAGCTGCAGGCTCCATCAACGTCCTCAAGGATTGCGGCGAGATGGTTGTCAGGTTCAGGTCAGGTGTATTGGTGTCAGGTATGGCTCTCTCTCTGGTTTCGGTTGTGGTTGGTAGGGTGTTGGACTGGCTTTCGTTTTACTATGGCCAGTGTATTACGTTGCGGAAAGAGATGAATGTGATTGGTGGCATGATTGAACTTGGGTTTCCATGCCTAGAATATTTTGGGAAACCGGAGTTCATTTTAAAGGGAGTAGTCATCCCAGGAAATTGGGGTCTTATAAAACGGACATGGAGTCTTTTTTTTAAAAAAATATTTCTAATTTCCTAGTCGTCATGGTAGCATCTCTGCTTCCCTTTTCATAGTGTTGATTTTGGCACTCGCAAAATCTTTATATTGCCAAGCTGGTAGTTTCAAGGAATATTGGAATGATGTTGTAAGAGTTGGTCGCAAAGATTTTATTTTTCTATAAATGAGTCTCCTAGCTGTGTTCTAGTATATATTCAATGTACTGGCTTTTTATTTCAAACTCTTGTATCGAAGGGAAAAGTTGAATTGCTATTAATATTGATTTATTTTTATGATTCACCGTTTTATTTCAAATCAAAATGCATGCACCACTACGAGGACTCGAAATAAATCATAATAAAAGGTTATTTTCATGAATAATTTATGTGATAAAAACAAGTCGAGGTAGAAATGATCATTGGTCGACGAGCATAGCAGCAAACAATCCAGAATAAAAACAAGTAGTGTCCTACAAAATCATGGGGATGAGCTGAAAAAGCCACGCAAAATCTGAATCACAAGAAAACCATATGCCTAAAATCTCGAGTCTGCTCCTTTCATTACCCCGCCCCTTCATTTTCATCAATCTTTCTCAATTATCGCTAACCCATCATCACTCCAAATCCAAACCCCATTGCACTTTCTTCTTCTAGTTTCTCAAACCCAAACAATAATGTCAGCAGAACCTTAACTCCAAACCTCTCAAAATGAGAGGGTTTTTGTTTTTTCATGGGCTTTAATTAAAATTGTTATGGGCCTGCCTTTATCTCGAAGGCCATTATTATTATTATTATTATTTTATTAAAACTGTTAAGAAAAATATCTAATCTCTGGCAGCCGAATAAATATAATATATTAGTAAAACATGGCCTGATTTAACTGTTAATTTGATGATATATTAATTTATAATATGATTTAGATTGGTTTTTATTTTGAATAATTTTTTATTATTTGAATAATTCTAACTTAAATTCACCTATAACTGTGTCTTAGGCTGGTCGAACCTCCAATAGCTTCTTTTAAGGATTTGCTCGGAAGTGCATTGAAATTATTTTTTATTTAAAAATATTTTTAAATAATATTTTTTATTTATAAAAATAGTTCTTACATCAGCACAATTAAACCTGACTTAATGAACAGATAATTGGGCCCAAACATGACAATGAAAATAAAGATAAATTATAAACATGACTTAATAAACAGATAATTGGGCCCAAACAAAATTCTTTAATTTTGTTGGCCCAATATATTGACCCAGACCCGGCTAAATTAGGGTTCCAATAATAACATCCGTGATATATAGCTATGGATATCTCCCAACCTGTCAAGACTTTAGAAACCGCAACAAGGGAGGAGACACAAGAGAGGCGCAGCTCCGCAGAGTTACTCAACTCTTGAACTCTTCGTTTCCAAAATGGTTAGCTTATATTTTATCTCTTGTTTATGTTCTTAACGTTTGAGTTATGATCATTTTGGTGTTCTTTTAGGATTCGGTAGCTTACTGGCTTTCAGCTTGTCTCAGTGATGCTTACTAGTAGTTTTGTAGTTGTTTTCTTAAAGAAAACATGGGATTACGTTATTTCTTGTCACGCCTTGACGCCTTTTGTTGATTCGTTTCCCTTTCGTGTGTCTGGTTGTTGTTTTTACCTGGGTATGATTTAGAAATGTCATCGAGATGTTTTTTACTTGCTCTGGCTTAATTATTCTCTCTGCTTTTTTGTTGCGTTACAGGCTAGAGGGTTGAAGAAGCATTTGAAGAGGCTTAATGCCCCTAAACATTGGATGCTTGATAAACTTGGTGGTGCATTTGTATGTTAACAATCTCTGACCTCCTTTGCTGCAGTACCAATTAATTCCTTGTGGTTTCTTGGATTCTGGTGTTTCTATTTTGAGTCTAAAATGTTTTATTTTGTGTTCTGTAGGCACCCAAGCCATCATCTGGACCCCACAAGTCTAGGGAATGCTTGCCTCTGATTCTTATTCTGCGTAACAGGCTGAAGTATGCTCTCACAGGTCGTGAAGTGATTGCTATTTTGATGCAGAGACATGTCCTTGTTGATGGCAAGGTCAGGACAGATAAAACTTACCCATCTGGTTTCATGGGTATGTGCAATTCTGTCTTCATGATGATTTTTTTTCTCTTATGCGGATATTCTAGATAGGGGTAGGATTTTGTAGTTTTTCAACGCTCCGGGATTTTGTAGTTTTTATCATTTTATCTCTATCTGAAAGTAATGGATGAACTTGCAATTATTTTGTTTTTTCACATCTCTCGGTGGCCATGATTTGATTAAGAAATTGAGGGATGCAATTCAGCAAAATAGATGTTGGAAACTGATCATGTGCGAGAGGTTATAAGTGCTGATATCTACCAGAAGTTAATGTTTATTTTAAGTGATCACTGTGTGGAAGGTTATAGGAGCATTTGTCTGCCAGCTTTCTGTCATGCTAGATTGGAAGTGGTTATTATGTGTGATAAACCTTGGAGTTTCTCCCCCATTCACTTATATGATCATTCCCCCCCCCCCCGACACACATTCTATTCTTCATTTGGGTTGCTCTCTGCTACAGATGTCGTGTCGATCCCAAAGACAAATGAGAGCTTTCGTCTCCTCTATGACACCAAAGGCCGCTTCAGGCTCCACTCCCTCAGAGATGATGAGGCCAAGGTTTGCGATATTTTTGGCTATGTTGTGGTTTTGATTTGTGATAATTTTGTTTTTTTATTTGTGATAATTTTATAGATCAATGAATTGTATTTTTGCAAGTTCATATCTTAGAGTGGAACCACTGGTTATTGATTTGATTTGTTTTCTTAATGCTTCGCAGTTTAAGCTTTGCAAAGTTAAGTCTATTCAGTTTGGACAGAAAGGAATCCCTTACCTGAACACTTATGATGGCCGTACCATCCGCTACCCAGATCCCCTAATTAAGGCCAATGACACCATCAAGCTGGATTTAGAGAGCAACAAAATAGTAGATTTCATCAAGTTTGATGTGGGAAATGTTGTCATGGTCACTGGGGGAAGAAACAGAGGCCGAGTTGGAGTAATCAAGAACAGGGAGAAGCACAAGGGAACTTTTGAGACAATCCATGTTCAAGATGCCACTGGCCATGAGTTTGCCACTCGCTTGGGCAATGTATTCACCATTGGAAAGGGCACCAAGCCATGGATTTCTCTTCCCAAGGGCAAGGGTATTAAGTTGTCTATCATCGAGGAGGCTAAAAAAAGGCTCGCAGCATCCCAAGCTGCTGCCTGAAGTTAATGATTTTCCCAAAAATTCTGTCCTTAGTTATGTTTTTGTTAATGCCATATTTACTGTTTTTGTTTATTAGTGCACCGATTTTGGACAATGTTCTTACATCACAATTATAACTTTTGCAATATGTGTTGAGTATTGACGAAGTAGGCATGAGATTTTCTGTAGCCTTTCAGATCACTCATTCTATCTCAAATATTATAGTTTGTGCCATTAAAGTTTTGTTAATTTTGTTATGCTACACAAGCTTTATCTTAGGATTTAATCTGAAGGTCTGGATTTTCAGTAAGTTTTGTGCCAGGTGGTATTTGAAATTCATTACACGCATTGAAGAAAATCTTTCAAAACCCTAAAAACGTGGTCCTCGTTTTGTTTGTAATTACAAGTAAAGCAGGGCTACGAGTTTGAGCTTCTCTTTGTCCTCACAGTGTATCCCATGGTGTCTCGAGCTTCATGGCAAGCTGACTACTAGAGATTCTTCTCGGGACCAGCTCTTGCCCTAGATTTTACTTTTGAGTGGTGAAAGAAAAGTTATTTAGAAAAGTCAAATTACCATAATAGAATAAATGTAGATTTTATTTTTATTTGCATAGCAGTAGAAAAAGAAGAAGAGGGTATTTTATTTTCTTTGGACCACCATTTGCCAAATGTTATGGCAAAACAGCAGAGAAATGAAGTTCTGAAAAAAAATTAACAGAGTGAATAAGTAACATGCAATCATGAAGCTTTTTTAGAATTAAAATCATATTCGTCTCTAAATAAAACATTCATGCGAATGCCAATGGTGTTTTTCTTTTTTCCAATGAATTGTTTACAACCCAGATGAGAGAAAGTCTATGAAATCCAATGCTGGAGATAGAGCTTTTGTTTGCATTAATTTTGGCTATTAAAATAGCGGAGATTAATGTCAAATTGTTTTTTATGAGGAGAAGGGTTTTTCCTTTGAAATTGCCAAGAAAAACAAATTTGATATTTATAAGATTTTTAGTGTGGGTTGATTTAGGATTTTGAGATAGTTTTTTAGATTTTTCTGAGGTCATGAATGAGTTTATTAAGTTGTTTATGATATTTTCTAGGTGTTTTGAGAGAGAAAAGGTGGTTTAAACACGATTTTTGAGTTGAAAAAACTATCAAACCTATTTTTTGCCACCACATTAACCAAAAATCAAACAATACAGATGAACATGACGTGTTGTCTTGAACTTGTTTCCAGATATATTTGGGATGAGAATGCAAGAAGAAAAAAACTCATGGAAACAAAGGAAAAAGACATCAGCCGGATTTGCTCTCGTTGAGAGTCGAACTCAAGACCTCCCGCTTACTAAACGGGTGCTCTAACCAACTGAGCTACGAGAGCTTGTTGATTATCTGATTGGAAATACATTATACATTTATGATGTAACGTTTGTAAATACGTAAATACATACTCTTTTGCTTCAAAAAATTGTCCTGTCCATTACAAGGCATATCTTATATCGGAGCCACGAACCAAATAAATGCATTTAGCTCTTTTTCCAGTCACAAAAAAACGTAAATAATTCAGATGATCAAGTCTGATCAGATTATGAAACAAGCATGGTTTCGCAGGCATGGTGAAACACAAAACTCATCGCTTCGAAGTTCCATCCATGCATGGTAGAATTATCATTTATCTACCAGGTAGTTAGAACTGGGATAACATGAAATAAACGAGAGAGATGGATTGATACTTCTTTGAAATTACATAAGCAAAAATGGATACAAACAATTATAAAGGCCTCAGGCTCCTCATAACAGGGAGCCTTGGATTTTGAAAGCACCATGCTCCAACCTCCCAAAAAATCAAAAGAATCAACCTAGCAGATCCGTGACAAAGGAACAAAGTTCAGTGCCAGTTCTATACATCTTTGAGGACATTTATCTCTCCCTCTTTCCCCACAAAACTTTGAAGAAGAAAAAACAGCAATATAAGAAGGTAATCGATTAATACGGTACGTGTATTCGGGGAATTCAAAGCGTTTGCGTTCTTTAATTGGGCAAAGTTATAGCCATCTACAAGAGTGTAACATTTGGCGCGGAGCGGCGCGGCATTATGAACGAGTGAACTTCAGGAATACTTGTGCTCGCAAATAAAAAGAAAATCTTCAGGAATATCTATGCTCACAATCAAAAGAGAATCGTCTTGAGGATAAGAAGGACCAGCATGACAGCGCACATTATAACAAGCACAGTGGCGCACATCACCATTCCCCCTCGTTTCTGTGTTCTGTCAGCCTGCGGTGCCAAATCCATTCAATTTAAACAATGCCATGCAAAATGAGAGAGAAAGAGAGAGGCTTCTGAAAGTAGAAAGAAATGATTGCTGAGGGTAAGAAGGGAACCTTCTGCAGTTGTTTAAGCCCCTCCTCAACTGTAGTTGCTACATTCTGAATGTTGTAGTCTATTCTATCAACAATCGTGCCCTGTTTGGAGGGCAATAAACAGTTAGTGATCAGAGACTTGAACAAGAACTTCACAGATTTAAAAAAGAAGCTGATCAACTCCTAACCTGGTCTATTACAAGTACTGACAAGTCCTTCATAATCTGAGCAAGCTCATGTACCGATTCAACTACCTACAAAGATCAATAGGAAACATAAAGAGTCTTAACAAATAAAGGAGACTACTAAATTTCTGTTGATTAAAAAACAAAGGCTAAGAGCAATCACTTGCCTGTTGGATCTCTCGTTCCCTTTCTACAGTGACCGCCTCACTCTTTTTCAGCTTGGCCATCTGATGCTCATCAAATACCTAACATATCATTGATATATAATATTCTCAGTACTAAACAAAAGTGAAGAAACAGTGCAAGAATCTTGACTAAAAAACAGGATTTAACTTGCAAAACTATTTAGATAATGTTTCTGGACATGACTGATAGATACAATGATGGAAACAGAATTTAGACTACAGCTTCAGGGCACGAAACAAACAAAAAGAATGAAGAAAACAAAAGATGTGGTTCAACATAAGCTTACGTTCACAGGTGAAGAAAAAGAAGTGATTTTCTATATTATATAAGTAAATACAAAGCACAAACTCTCTCATAATCTTTTGAATTTTTGTACACCCAAATATCACATATATGTAACTGGAAGGGAGGGACCCCAAATCCAAAAGGAAAGATAAAAAACATCCCTGATTGATATCGCTATAGGCCCATACCAAGCAGGCTTTGACCCTGAACCACCAAACAGATTGGTGGGCGGGCTACGTAGATCTCACAAAACCTCTTACTCAAGTTTTGTCTATCAACTTTCTATGCATTACCAAACAATTTCATGACACATCATATCTAACAATAAACCTAAGGTGGAGAAGGTTAAGACAAGCATACCATGTCGTCCAAACTGTCATCATCTATTATAGATCTTCCACCATTTAGGTTCATTTCTAAATCATCCCCATCCTGACCCTGCATATCAAAAGAAGCCAAAACAGAATAGGAAAATGTTAATATATTACCTACTTCTTCAGCAATTTAATAGGAAAAGCAATCCTTCCCAGACCTCTTTTTGTTGCCTGAGGCGCTTCAAGTATGTCGACTGTTTCTTGCGAAGTTCCATTGAAAGGTTCTGAAGGTCAGTGGCAAGGGAACGCTGCAAATAAAAATATGCCAACATAAGCACAATTCACCATGTAAGGAATGCGCAAGTTCTCAAGTATGTTTAACTGCATATAAAATTCCATGGTGCAAAATGGAATCACCAAGCCACTAATTGGAGAGAGCAATCATTATACCCAACAGTTATAGGTGCATGGTCCAGAAGAACTCACAAGAAGATATTCTAATTATCAGAGAAACATCAGAGGCCTATGAGCCATGCAATCAGTTAGAATTTCTCCTTTAGATTATCAGGACATTATTGGGGCTGCGAGCCCCATAACTGTAATTTAAAATTTGCTTTTTGTTGGGCTTAGGCTGTATTATCCACCAAAAAATCATATGCAAGTGGAAATAAATCAGCAACAACTTCATGTGTGTAGTTGGTTCTTGCAAGAAAATAAAGGCCTACCTGCACATTTTTTCTAACATTTGAATCCTCAGAAGGCCCAGCCGCAGCAAGTCTTTTTAGTTGCTTCTCTGATTTCCTTAAAAGACCAGTTATCTCTTGGGTTAGACCCTCAATTGTCAGTTGATCTTCTTTACCATCACCAAATGAAGGCATCAGAGCTTTGGCATGAGCCTTTGCTAACTCAACCATTTTTGTACGTGCACGTTGCACATTTGCTGCTATTTCTTCAGATACATCCACCCAAGCTGGAGGTAAACCTACTGTAAGTGCTCCTTTACTGCATCAAGACAACAACCTTAACGTTCCTTCCAGGATGACATTAAATTTTACAGCAAATGCTCAACCATTAGGAAAGCAACAATAAAAAACAATCAGTGTTTAAAATGCAGAAGAAATACCTAGAGAGTAATTTAAGTTAGTACTCGCATCTATCAAAACTTCTTTCAAACATCGTTTAGCTTAAAGTAGAACCATCCCCAATCTTCACACCACCTTCCAACACAACCATTTCACTCCTCACAAGCAATTCCATAAAAAGCCTTTGACTAAAAATACCTACAGAAACCAATCCGATATTTGAGAATTGCAGGCAATAAAAGATCTCAAATCCTTATGACCCAGCTTGACTCGACCTCTACCATGCTCTTGCACTACCATTTAGAGAAAATATCCGATTCTCCCATCATCAACAAACATTTTCAATACCCATTTCAATCTAACAAGATAATCATGCTTCACCAACAGCTACCAACAGATCAAAATTCCCAAAAACACATACAGCCAAAGATAACACCTTCGAAACTTTCCTGCAATGCAGCTATATTCCACATTACCTCCATACATATCCACTAACATTCACTTCAAAACTAAAAAACCCATCAACAATTATCTATTTGCCACACATTTTCGACATTCAAATTAACAATAAAACACACTAAAAATCTCCACAAAATCACACTGCAAAAACCCCTTATTTCGTATCCCATTTTAGCTAACACTCTCAATTCTACATATCACATTGCAAAAATCAATCAAACTAAAAGACTAATTAACAACAAAAGCACCAAGCAGATATTTGTACGTATATGTATACGCATACGAATGTGAATATTTACCTTGAATTACCGGGATCTTCAGTACTAAGAGGAGCATATTTCCGATTAGGATTGAGAAGCGAAGTGCTGGCCAATTCGATCACCGGACCACCACCACCTCCTCCTCTGACAGAGCTCGTTGACGGAGATGAGCTCGTCGGAACCCTGACGCTCTTCAATGCATCTCTGTACTTCCTAAATATCAACGTCCGATTCCTCGTTGCCATAACAAAATCAGCAAAAAATTAATAAAAAAGGGCTGCTCTCTTTCTCCCAGGAATCGATAATTTATGGATCTGGAGGTGCTGTAGAGGTCACGTGCCGAGATCGGAGAAGATGGCAGGAGGTCACGTGGCCGGAGAAATTGGAAATGTTTTGGGAGACAGTGGAGGTGTTGGGGTTAATTAATAAAAAAAATGAAGTAGAGGGATTACTTTTTTTTATTTGTTTTTTAGTTTACGTAACTGTTAAGTGGGTTCTTTGAGTAATTGTTCTACAGTTTTTTTTAAGTATATTTTTATTTAGAAATATATTAAAATATTTTATTTTTATTTTTATTTTTAATATAAATATATTAAAATAAATTAAATATAAAAAATATAAAAATCTTAAAACACATAAACAAACGAAATCTTATAGTTTTGAAACTTAATCATAATCTCTGATAAAAAAAAATATAGATTTAATAAAAATAATTAATAAGTTAATAATTGGGTTTTAATTGATTGACTATATTATAAAATATTAAAATCATCATCCTATTAACCTAGTTTTTTTTAATATTTTTTTCATCACACTAAACTAGTTTTTTTTAGTCTTTTTATATAAAATCTATAGATTCAGAGCCTCTTTGTTTCTGCTGTTGTACTGTTGTTTATTTAATTTTTTTATTTTAAATGAAATTTTTTTGGTATTTTTAAATCATTTTGATGTATTTATGTTAAAAATAATTTTTAAAAAATAAAAAAATATCATTTTGATGTATTTTTAAATAAAAAATATTTTTAAAAGCAACCACAACCACACTCCCAAACAGTCACTTAGAAAATTAATAGCTAAAAATATTATTTTGCACAATACAAGTTTTGTAAAAAATAAAAATTAAATTTAAAAAGGAAAAAACTAAAACAACTAGTAAGACAACCGTAACACTCTTTTATTTTTATTTCCAAAAAATGATTGTTTATTAAAGTTTTTATTTTAAACTTAACAGCAAAACAATTAATAAAAAATATCAAAAAGAAATAAATAAAAATACTATAAAACTACAGCGCAACAAACACAAGACTCCCTTTTTTTCGACGAACAAAACACAGCTCCTTGTGTCATCTCTCACTCCTTTTATAGAAAAAAACAAATAAAAACACCCACCTTATCAAGTATCATCATTTCCTCTGATTCAACCCCTAATTTCAAGGGTATTCACTTGCGTAAATTCAAGATCAAAGCCTCAAAATTCGATTAGGAAACCCACTCTTTTTTATTTTTCAACAAGTGAGGATCGGTTGAGAATTTTGGAGTTTTAAAGAAAACTAAGTCTTAAAGGAGGAGCTATGGATGCTGAGTCATGGAGTGCTCGCCTTTCTTCAGCTTCTAAGAGATACCAATCAGCTCTTCAATCACGATCTGGTCAGGATTTTAGTTTTTTTTAGTTTTTTGAAATTATCATTTCTTGTCATGTATGAGGTTTGTTTGGTTGCTTAGAAAATGAATGGAAAAGATAAGTATTGTGGGAGTTTAATTGTTTCAAAGTTATAAATTTTGGGTTTTTAAGCAAATTGAGCTTAGTTTTATCAATCCCTGCTGTCATTTCTTTGTCTTTTGCCTGTTTATTGGTCTTTTCGGTAGCTAAGAAATGATTAGGAGATTGATAAATCATGGGAATTTAAAGTGCAGGCGTTTAAAGTTTGGGTTTTTAAGTAAATTGAGCTTGGTTGCACCAAACCCCGAAGTCGGTTCTCTGTCTTTTACTTGTTTATATTGGCTGGTTTGGTTTTTGAGAAATGATTGGAAAATGAAATGTTATGGTCATTTAAAGTGTTAGTGTTTACAGTTTGGGTTTTCAAGTTGTTTGGTCATTGAAAATATGAATGAAACTATACGGTTTTGGAATGCAACTTATTTTTCGTTATTGAAGAAGAGTGTTTTGCATAGGTTGTTTGATGGGAAATATGAGAAATCTGGGTTTTGGGGTGTTAAGGTTTTTCATTATGGCTTCGTTATAACCCCTGAAAGGAAACTATAGATTACTTCACTGAGCTTGACATGGCTGTTACTTGAAAGTTGAAACTCAAGGTTCCTTCTTTTTGATAAAGAAAAAGAAAAACAATGTTTCTCTGTGAAAATCTTGTGTTTGTTTATTGAGTAAATGGGTATAAAGGGTCAAGTGTTGTTGTCGAGGTTAAGTGAGGTTCAAAATAAATTCTCGTTCTGAGGTAACTATTTGTTTTGGCTGGGAGTTGATAAGGGAATTGCCCCTCTAAACTTATATCAGCGGTGACTGCTTGAGAATCATGAATCTTAACAGATTGAGTTGAATTTGACTATTATCAAATAGAGGCTAAGTGTTTCTGAATGTAATAAACTAAGGAAATTTTCTCTTAAACTTCAAATAATTGTTATAATGTTTGCAAATGCAGATATGTTAATGGGGTTTGAAGAAATTGATGGAGATGATGATATAAGGGAGGAGTTTCCATGCCCATTCTGTCCTCAATATTTTGATATTGTTGGGTTGTGTTGTCACATTGATGATGAGCATCCTGTTGAATCAAAGAATGGGGTATGAACAATCTTTCTTTATATATGTTAGTTGCTGAATTGCATATGTTCGTAGAGTTCAAAATTTCATTTATTTTGCCGGTAAGAATTTTAAGTTTTTGTAGAGTTGAATTGGCATCAAATATATGTTCTTGTCAAGCTCAATAATAAATCTTCCTCCTTCAGAGTTACTGATGCATGGAGTTCTTCAATGTGATTTTTGTGAGGAAGTATTATCTTTATGTGCTATTCAGTAATGCTAATCCCTTGATGGGCATAGACATTGATGACAACGATTAGATAAAACTTAACCTTAGTAACTTAATCATTCATCCATCCCAGTGAGCTTTACTATTGATGATAGGAATGGGGGTTATTACCCATAAAGCCACTTGTTTTGTATGATTATGATTCCCCTGCCCATGATGTGGTGTACAATACTGTAAAATAGTAATTAGGGTACTACACTGGCCGTGATTTATAAAACATAAGAGGTCATTCACTATCATATTAAGTGTCTACTTTTTAAAATCAAGATTATCTATTAGGGGCTCCAATGTTGAGATCTTATTGAAGGTTAGATTTTTTGCTCACTATATATGCTGTTTATTTACAGGTGTGCCCAGTTTGTGCAATGAGGGTGGGTGTTGACATGGTTGCACATATAACTCTACAACATGGAAATATATTCAAGATATCCTTTTCTATTGAGTTTTTACTAACTCTATTGATTTGTTTTCCTTGGGTGATCATGTGTTCGTTTGCTTGCAAAACCAATTTCAATTTCTTGTTTGCTTTTATTGTGGGAATGCTTAGATTACTTTCTTATGCTTTTGGTCTATAGCTAGACTTAATTTTTCATTGTTGTTGACTTGAGCTTCAGTAACAAAAATCTTGTGCATGATCTTGCCTTTGTGCTGAGTTCCTTGACAAGTAATTACATGCAGCGCAAGAGGAAATCACGAAGAGGTGGACCTCATTCAACCCTTTCTTTGTTGAGGAAAGAGCTGCGAGAAGGAAATCTACAATCCCTTCTTGGCGGTTCGTCCTGTGTAGTTTCCTCATCCAATTCAGCACCTGATCCATTATTATCTTCATTCATTTTACCCATGGTTGATGATTTCACGAGTTCCCAGCCCTCCTTTTTGTCTGAAACAAATTCGACCAAGAAAAGCGCTGATGGGAATGTTTCAGAACGGTATGTTATTTTGTTGTTCTAGTCTGTCTCTCTCTGTTTTGTCCTATTTAACTCATGCAGTAGGTTCTTTGTATGCGCTATAAATGTATATCCTAATCGCTTCCATCTTCAGTACACTGTCGCAGAGAAATTATGTCCTTTCATGATTTGCTAATATTGTTGAAAGGGAATTGATCTTAGATGCACTTACCTTTGAATAGATATTGACCATTGGACTTACCTTTGAATAGATATTGACCATTGGACTTTCTTATGGTAGCATATTTTTCATATTCAATTTGCAGACTTCTAACTAGTTGATAATAAAATTAATGTGGAATGCAAATATTTTGCTACATGATTCTGTGCTGGACTAGAAATGTAACAAACACCTGACCATGCTGTTGACTTTAAAGATTAGAATCTCAGAAGTTTCTTATACTAAGTTTGTCCTGCTTTCAACTAGCCCAAACACAATAAGCTGTGCACCACACACATGTTAATTCTTTGCTGTCACCCATGCTAAAAAGTTGCAGATTTTCTTCTTTTTTTTCTCACTAAATTAATTGTTATATTTGTTGCATGATAAAGTATGATTTTTGGTCATTTGCTGAAATAGAGCACATTAAAGTTTGTATCACAATCATTTTGGTCAACCACCTTGATGTTTAAATGATTTTTTTCAGAAAAGATAGTATCAAAGGGAAGGGGTATGTGGTTTGGATGCTTTATGGAATTACCATTGATTTATGTATCAAGAACTGCAGTTTTTACCGTTCCAATTCTGTTATTTCTACATCAAAATTACCAATAGTTACCAAAAGCGTTTCAGTATACAGCGTGAAACTATAAAGAACTTGAGAAACCGTAAATTAATTAGCCATTTTTGCCGAAGCTCTAAGTTGCTCATTAGAGCTCTAGGTGGTCATGTGTACCATGGGAGGATGCTGCTCAATTGTTTGATTTCACTCTTTGTTACAGCTTCACTCTTCGTTATAGTTTCAGTTATTGATTTGTTTTTCCTGAGTGCCTGAATCTTGACTTTCGGGGATCATGCTACTAATCATGTGGTCATGCCTGTACTTGAAGTCAGTGCTTGCATAATAACAAGGTTACTCTAAGTCTATAACCCCTTCCCTAAACTCAAACTGGAATCCATCCCTGGCTGCAGCTGTTGAAATATAGTCCCGCATTAAGTGATGGATCATTTATTTACATGTATGCAAAATCATTTGGCTATTCTCATTCAGGTGCTATATTTTTGTTTTTGGTTGCAGAAATAAGAAGGCACCTCCAATGTCAATTAAGGATAAGGAAGAGAAGGCCAAAAGGAGTGAGTTTGTCCAAGGGCTGTTGTTGTCTACAATTCTTGATGACATTTTATAGAAGTGGGGTCATGCCGGCCGCTACGGTATCGAATGCCATATTTCCAGCTAAGTGCCTTGCAATCTTGGTTTGTTTGCAGTGAAGATGGGAATGTATTAAACTCGGAGTGTTTAATAAAATGTAGGAATGAGTGTAAGTTAAGTTGCCTGTGAACGTTAGTTGTTGGACAGACTTTTACTTTCAGGTCATGATTGATTAAATGAGAAGGAGAAGAAAATTACTTCCTAATCCTTTCCTAATGCATCTCTATGTTACTTTCTTGTTAGTTATTTGAAATTACAAAATATCTTGATGAATAAAACACATATCTGCTCATTGAAGGCATCTCCTGTCAGCCTAGTTAGATGCAAGAAATTATTTTGCATGAAACATATTTACCCCAACCACCTGCTGCAGACTGTGGGGGTGTTTTCTGGCAATCTTTGTTTTGATGGCCACATTGTCAAGCTGGTTAACAAGTTTTGGAGCTCAACCAATTCCAGATCATGACGAGCCTGTGTGGAGGAGCAGATTTGCCTCCACTGTTGTCACTTTCATTCTGACATGCCCGTCTTTTAACACTGAGGGTAAAAAGAAGAAGAAAAGAGCATGAATTTAGGCCACAGATGGGAAATAAAGATTTGATAAAGTATTCAGCTTCACCATCGGACCACCGACAGTGTGTTTAGTTGCTAAACGATCAAATGAGTATGCACTAAGCTCCCACTCTCTACAATCTTTTTCACAAATGCCTCGGCCTTTTCTCAAAGACATTTTTGGGAATGACAAGTGATCATTGCATTTGGAAGTTGAATGTCAAACAATGTCTTCAATGATAGAGCCTGTTTGGTAGGGCAGTTGCGGTAGCTTTTTAAAATGTTTTTTATGCTGAAATATATCCAAATGATTTTTTTATTTTTTAAAAATCATTTTTGATATCAGCACATCAAAATGATCTAAAAACACCAAAACATATTTATTTAAAATAAAAAAAAATAAAAAAGTTGTGGCGCGGCGGGTGAAACTCCGCGCCAAACAGCTTCATAACCACTCCACCCAAACCTCCTCAGCGCCATCTAAGCCATCCGATTTCATCAATGAGCTTATAATATGTAAGCCTGAATTATAGAAAACTGCAGAATTCTTAAAGAAACGCCAAAAAAAAGATGTAGTTCATACTTGTTACCATCATTAGCATACAAAGAGAGAAGATTCTCAGTAGCATATATTCTCTCATTACTCTTGATGATTGGTCTGAGTGCTTCAATACAGCTAAAGCTTTTTCAGAGAAGTCGGGTTTCAAGAGACCGTTGCCACGGTAAGGTAAACTCCCCAGTTGATCCGACTCTCTTTCCATATTCATCAGAACTTTCTCTATTCTCTCAATATTAGAAGAATCTGCTTAAGCTTTTAATAGGATCTTGAACGAGTATTTGCTGCACCAAATGCCCTTGTCTTCCATCTCCTACATCAGAATCTCTACCAAAACAATGGTTGTGCTAGGCCCAGTTCCTTCATTATCTGCATCATGGCCTCTGCCTTCTCCAGATGTTTATTCTCCACATACCAGTTTCAAAGAGTACCACAAAGGTTGTTCTCCCATGATCAGGAGTACCTCTTTTCAATGATAACTCCCAAAAAATGAATCTTGAAGAGCCAATAAATAATAGATACGAGAGAGAAATACCTTCAAGAGCCTGGCTAAAGCGGTTGTGTGCTTGTGTTGATGCAGCTGCTTGAGGATTCTATGACAGTCATTTGGAGTTGTGGTGGGGCGTGGAAAAGCAGAGAGAGGTTAAGACAAAAGAGCATGTTCAGGATATCAGTATAAAGTATTTTTTTATTTGGAATGTATTTTAATATTTTTATATTTTTAAAATTTTATTTTTAATATAAGTACATCAAAATAATAATCAAAAACACTGCCATACCTTCTGGGCATTGAGCAACCTTTCAGACAAATATCTTTTCATTCAATCAATTCTTTTCGAAGATAGAATATTTCTATCCACCCTGATACACATTTTTCTTTTATCCAGCTTCTTTGTAAATGGTAATTTACAGGCCTTAATATTTTTTCGCATTATTCTTAGAAATAGTTAAGTACCTTTCATGGCATCAACTTGGCTTTGATGTAAACTAAAAGGAAATAGGCGTCAAAATAAACCAATAGCTTGGAAAGAAAATAGGATTGGCAATAAACAACAGCAGTATGGTTTAGTCAGTCTAAACAATGAGTATCATGATCAAATAAGAATGGAGCTTTTGTGTGCTCAATGTCAAGTCATTTATGTTTATGAACAAGTTAACCATAAATGTTTGTCCAACTCTAACCAAAAAAAAGGGAGTCTAAATAGCTTCTCCCTGCATTAAACCCTAAAGACCTAAAGTCAACCACTGTCGCGGTCTCGTGTCCATGATCGTCTTCACGACGTCCCTCACAAAAGAGTCGAAACAAGACGAGCAACAGCCTCTCATCACACTTGTTTGCCCGGCGACCACTCTATCGATATGTGTACAGGTTGATGGTAAGGGTACTGTGTGAACTTCACTCCTCTTGTGCTCAAGCCCGCAAGCAGCTAATATGGTATGTGTAGAACTCCTTGCTATATCCTTGATAGTATCATGGTCTGCATTTGTCGAAATAAGCCATTTTTAAGCATTTCCATGCATGGTTAAAAAACGATTAATTCAACATAATTGTCAGGAATCCAACCAACAAATAAGAAATCTAAGAATTCTCAAGCATTTGACGAATATTGGAAAGCCCTGATTACATCACAGGGATCTTAACATCCCAGAACAGGAAGCTTGTTTCTCCATCAACTTCCTGTCTCCCGAGGGCCTCAACAACAGAAGTGCTGAATAAGAACTTGGGTGACCACAAGAAAGGGAGAGCTTCACATACCTAATTCAATATCTCGTGACAAGCTTCCCAAATGGTTTTTGACCATTGATTGCAATTGTTCCTTCACGTCATAGAATTGGCTTTGTTCTCTCAGTCTCACTTGGTATGAGGACAAATTACCATCAGGCTCAGTGCTTGATCGGCTTCTGAACTGATGGGGCTGTTCAAAACCAGGTACTGAGTTGATCCCCATGAGTTCAGGCCATAATGTCAAATTGGCAGGTCTGTCAGCAGTTGTAATAGTTGAATCCTGAACTGTTTGCCTTCTCGATTGATTTGGTGTCTGATAAAAAGAATCCCTGTTTTGAAAAGAAGAAGAGGGATGATCATTCGCCTGCAGTCTCTCCTCTTTGGGTGTCTGTTCCGATGTCCCGGTTTCTTGTGTCCTTGGATTTTGAAGAGCTGTTCCCCTAACTGGATCAATTTGTGAGTTTAAGAAATCAATACGCAAGCTGGCAGCTGAGATGGCATCAATTCTATTAGCCACAGGATTCATATTTGCTGATGGATTCCTATTTGAAAGGAGAATCCGTATATGACGGTGTAGATGACGTCTCCCAGAGACAGTAGATGCCCCTGCTACAGACACTGGTGAAGCTACATGACTATCTCCAGTGAGAAATCTGGGAGACGATAGATTCCCAAATACGTGCGGGATGGTTAAACGAGGTGAAGACTCTAGATTGGGATCTAAACCTCCTTCTAGATTCAAAACGGGTGGCGGTCGGTTAAATATGTTGTTGCTTGAATTCCATTGATCATGCAAAGGATCTTGAGCTTGGGAGCTCGTGGATCCAAGAGCAACAGGCCTACAATCATCACAGTACCAGTTGCCTTCGGGTACTTGCCGCCCCAAACCGACACAGTAGGTATGAGCAGATGAGTCACAGAGATCACATAGTAGCATTAGGCCATCATCCCCGCCTTCATGGCACTCTTTACAAATCACATTCTCATATGGATCAATGTAGCTCCTGATTTCTTCCTCAGTTGGCTGATAAACCTATATGAAAAAATAACCCAATCCGAACACGAAATAAGAAAAAATAAAAGAACAAAGCAAGTGATAGGCACAGAACACTAGCATGGAAGACATACCTGATCACGCTTGGGGACTTCTATCACCATATTTCTCAGATCGACCCCCATTGCTGATCTTCCACTTTTAGCTATTGTACTAAATCTTTGCTTGCACAAAGGGCAACGAGATTCTACTTTGGACCACTCCATAATGCAAGTAAAACAGAAATAGTGACTGCAGCAGTCCAGAGTTCCCCTCAATCTTCTTTTGTCTTCTTCAGAAAGACAAATTCCACATACCTGCTTTCCTAACTCTGATTTTACTTCCTTTACCTTCTCCTTACCTTTTCTTCCTACTGGTTTTGTCTGCTGGCATAAATCCCCATTTTCCTGAGTTTTCTTCCAAACTGAACTTCTCAAACTAGTCTTCAATTTTCCATATAACTGACTGGATTCCCTCACTTGCTCTCTCTCTTCCCCAGAAAGGGTATATTCATCATCAGATGATCCGTTAGACACAAGATCTGAGTCTGAATTTACAGAAAATTTCCTCTTTCTCACACCTGAACTTTTCTTGCTCTTTTCTCTTCTAACTGGGCTATCAGCTAAAAACTCAACATCATCTTCATCTTCATGTTCACACCTCTCTTTCTTTTTCAACCTACGTTTATTTCTCCCCTTCTTTTCCAAAGGCTTCTTCGTAACCCTAGATTTTCTCCTCTTTGTAACTCTTCCAGAACCCCTTTTTGGCACTCTCCTCTTGACCACTTTCACATTTCTGTTCTTCCTTTCCGCTGTCAATTCATCATCCTCATCCAAACAATCATCATCTTCTTCATCTGGTGTGAATTCTTCATCTTCTTCATCCCCGTCATCATTAACATATTCATCGTCGTCGTCGTCGTCGTCATCATGAAATACCCTTTTTCTCTTCCGAGAAGCTTTACCCTCAATTTTCCCCTTCCCTGAAGAAATCCTCTTCTTTGATCTAACAGGCTTCCTAAACTCTTCCTCCTCCTCCTCCTCCTCCCCTTCTCCCTCCTCCTCTTCCTCAGCAAAACCATCAAAACTCTCCTCTGATGGATACCCATCTAAAGAAACTTGACAATCCTCCGAATCATCATCTGATACATTCTCCTCATTCTCAACCACATAATCTTCATCGGAATCATCAGAACCCTTATCTTTATCCCTAACCCTTTTCTTGAGACTCCTCTTATAATTGATTTGCTCTCCCCTTCCCATCTGTCTTTGCACAACCCACAGAAACACCAAAAACCACAAATATTAAACCACGAGTTTCAACCGCTCATCCAAGAAATACACTTTTAATCCACACATCTACACATCAAATCAAATTATATCAAAATAAATCCCAAGATTCTTGAATTAGGATTTTCTCTTTCTTTCTAGCTTATCTCCTGGTTCAAATGGGCTAACAAGATTAATGCAAATCCTGCCAGGAAACTTCATTAATTACCAATCATTTCTCATAACCGATCTGTATTAACACAAAGCACGAAAAATAAAAAAAATAACAGATCAGATTCCAAAACTATTCCTTTCATTTACGCCTTAAAACCTACCCGAAAAAGCACCAAATCCCACCAAAAGAAAAAAGAAAAGAAAAAAACTTTAGCTACCCTTTTAAGAGCTAATAAATAAATTAAATTCCCCCCTGAAAAGAACCCATAAGAGCAAGTTAATAATTGAAATTAAAATTAGAATTACAATTAGAATTAAAACTAAAACTAAAATTTATTACTAAAACCACAAAAGAAAGAGACTTTAAATCAAATACAGCTTTTAATTTACAGTAAAGATTTTGCCTCTAATATAAGAAAAATAACGTATATACATAAAGAGAGAGAGAGGGTTGTTTGGTACCTGAGAAAGAGAGGGAAGAAGATGGCACGGAGGAGAGAAATGTTGTCATTCGTGGAAATTATAATAAACTGCCATTTTATTACCAGCTCGGTTGTTGCGTTTTGCTTGGTGTTATAATGTCGTTTTTGTTCGTATACATGGAAGAGAGAGAGAGTGTGTTTTAATTTCCCTTTCTTTTTTAGTTTTTTTTATATAAATTTAATTTACTTTGATAGATGAATTACTACTGGATATTGTGAAAGTTAACGTTTATGGCAATAGTTTCTATTTTTTTTTTATTTTCCATAATTGCTCTTACGACATGATTGATTGGATTTCCTTAAGAGACTGCAATTGTTGACTTTACATGACAAAAATCGTGTAAAACTTACTGTTTTGTTTATGGATTTCCATATTTTTTGTTTACTCTAAAATAATTGTAGTTATACTCTCAAATTGATTTTTTTTTTTGTTTTGAAAATTATATTTTACATGTGCTTTTTATTTTATTATTTAAATTACAAGTTTAATCGGTTAATACATATTGATTTTGATATATTTTTTTAATTATATTCATTAATATTCAATTAATTAAAAAATAAGTTTTATAACTCATTTTAATTTGTTTTTATAGAGTCATTACAATGACTTATGTCACATGTTTAAAAAAATTATTCTAGATCATTCAATATATTACTTATAAATATCTAAAAATATATATAATTTAATATGTCATGGATCAATATTTTTTAAAAAAATATCATTCAAATCTGCATTTTATTTTAATTTTATAATTCTGAAAATATTTAAAAAATGCATTAACAACACTTTTTTATTGGTTATGTTGAGACAACTTCTATACTATCTAACTTTAAATTCAAGTCAAGCAAGAAGATTTCAAAAATTGTGGAGTCGGGTTCAATAACAATATCAAATAGTCCCTTGCAATCTAAATATTTGATTTTTACATTAAAAAATAATTTTTTTATTGAAAAAATATTATTCTGATATTTTTATAAATAAAAAATATTATAAAAAGTAAACTCAACTATAAAGATAGCCTTGGCCATTCAAGAGCTAGTTTTAAACATAGTATTTACAATTAAAATGATATGTTGATAGAATTAATTAGTAGTAAGTTTTGATCTTGTTTAATATGTGAATTGATTTTAAAATAACTTTTACTATGAAATGAAATAAAGGGAGACTTTTCGGCTTACCTTTATTTTGTGTTAGATCAAGATGATAATGGAAACGTGTTCTGTGAAAAAAGGGCAGGTTTTATTTTATTTTATTTTATGATGAGAATATCCAGATTTTTACCTTTTGTCTTGATTAGATTGATTTGCTTCAGTACAAGGCTGGTGATTCTGGAATTAAAACCTGAAATGTGCTCATAGCGGTATGATTTGGCTCTTAATTAATTTTTTTTATCAAATTATATTTAGAATTTTAATATCATTTTTATTATTATTATGGATCAAGATATATTTTTCAAAAAAAATAATTATTTGAATATAAAAATCATGATTTTATACTTAATCTTTCATGAAAATTGTTTTTTTATGCAAGGAAACTTCATCCCTTAAAAAGCATACTTTATAGATCCAGGTAAACGAGTAAAACTTTGACTGTCCCAATAACTTATAGGGGATGTACGTTCTAATTCAAACTTGAGATCTGCTGCGCAAATCACAAATCTTTTACTATCATGTCACGTCCCTTGAGGACCTTTCATGAAAACTACTTAAAAAAAAAAACAACATTTCATAATTATATAATCCTGTGTTGCAATTCCATATTATGAAGTTGTTTGGCACAGTAGTTGAACCGTCGTTTGATCAAATTTTGAATTTTTATTTTATTTTAAATGAAATTTTTTTGGTGTTTTTAGATCATTTTGATGTGCTGATGTCAAAAATGATTTTAAAAAAATAAATAAAAAATATTATTTTGATGTATTTCTAAACAAAAAGCACTTTAAAAAACAATCGCAACCACACTCTCAAACATTCACTACATAAATCACATTTCAATTGTATTTATTTCTTGAACGTATAAACGTTAAAGTATCCTTGAACTAATTTATGTCTCAACCAAAAATATTTTATTTTTAACAATCTTAAAAACAAATCTTCAATACTATCCCTGTGCATTTATATAAATTTAACAAGTTTTTTGGAAATTAGTTTCGAAAATTTAACCTATAAAATAAAAAAAGAAGGAATGTAGACCGAAAATTTTATAAATAAATCTATCATCTTATTTGTAATAAACTAGGTTATCAAACATAAGACATGAATTGAACATGTTTTCGTCTATTTTTACTTCATTTTCTTACAACAATAGTTTCTTTAGGAATATCAATAATTATTTTTATATTAGCAATAAATTGATAAAAAAAAAATGTGATTCAAATTCAAGTAATAGCATCATTTTGTGTGTTTTGGTACTGTATTGCAATGTATTCTGTTAAAGAACCATCTCATATAAAAACTCAAGCTGATAGATGAGGTTCCATAATATGATTTATATTATCCTCTAATACACCCCCTCAAGTGAAAGCTCTTTGGGCTTGAAACTTGCACAGACCCACATCATCTTGTGCTTGATTTTTATCAAATAGAATAGGGGTAGTGAGATTCGAACTCGTGACCGCTAGGTCAACAAGGCTCTGATACCATGTTAAAGAACCATCTCACCTAAAAGCTTAAGCTGATAGGTGAGGTTCTATAATATGATTTATATTATCCTCTAATATATTCTATAAAAATAGTTTTTAATTTACCTATAACATCAACACATTAAAATTATAAAAAAAAAAAACACTTGAAAAATATCATTTTTTTCAAATATTTTTTTATAATTTTTTTTTGAATTTTTTAAAATTGTTTTAAATGTTGATATTAAAAAAACTAATTTTAAAAAATAAAAATATACTATTTTAAAAAATTTCTTGAAAAAACACTTTAAAACGGCGATTCACCAAACAGGCAATCACACACTGAATTTTCAAAAGGATCTTATTTTATTTCAAATCATGCCCTGGTTCCATCTTTAATCATGAACAAACCAAAAGTGATGACTATGAGAATCTAGGATTTGAGATATGCTTTATTTTCTACTCGCCAGTCGTTGTCTTCCACCACCCCCATACCAACGCTTGCGCTGAGGCTTCTTGCTCCTGACCACCTGTATCCTCTTTCGGCTAAGCCCTGTTAGCATTTCGTTTTAAAATATTTTAAAAAATAATATTATTTTTTATTTTAAATAATTTATTTTGGTATTTTCAGATTATTTTCATGTTGGATATCAAAATAATTTTTAAAAATATCATTTTATATATTTTTAAATGAAAAACATTTTCAAAAACAACCACAACCACACTTTTTGATAATAAAATATCATTCCATATTTAACATTGCGCTTCAAAATGTTTTTGAAAAAAAAAATCAAAATCAGAATTTTTATTTTTATTTTAAATTAAAATTTTGGATTTTTATATCATTTTCATATATTATTTTTAAAATAATTTTTAAAAAATAAAAAATATTATTTTAAATAAAAAATATTTTCAAAAATATCTTATTACTGCCGCTGGAATCCCTAACCTCGCCTCATCTGTTCGCCTCCCAGTCACCTCCATTTGTTTAAAGCCCAGCACCGAGCTAGAATTTAAGAGAATTCAAAGATTTTGAGATCGAGTTGATTGAGCCCAATAGTTAGGAAAAATATTTAACCATGCCATTTGCATTTATTTTCTTAACATGTTTTCATTCAATTTGAATCCTTTATAAAAAAAATTGAAACCATTTAAACGTTAATTTCAAAAAGAATAATGTTAAGAAAAAATGATTTTTTTTTTTGTATTTCAAAGATGATTTTATTTTAGGAAATGATTTCCCGCTAATATTAACATAAAGATTGTTAATACCGTTCTGATCATTGTTCTGATTTTTCTATTGAAACAGAATATTCCGGTTTTAGAGCGTTTCGGCGTGCTGTTTTGGAGTTATACTGTTCATATATAATTAATTATATATATATAAATTAAAATATTAATTTAACAAGCATAATTAAAATTCAAGATAAATTAATTTTAAATTATACAATATAAATACAAAATCAAACAAACATAATCTCAAAATTAAAAAAAAATTCACAAGTTAATCAAAATAAAGAGAATTTTATGGCCAGAACGGCATACCCGGAACGGTACCGAGATATTCCATCCAGAATTTGATCGAAATTAAAACCGAGATAAAAATAACATCGTCATTTTATCTTGATTTTTTTAACAGCACAAAATATTTCGACTGAAATAGAACAGAATTTACAAGCATGATTAGCATAGTACTCTTCATAGAAAAACCAATGATAAAAAAATATTCTTTCAAAAACAAGAGAAGCCACATGGGGTTCGCTCAAACAAAGACTTTCGCTTGACTTTTCGTCCGAATTTGGACATCATGGAATTACCTGATCACCCTTCGCTTTTGTCAATTCAACAATAAAGCCACAAAGTTGACAGAAAGAAATGACAGCTTAGGTTGGCGGAGCATCACCACTAAAGCAAGCTCACTCGTTATTCCATCAGTCGGCGGGACACAGACTTGAAGAGATCCGCACCGTCAATACTGAGCAGCATAGACACACATGGTATTTGATCGATGACGAGTTGAAAGACACGTGTACGGCTAGGATAACTTTAGGTTTATTTTAATCGAATGAAACGGTGGATGTATCTGCACCACACGTAGATTGGACTGGCAGCTGGTTTTGGAAGCTAGATAATGGGGTGGGGTTTGCATGTTGCCCGTGCTACATGAGAAGTTGATTTACTCCACAAATTTTATGGTATTTAAAGAATAATAATTTATTTTTAGAAAAAAAATATAAGGCGTTTTTAATGATGGATCAGAATTAATTTTATTTTTTAAAATAAATTTATTATTTATAATATATTTAGTATTGCGATAACGCATAAAAAAACATTTGCATATTTTGATTGCAGCACAATCCGTGGCTGGAAGTGACTCGAGTTCTAGAAGAAAATATCGGTCCTGGTCGTAATCTAAGCAGCCGCCCCACCATGGTCAAATTACCACCACCTTCTTTCTAATGAGGGTAAAAGAGGAAATTCCAATTGATATAAAGAACAAATGAGAGCACCGGCGGCTCATGCTTACATGAGTTTTGCTTCTGAATTGAGATCTGGGCTTGCTAATGATTTGGTATTTGGGCTTTCGTTTAAGATGAGCCTGATTGTGAGACTTGTTAATATAGTCTGTGGCCCAGTCTAGATCTTACAAACTCCATGGCTGGCCGACAGGCAACACGCAAGAACATGAAATAAGATTAGTAATTCTTCAAGCCCATTTGATATCTCTGTAGCCGTTTTTTTTTTAAATATTTTTTATTTAAAACTATATTTAATTAATTTTTGATATTAACACATCAAAATAATATAAAAACACAAGAATATTAAAATCTTTATTTATTTTTAAATAATTTAAAAACACAAAAACAAACATCCTCTAAATTTGTTAATATAGTGTATCACCATGAACATGACTCAATAACAATATAGTATTTATTTTTAATTCTATTTTTTTTCATAATTAAGGTTGTAAGAGAGAGTTTTTAATGAAACCATATAGTATTAATGAACTAAATAATCTCAAAGCTACTATTAATTAAAATAAACACAATTTTAATCACACCCCTCATAAATTTACTCTGAAAGGAGTTATGGAAACTTCCTTGACTTGTACTTTGCGACCCTTGCAGTGGTCTTTTTGAGAGAGTGAAAGGGACCATGTCTAATGAAAATGAAAATTATGTAATGACAACAACAATTTCCCACTTTTTTCGTCAAAATAATTACAAAAAATCCATTGAAAATTGCAATCATGCCACCAAAATTAGCGTGCATGGATATGTTTAGGCTGGAGTGACTTTTTATTTTTTCTATATAATTAAGAATATTGCAGGAGAGTTGAGCTGTCCAACTCAATGACTTGGAGTGTTAATGACAACCATATGCTACCACATCCTACCCAAAAAATGGGGACCATTCTTGATTATAATAATGATAATGTTTATCACTTCTTATAATATAGTAGAGCCTTTGCTTCCCAAAAGAAAAACATTATTTAGTTATCTTCTCTTTTTTCTCCCTCCATTGTTAACACCAGATTCAGTGTGTGAATAAAAGGGATGGACATAATAAACTGACCAGTCATTCAGCAGGCTAAAGCTTTACTACAACTCTCTCTATCTTCTATGTTTTATTGGTATCATTAAGTTAAGCGCAATGTGATATCTATTAGAGGGCTTTCATTTAAAGGGATGTTTTAAAGAATAATATAAATTATATTCTAGAGTTTCATTTAACAACTTAAGTTTTTAGATGAGATGGTTCTTCGACACCATCAGTCAAATTGCCTATAAAACTTGGCGAATTTATCATCATTTCTGTCTAATTGATAACGATTTAGGGATTAATTTTAGGAGTTAAAGAATCTGTATCGTTAAGTGCTTGGGGGATTCATGAAGTGATCACATGAAAACACAGGGCTCCATTGATAAGAAGGATGGTTCATGGAGATTGCAAGCAGAAAGTTAAGAATCTGTGGCTGAACATCATGATTTTGAACAAAGTTTCCGACAAACAATGCCCTCTTACATTGCGCCTTGTTCATGTTACCTCTTCTTCTTCCTCCTTTTCCTTTATCTGTTCTTTATTTAGATAGGGTTTTGGAGAAATATCTTAAAAGAATGTTGGACCGAGCAGACAAGAGTGTCATGGAATTTGAGGATTGTTTAAGTTAATGCCAACTTTTGTTTCAAAAGTGGCAAGGGTCCAGAAACAATTAGCTTCTTTGCAAGGCTTTAATCCCTCACCATACATGAACTGGTCCTACATTGCAAGATAGCTAAAAGGAATTGGAATGGTATATATTTATATTTCTCAGGACCCCAAGAACTCAAAAAAGGTGCAGATTGGACCCGTTTCATTGACTTATTTTCTTCGCCTACTGAACCCTAAACTCTAGGCTCATGTGCTCATGTTTATCGGTTTCATCAAGCACTAAAAAGGTGCTGATTGCACAAAAATAAGTCAAAAGATGGAACTTTTGTTTCTAATTTGATATTAAACTGGCCGCGTTTGGTCTTGACAGCAACCAGCAAGCCACTACTTGCTGCAATAAGCAGCCCCCCCCTTTTCATGTCAAGGTCTGAATCATTAACTAACTACACATCAACTTCAAAATAAAGCCTTGAATCTCTTCCATTCAAGTATTAAATTGAGCATATGATCCTTAATCTATGATTATTTCTCTAAGATCATGCTTACTGATTAGTGGGACATATGATTTCAATAAGCTTTCAAATACTAAATCTTTACTCTCTAATCTTTTCTTAATAGAAAGCAAAAGATGTGTATATATCATTTTCATTTCTGGGACCTTTTGGGCAACTTTATTACATATTATGAGACCAAAACTAGCTCAACTCCAGTAGTCATGATCATTATGGTCTTTGAATGTCTAGTTTTTGTACTCGAACCTCATCTGTAATTACTTGGCCCATTTTATGTATTTGCATGTTATTGAATTTGAAATATGATTCACGGGGCGATTTCCAAATAAAACACCACACCGAAATTGAATTGTCTAATGAATGTTGTCTTAAGAGTTCTACCTGGATTTTTGAAAGTTTAAAATTAGCTTTCTGCTTTAATTGAAAGTGAAATGTATGTAAGAAACACACAGCACAGTTGTTCTATAAAGTGTAATTTCAGAGATTTTATAGAGCATGATGAGCCTTTTCATCTGAAAAATTCTTGGCATCTCTAATCTCTTGCATATGTGGTATAGGATTTCGTTTTTGTTTTATCATCACAGAACTCAGGCGAGAGCCTGCACTTTCTTCCTCTAATAGTTCATGTTTCATAAATTTTCCTGGATAGACCTTTCATCTTTCTCTCCTCTCTTCTGGTTATTTTTTGGTCTATGTTTGAACACTGCTCTCTTTCTATTCTCGCATGATTGCTGGCCCCAGCTCCCCTGAATCTAGTTGTCAATTTCGTTACGTTTTGGCGAAATGTTTCGTACCAGTTAAAAAAACAAGATAAAATGGTGTCGTTTTTATCTTTGTTTAAATTGCAGCTTGTCTCGGATTTTTCGGTCAAATACCGGCTAAAATGTATCGGTTTCGTTCCACTTGTTCCGTTTCGGCTAAATAATGTTTTTTTATTATAAATAATGAATAATTTTACAATATCAATTATATCTCTTAATCCGACTGTTAGATTAAGATGAATTTTTACGAGGAGTCTCTTGATATATTTATATATTATATTAAAATTTCAGAACAATCAATGAATATAATGACCTTGAAAGATCGATGATGACATTCTACGCGGAGACAAGCAAGTTCCTCATCCCTAGCTGTCTACGCGGAGGCTGGTTCATCCCTATTTAGATTTATTCATGTTAAAAATTTCCTCTTTATTTTATTTAAATACCCACAAATTCTTACTACTTACAAAAGAGAAAAGAAGAATTCATGTGAGCTTTTTCTTAAATTTTATTTAATAAGAATAAGATATGTTTTAGGCAGGTCTTTTACCGGGCCAATGGAGCCCACTTGTATCAGGGGTTGAGGTTGGGCCGGTATCCGTATGGCGTAACCACTGCATGCCGGCATGGTTTACTGGGCCCTTGCCTGGACCACGCTCAGGGGCCCGCTATTATTTTAATGGTCCTTGATTACGCATTTGTGAAAATTAATCATCCGAACCTTTGAGGTTTGGGTCGGAACCATGTGTTTGAATACTTTTTAAATATTAGAGGGAACAAGGGGCTTGAATTGACATTAAAGTTCTTGTTATGTTTGATTATTTACAACTGTACTTGCATAAACCAAAGATACCATGATTGGCAAATTAGTAAATGACGAATTCACAATATAATCCATTGAATAAATTAAGTTTTTTTTTTTTTTTAAATCCAAATCACGTAGTAAATTCATGTCCACTTCCTTGGATGAATTCATGCTCACATGCATAGTTTTTAAACTTGAGTTGGAACAAGATCTAGGTTAATATTGAGTTATATAATGGATAAGTTGACCTGACTTAAAATGAAATCATTTTTTTTTTTTTAAAAAAAACATTAATTTAACTAGGCCGTGAATTGATATGAATTAAAAAACAAACAAAAAAAATTAACCCCAAACACATCTCATGCTCATAGCAAACAAAAACATACCATGTATTTATATTATTAAACAGTCTGTTGATTGAAACTATTTTTTAATTAAAATTTGAGTTATTTTTTTATGTATTTATCTTATTTTAATGTCAAAAATAAGTTTATATATATATATATATATATATATATATTGAAACATTTATAAATAAAAAAACAAAAGGGATAGAGCTTCCGGTCTCGGCTCTCGGCAAGGCTAATGAAGTTCTAGTCATTAATCATGTAAGGTGAGAAGTGAAAGCAACATTTTATGTTTTTCCATCAAATTGAAGAGGTTTAGATTATACTTTCTTTGCTTTACATGGCCAATTGATTGATTCCTTTGATCTACTTTTTATTCAAGGCTGTAAAAGTCAAAATCACATATATATATATATATATATATATATATATCGTATGTATGTATGTATGTATGTATTAATTGTTTTGAAACATCGAGATCACGTTTAACATCTTTCAAATAGTGATAAAATTATAGAAAATTACAAACAAATTGTGAATGAAGTGGGCTAGGTATTAATTCCTTGAAGCAATGGCTTCCAATTTCTCATCTTGTCCAATTTTTACACCCATCAGAACTTTTTTTTTTATTGTCCAAATAAATCAAGGGCCATGCATGACTGACATTTTCTAAATACCAAGAAAATATAGCAATAGCAGTTGGCATCCTAATTTGGTAACTCCATTAATGCAAGCTTTTTTATATCGAACTCAGTGAATCAACTCGTGATCCATTAAAATCTAGATCTTTTTTAAAAAAACTAATTTCATTTAATTGGCATGGATATTGGTTTAATTAAGTAATATATTAAACAAGTTTTATAACTTAAATAATTATTTGGCCACATAAAATGAGATTATGTTTACTATTAAAATGAAAAGTCAAAACTTTAGCTATGCCCTCGATTTTGAGATTTCTCTCAAATGAATATATACTTTTTTTTAATCATAAATGAATTATTTTAAACAAGAATAGTGTTTAGAAAATCTGATCGGAAAAAATATTTATTTAATATATATAAATAAATAATTGTTATATTTTAAATTGGTAAATGTTTTTTATTTTTTCTAAGAAATACAAAAAAGCGAGCAATAATAAATAGTATTCTGAAAAATATATAAAGGTAAAAATTAGCCCTTCACTTTCTCTACAACCCCACACAAATTATAAACCAGCCCAAACCGGGAGGCTCGGAACCAGGTTCGGGCAGGCCTTTTCTCTTCAATATTAGACTCAGCAACAACACAAACAGAAAATGAAAGAGAAAGAGAAGGATCTAACACCACATAGAAAGTTGAAGAGAGAATTTTTCCCAGGAAAACTCTCTCGTTCCCTCCCTCTCTTTCCCCTCTTTGTAATTCAAGAGAACCTTCTTTATAGATCCAGAGAAACACCACATCTCTTGTCTTATCTCTAATAGTACAGCAAGAACAGCAGCCATATATACTTACACGTTGCATTGTATACATAGAAATATACAAACTTTTATCTTTCATTGGTATTTTTTGAGGTTAAATGGGAAAGAATTGAACTGAGTTTTTTGACGTAAAATCTTTAGAATTGGAAAGATTGGATTATTTTTGTTGTGGGGTGGTGGTATTTTTAAAGAAAAGAATGTCAACAGAGCAGCAACAGCAAGTTTGGCCTTTCTCTGTTGCTTCTGTTGTAGAGGATATGCTTCAAGAAAATATTGGAACTCGACCGAGAGGTGTTGATTTGGTGGCTTCAAGAAAAGCTGAAGAAACTTGTATGATATATATATCTCAATCTTTTCCTTGATCATTTATTCCTTTGCTGAACATTTTGATTGAATTTGACAAGCCTTTTTGTTTTTGTTCTTTGATGAATGGATGCTTGAGAAAATTATGGTCTGTGTTTTGAATTCATTTTTGTGGAATCTTGATGATCTATAAGGAATTTATGTTCAGGCTGTTGAATTTTATAGATTAGGTGGTTGATTCGTAGAAGTTGGATTAATGCACATCATAGAATTGGAATTTGTAGAATTTAAGGAGCTGTCATGAATTTTGTGATCGTATATATTGATATTGATAGTGTTTCTTGGCTAGATTCGTTAACTTCGGTTGCCTGAGAAATGTTTGTGGTAATATTGAGAAAGCTCTTCCTTTGAGCTTATGTGTTTCATCTTATATTGATTGTCATTGAAGCAGCATGCAGATGAAACTTTATCTGGTCTTGTTAGATATTTTCATCTGGTGATTTCTTGTAATTACTCCTTTGAGCTTATGTATTTTTATTCATTGAGGACTTCCCGTTATGTGTGGTTAGATGGAATTGCAGTAGCGAAATTGGAATCAGAATAGGAGGCCTTTAAATATCCAAATTTGGTTCGATTTTTCTGTAAAAGAAGAAAAGGAAAAAAAGAGAGAAGTTTGGTGATTTTACATTTTTGTATTGGTTTGCAGCCTTGAGAAGGTATGAAGCAGCTGGGTGGCTTCGAAAAACAGTGGGAGTTGTTGGGGGTAAAGATTTGCCAGCTGAGCCCTCTGAAGAAGAATTCAGGCTTGGATTACGAAGTGGGATAATCCTGTGTAATGTCCTTAACAAGGTTCAACCTGGAGCAGTTCCAAAGGTATCATTCAACCTGGTTTCTGTTTCATTATGTTTCGAGGATAGTTATACTTACTAGTTGGTTTTGGTGATATGTATTTTCCATAGGTAGTGGAAGGTCCTGGTGATTCTGCAGAAGTTCCTGATGGAGCAGCTTTATCGGCATTTCAGTACTTCGAAAATGTTAGAAACTTCTTGGTATCTATTGAGGAAATGGGAATTCCAACCTTTGAAGCCTCTGATCTGGAACAGGTGAGAGTACAAGTTTAGGTAGAGACAGAATAGAGAATCTAAAAATGACATGCTAATCTTCTTTTGCATTGTGAGAGTTGTCTTCCCGCAGTGATATTCTTTTTATATCGTTAACTTTCAGGGAGGAAAATCTGCAAGGGTTGTGAACTGTATTTTAGCACTTAAATCATATAGTGATTGGAAACAAAGTGGTGGGATTGGGACATGGAAATACGGAGGAAATTTGAAACTCTCAACCAGTGGGGGTGGGAAACCCTTCATGCGAAAAAATTCCGAGCCTTTCATGAATTCCTTTTCTCGGGCATGCAGTGGTGATCCGTCTTCATTTGATGAACAATTCAATGACCTCAGTGAAGCTGTAAGTGGACTTTTCAAATAAATAAATAAATTATTTTACGATTTTAGAAAGGCAAGTTGCAATTATAAGTCCATTTGCATGTGCAGGGTGCCTCTCGTTCCTTGAATGTGCTTGTCCGTGCAGCTCTTTCAAACAAGAAGCAAGAAGAAATACCTAATGTAAGTGCTATGATGCTTGACATCTTAATTTTTTTAGATGACAACACTTTCCTCATCCGAATGAGAAAACCCTTTAAAGTAGACGCAAAAGAAACTTGTCAGAAAATCATAACACTTTGATTGGAAACAGATAGTAGAGTCTATGCTAAACAAAGTCATGGAAGAGTTTGAGCGTCGGTTGGTGAGCCAGAATGAGCAGGTGAGCTGTTATGTTTGTTAAAATGATATTACCCCCTCTCCCCATTTCATATTATTGCTAAGAAATCTAAGTGGCTCATCATTTGTGCGAATCTGACAGATGAAAATTACAGCAAAAGATATGGAAGTAGCTAGCCCTGACATGCCTCTTTCAAGAACTTCAAGTGATACAAGGGTATGCACTATGAATGTTTACATTTATTAAGGCTCTGAATTTTTGGAACCAATTGGGTGACATTTTCTTTTGATAATGATATGGTCAAGATGGAAGAAGAAACTTCCACACAAATCAATACAGAGGAACGCTGCCATCATAAGGGCACTCCTCATGAGGAATCAGAAGACCAGCTTTTGAAACAGCAAGCGTTGGTTGAACGACAAGAACAAGACATTAAGGTAATGTCTCAGAATTACACAAGTTTGAAGTCTTTTTTACCTCTCCACAGGATGTTAATCAGTGATAAATGATGGTACCTGCAGGAATTGAAACTTGCTCTTTATTCTACGAAAGAAGGAATGCTCCTTTTGCAAATGAAACATATGGAGGAGTTCAACAATTTAGGTAAAATTAAGATTCTGTGCACTTATTCCAGGTTATTAGATGAGAGTAATCTACATCACCACTAGTTTCTTGAAACAGGTAAGCACTTGCATGGTCTAGCTCATGCAGCCTCAGGCTACCAGAGAGTCCTCGAGGAGAATCGCAAGTTATACAATCAAGTGCAGGACCTGAAAGGTATCATCGGTTATTTAAATTCTGATTCCATGGCTTTATTGCACTCATACACTAAGTTTCTTCTCTAAATTTAATGGTGATGAATATATTTCATTAGGAAATATTAGAGTATATTGCCGAGTAAGACCCTTTTTGACTGGGCAAGCAAGTCGTTTTAGTACGGTGGATCACATTGATGAAGGGAATATTACAATCATCACCCCTTCAAAATATGGCAAAGAGGGACGCAAATCATTCAGCTTCAACAAAGTTTTTGGCCCTTTGGCAACTCAAGGTTAGTGAGGCTTCATTCGGATTCTTTTTCATTCCTATCAGTTTTCCTAAAATTTTCAACTCCTGGCTTTCCTGCAGAGGAGGTATTTGCAGACACCCAGCCTCTGATTCGTTCTGTTCTTGATGGTTACAACGTATGTATATTTGCATATGGTCAAACTGGATCCGGAAAGACATATACTATGGTGAGAGGATTCACTTACCATTACTAAAACATAGATTTTGGCTATCCCTTTGGTTACTCTTTGAACTTCATTCGTTTCATACATTTTTCAGACCGGTCCCAGTGAGCTCACAGAGGAGAGTCTAGGTGTAAACTACAGGGCTTTGAGCGATCTATTTCTCCTTTCAGATCAAAGAAAGGAAGTTATTCACTATGATATCTCTGTCCAAATGCTTGAGATTTACAATGAGCAAGTGAGGGATCTCCTTGCAACTGACGGTGTTAACAGAAGATATCCTTCATGACACTATTTTCTTTCATTAAAACAATGTCTTTTTCTTCAATCCAGCTTACCTTTCTACTTGGATTCTTAACTCCTGTATACATTAGAAATTCGAAACAGCTCTCAGAATGGAATTAATGTGCCGGAAGCAAGTCTTGTAACTGTATCATCACCGTCTGATGTCTTAAATTTGATGAACACTGGGCTTAGGAATCGTGCAGTTAGTGCTACAGCAATGAATGATCGGAGCAGTCGATCCCACAGGTGTGCTTGATGAATGTTCCATGTTGCAAGTGTGATTTTTGGATTACCAATTCAATAATTACTGGCCCATTTCTGCAGCTGCCTGACAGTTCATGTTCAAGGGAGGGAGTTGACATCCGGAACAGTTATCCGTGGTTCAATGCATCTAGTTGACCTGGCAGGAAGTGAACGGGTAGACAAATCCGAGGTGACGGGAGATCGATTAAAGGAAGCACAACATATCAATAAATCTCTTTCTGCCTTGGGAGATGTGATTGCCTCTCTTGCTCAGAAAAATTCACACGTTCCCTACAGGAACAGCAAACTCACGCAACTACTACAAGATTCACTTGGTAAGATTAACAAAAGACATTCTATTTCCCTTATTTCTATAATCCAATCCCATTCCAACTATTTTTATGCTCTCAATGATCACCAGGTGGGCAGGCTAAGACGCTCATGTTTGTCCACATGAGTCCTGAGACTGATGCTCTTGGAGAAACAATCAGTACACTTAAATTTGCCGAAAGGGTTGCCACTGTTGAGCTCGGTGCCGCTCGAGTTAATAAAGATAGTTCAGAGGCAAAGGAGCTGAAAGAGCAGGTTCTACTCTATGCTCCACATCCTTCTTTTTTGGTATTTTGGATGACTTTAGAATTGGCCTCAATTCATGTCTTCATACAATACATAAGAAAATGGCATTGCCTATTATCAGAATTTCTGTTAGATGGAGGGTCCAGAATATGATTTATATTATCCTTTAACACCCCCTTCAAGTGAAAACCCTTTGAGCTTGAAACTTGCACACACCCACATCACCTTTTGCTTGATTTTTATCAAATAGAATGGGGGTGGTGAGATTCGAACTCGTGACCGTTGGGTCAACAAGGTTCTGATATCATGTTAAGGAACCATCTCACCTAAAAGTTGTTAGATGAGGGCCCATAATATGATTTATATTATCCACCGACAATTTCTTTCATAGGGTATGTCCTGGAGTTGCTATTTCTGTTACTATTGACTTCCATATTATCTCTCATGTACTTTTCCACAAGAAATACCTCGAGTTACTTTTACATCGTCTGGTTTCAGATTGCTAATCTCAAAGCAGCCTTAGCATCGAAGGAAGGAGAGTCAGGGCACTCACATCATTCTCGATCCAGCACCCCAGAAAGACTTAAAATGAAGTCTGGTTTGCCTTCTCCTTCTCACAGCTGGTATAGTGCAGGTAGCATAACAAGCAGTCATAGGAAGATAGAGGATGGTAATTCAGAGGTAAAAGCTAACATAAGCAGCGACTGAAATTGATTATATGCACACTGCTTTTGGTTATAAATACGTTTGTTTATTGAGTAATATTGCCTGAGCATCTAGGTTGTGCTCCTGATTTATGTTTAATTCCCAAGGTTATGCATCTATTAATGTTGAAAATTCCCATCCAATAATTTGGATAGTGATTATTTTACTACTTATACTAAGACATGTCATTTTATCATGAGACAGTCATCTCAAACATCATGTTAAGATGATTGTACTGTGTGTTTGTAATATGCACATGTTTGCCCAATGTGGCTGTCCATCAAAGAGTGAATATGATATTCATAAACATAATTTACGTACTGATTTAATGATCTGTAGGTTAGGAACAACTATTTGTCTGTTCCAACAAGGCGGAGAAGCTTGGATCCCCAGGATTTGATAATGTATTCACCTCCATGGCCGCTTGCTTCCAGTCATTCGATGAGTGTAAAGGAGGATGACAGAGAATCAGTGTCTAGTGACTGGGTTGACAAGGTCATGATGAACAGGCTCGACAGTGCAAATAGAGATGAAAATCCTGCAGGACAATGGGAAGTAGACAGCAGACAGTCGCCTGAGATGTTTTATCAGAGTTATGCCCGAGACCCTTCAAAGATTTACCCAGAACAACCCTGCAAATCTCCACCAAACACAAGGGACAGCCAAGAGTATGATGCTCAGAGGAGTAGGTTTGAAATGGCATCCACCGATGAGTCTGATGGACTCGAGGCTGCAACAAGTGATTCTTCAGAGCCAGACTTGCTATGGCAATCTAATATCCCTAGAATGAGCAAGAGCACAGAAACAAAGAAGACTACTTATCCTAGGGGGAACAAGAGCACAGAAACAAGGTAATAAGCTGTCTGAATACTGATTTCTGATCACTTTTCTTAGAGCAGCATTTCTGGTCAAGTGAACTTATTGATGCGCGCATTACTTGCAACATGTAAAACCTCTAGAACTAGAGATACCACTGCCATTTATTTTCTTGCCAGGCTAGAACTTACTCTTAGGATTCCCACTTTGAATTTGTTTCAACAGAATAATTACTACATTTTTTTCTGGTTTTGTTACCAGGAGCTTAATCCCATCACTAATTCCTTCACCATCAAGGAAAATACCAAATGGGGTGAGTCCAGGCCTAAACAAAGCCGGAAGGCAGCTAGTTTCTGTCGATGGAAAGAGGAAAACTGGACATGCAAAGTGATATAAAAGGAAGTGGCTTGGTGATTTTTCTTTTCCTTTTTTTTTTCTTCCCAATTTTTGTGTAATTATCATATAGTTGTAAAGAAAGGGAGATAGAGTGAAGAGAAAAGAGTTGAATGGCAATGATTTCAGCTGCCTGCGTTTCTGTGGTGATGATCGTGAGATTTACGCTGTCCCGTCATCTCAATTTAAATTTGTTTATATGAGTGAGTGTTCATCTTGTGAATTCTTTGACATCTTCTGCTATTAAATGGTATCCTTTTTGGATCATAAACAAAAGACAAACCGAAGTCTCCAATTTGTCTGTGACAAACTTAACCCTCAGCACTCCAGTTTTTCTCACACTGATCTTGTCAGTAAAAATCCAATATTTTCCTTCATAAAGAAAGTGTAACGCATGGTTTTCAAGTCTTAGGTAAAATCTTATAATTTTTGCCATTTTCATGATTTCCCAGCAACTTAGCTGCCACCCTGTTTTCTATTGTTTTCCAAGCCCTACCTGATAGACTTTAAATTAGCTAGCTAGACACTTTCTTTCTTCCGGTCATAAATTTAATTTTGTTCAAGCTAGCAGCTAGTAAGTGGAGTCTTTGTCTTCTGTTTGCAGCATGAATATATTTGCATTTGTAGATGTATAATCAGAATCAACACTGCAGCCAGTTTGTCTCTTTAACTGTATTGTCGGTGAAACTATCTCATCTAAAAACCTAATCTGTTAATTGAGGTTTCAGAATATGACTTATATTATTCTCTAATATAACCCTTTATGTTGAGTTTGAAACTTGCACACACATCTATAATACTCTGTGTTTGATTTTTATCAAATAGAATAAGAATGAGAAGATTTAAACTCGTGATCACTGGTTAACAAGACTCTAATACCATATTAAATAATTATCTCACCTAAAAGTTTAATATGTTATTGCAATGAATCGAAGATAATCTCAAGTATATGTGTGTGTGTGTGTCAGATTCAGTAATGTTGCTGCATGCCACGTTTGAAACTGGAAGTGGAGGCAGGACTGCATTATATATAATAGAGAGAGAGAGAGAGAGATTGAAATGCTCATCTATTTATAACGATTAACGAGCAAAAACTGATTGTTTAGGAAAGGATCATGACTTGTTAGTTTGCTGAAAACAGAAAATAACCATGAAAAAGGGCTACTCACAAGTAATTGAAGGACACCCTTTCTCTCCCAGCCAGCTTGGAGAAGAATATATTTAGAACATTAGATGCATCTCGATAATCTGATTTTCATTTTTCATGGCCGATTCTTTGACATGAATTAGTAGAGCTTTGATTAGGAGGGTATTACTTCTTCTTTAACCGGCCGGTTGCGCTGTGGAAGCGATGAATTGGATTGGAACTAGCAGTTCTGCCACTCTAACTCTCTATACAACACTGCCGACTTGATCAAGGTATCTGAATTCTGTCAATCTTTCTGTATCTGAATTCTATCATTCCGTTCCTTGTTCCCCAGGGTTTAGACATGTTGGACACGTGTAACTCATGCTTCTGAAAGAGGAGCCCACGTGTCCACAGCAGAAAGAGAGCGCATGCTTTTCCACACACTTACTAGGCATTGTAGCTTTTCTCTCCGGCCAGCAAACATCCACTTGCGGATACATGTCAACCTTTCCAGCTGGGGGTCGGGACCCTATCGGGATGAGTGGGTAAGCCCTAAGCGGGACCCAATAACACATGGCCACGTCATCAAATGGCTTGGATGCCATTTGTTTATTAGCGTGAGAAAGATACATATATCCAGAAAAATCCCATGAAAGACAGCATCCCCACTTCACCACCGATGTTGCCCCCTATGGATTTTGTCCCCCATTGTAATTTTCTGCCCCCTTGGATCTTAGGGAGGCAGGGATTGGAGATTGGAATATATTATGAATTATATTTTTGAGTTTTATCTAAAAAAATATATTTTTAAGTGAGATATTTCATAATATAATATTATAGTCTTGTTGATCCAACGGTCATGAATTTGAATATTATTATTTTTATTTTATATGATAAAAATTAAGCACAAAATATTATGAACGTGCAAGTTTCAAGCCCAAAGATTTTTCACTTAATAAAATATATTGAAGAATAATATAAATCATATTATGAAATATCATCTAAAAATTTAAGTTTTTATATGAGATGATTACTTCATTCTATTATCAATTTCGCTTAAGTCTCCTCTCATGGCTACTCTGCCCTAACACTTCTTTCATACTCCATCTTTTTCTTTATGGCTTTTGGTGGGCAAAGCATGTCTCTTTCATCATAAGATCCAAGTCGTTTTAGCTATAATCTAGACCTAATGTAGGCAATCCTGTTCGAGTAAGAGTTCATCCAATCAAGCATATTTGACATAAAATTTTAGTTTAATTTCTGTAAGTGGAATGAAATAACATGTTTTGAATACGCGTATCGAGTTTATAGTTATGGTTCTCAAGAGATTATTTAATGGAAATGGATTTACACAGGGTGTGAAAGGAGAGGTGAGAGATCATTCCAGCAATGGAGTCCAGCTATCTGGAAAATCTTAGTCCAAAAAGACCAAGCAAAGTGCATGGATTCCAATAAAGAAAGTCCAAAATACAAAAGAAGCAGAGCGAGAAGAAGAATGATTTCGCACAGTTCATCGGCTCCATATGTCAACTGACGGCACTCTCTGCCCCTCAAATAAAGATGGCTTTGCATGGTCTATCTTGATGATGAAATTGCCCGTCATTATTAATAATTGAATTAAATTAATCAAATATAGTTGCCTTTTCTCTTGTTCCACCTAATTATTGCCAGCCAGCATACAGCACTCTTCTCAATGTACCTCCTTCAGTTTCTCAAAGTCAAAACCCCTAGCAACGACCTTTTTTTTTTTTTTTTATATATCTTAGAGGGGCAAAGATATCTTCAATGAGAAAAAAACTCTAGTCAAAACCCACTAAAAAAAATCATCAATTTAGTCCCTCATCATCCGCTAATTTTGTGGGATTGTATCTCCATGATGTGCCATATTAACTATAAAATAAACGTTGTTGGTGTTTTCCTGTTTGAGTCACTGTGCATTATGAGTAAATGCACTGTGGACTGTGGCAGTGTGCTGCCGGTTTCACCCTTGACAAGTTCAGGCCTGCGTGTTTTTGGTGGAGGGTTTTCATGGTTTTTCCCTACGTTTTTTTTTATTTCCTGCGCGTTTCAAATACCCCGTGCAAATCTGTTCTGGTCATTGTTGTGTTCTGAGTGAAAGGATAGTTCATTTGGTTTGGTTTGTTTAGTTGGGGAATTCTGTTATGTCACTTCATGACCATGCCCTGTTTTATCTCTGCTTATACGTCTTTGCTTTGGGTGAGAGTTGGTGGAATGGTGTCTGCGTCCTTCAGTTATGTCTCTTTTATAAGCTGCTACTTTTTTTTCCATTTTAGGGTGTTCTATTGTTTTGCTCTCTGCTGGTTCGTCTCACTTTTTTTCCCTTCCTATTTTGTTCATTTCAGTTTTCTTCTGTTTTTCATTGTCATTTGGTTGCTTTGTTGTATCTTATGTTCTGTTGGATTCTTCTTTGTCAAGGTTATGTTTTGCGTTTTTCGTTTTGTATTTTTTTGTCTGGCATTGTAGTGATTCTTTGTTGTTTATTATGCTGTTTTCGTTTCTTGCTTTTAATGATAAACCTGGCTGGTATAAATATGCTTTGGCCTTGGTGATTGGTTGTGTTTTCTTCGAATTGAGTAACTTCTTCAGCTGAATAAAACTCATTCAATCAAAAGCTTAGATGTATTATTGCTATTTAAGCTCTCTGGATTTTTGAAAGCAGGGCACCTGCAGATGAGAGTTGCAGAACTAGGCCTAAAGCTTGGGATATGGGTGCCTAGGGCATAGAGTTGCACAAATTAAACATTCTTTTATTGAACCCGAGTGGAATTGGACCCTGATTGAGACAGAGGAGAGTGTAGTTTCATCGAGCAATTCACTTGGGTGAGACAGAGGAGAGTGGAATTTCGTGTGTAGGGGTGAAGTTGGGGTATCTGCGAAGAAACGCCAAAAACGGTGGCAGCTCTTTGGTATTTAGCGTGGCTAGACCTTCACTTTGTTTTGGGTGAATTCTGGTTCGTTAGAGTGTTGGGTGAGAGAGACGATGACAGAGGGAGGCCAAACGGTCAAAAAAAAAGAAGAAAAAAAGGTTGTGACAATGGAGGCAATCTTTTAATGGTGTTGCTGCTTCTGCTGAAGGAGCTCTTTTAATTGTTTTTTCTAAAGAGAAAGTCAAAGTTCCAGTCTCGGTTGCTCTCATATCATAGGCGATTGGGTAGTAGATGGAGTGGGTTAATGTCGCAAAGGAGGAGGGCTTTATATTGTGTTGTTGAATGGATGAGAGGCATGAGAGTGTGAGCAGGGGAGCTATTCTTTTTATGGCACTCTGAATTTGTTGCTGCTAAAGGCTTGAAGAATGGCTGGAAATCATTTGAAAAAAACACCCATCCTTTTCTTCTGTCATGTGCAGATGAAGATCAACAAATGCCCAACCAGATTTCTCTTCAAACTTGGACCAGACAAGGCTGCTCCCGTGGTGGCTGCGATTTTTTGCAGCTCATTTTTTGCAATTGCAACTGGAATAGAAAAAATTGTTGGGGTTAATTTAAGGGAAAACAACAACGGCATACCGGGCTCCCTGGCTGAGATGTTAAGGCAGATTGATCACATTTTCTGGGTTGCAGCAGATTGATTTTCTTCTGGTTTTCTTGGCGAGCAAGAGCAGTTTCTTGCTCTCCCACTTGAAGGATTTCCAGTGCACGTGATTAATTCCCATTCTGTTTAATTAGTTCCCAGCAACAAAGAAATTAAGATATATATATATATCCTTCAAGTACATAGTATGGAACTAGATGAGTTGTATGCAAGACGTGTGCTTGCACTGCAGAATGATTGATTCGGCCCCCTTCAACATGTATACAAAAGCATTGAATTCGTTTGATGGGGAGGATTTCCAGCGTACATGATTTCTTGGGCAGCAACAAAGACAATCAATTTGTTGCAAAGGCAAAAACACATTATTCTCGGGGCAGTTGCAATTTGAAAGAGGGAAAATATCTGCTTTTGTTGGATTAAGCAAAAAAGACATTGCCAAATTAGCCTAGGCAGTAAATTACCTTTCAATTCAAACACCTCTAATTTTTATCCCTTTTGTTTTGCAATTAATTGAAGTAATTTGGAGGGTGAAGGCTGTCGACTTTTGCATGCTTTGAGAAAGCAAGCATCAACAAACACCTCTCATGTTTTCTTTCTTTTGTTGTGCGATATTATTAAACTCATTATGTTTGAATTTTTTTTCCCAATTAGGTTAATCATTATCAAACTCATTAATGGTTGAACTTGTGCGATATTATACACATGAATGCCCGCGGCACCGCGCGGGCTATGTTGCTAGTATATATATATAGAGAGAGAGAGAGAGAGCGTGAGTGTTATAAGCTATCGTTTGGGAGTGCGTTGCATCGGTGTTTGCTGAAAATTTAAATTTTTTTTTCATTTTGAATGAATATGTTTTGATATTTTTAGATCATTTTGATGTGTTGATGTCAAAAATAATTTTTAAAAAATAAAAAAAATATCATTTTGATGTATTTCAACATGAAAAATATTTTGAAAAGCTACCGCAATCGTACTCCCAAACAGGCCCTAAATTTTATTGGAAATGATCTGCTTTTAAGGGACATGGGAAAAAAAAAAGAATCAAAGTTCTAAGAACTTGAAACCATTGATAGAAATAATTAGAAAGAATTTACAAAAGGGAAACCTATTTGATTACTTTAGCACTTGGCAGGCAAAACTTATCATGAACATCAATTAATTTTGTTTCTTGAGGAATTTTAAAAAATATCAAATAATTTTAAAAAATTAATTTAAAATAAAAATTATTATTTTTTAAATGTTTGTGAAACACAGACATATTAAATGAAAAAACAGAGAGACTGCCTGAAAAATAATCACCTCTTTAACCCTCGCTAGCAAACACACAAACCGCGCGTCTCTGTCTCTAACATCTCTCTTCATATTCTCTGTCTCTCTAGATTTCTCTTCCAATCAAATCACACAAACTCGTAAGTTTTTTTTCATTCTGTTTCTCTCTCTAAAGAACTCTCTATTTTTTCTTGGTACTTTCAGGAATAAAAATTGAATCTTTGTCATAGTTTTTAACGAAAAACCTTGTGTTTTTGTTTCAGAAATGTAGAGGTAATTAATAGATCAAATCTTGTCAATGCTGGATCTGTTGAAACCTCTTCATGTTTCAACTGTGAGTGTTCTTTCTCTTCCGGGTTTTTTTTTAATGCTCTTGTTTTTCACTTTTTTATGTACATTTTGTGTTTGTGTAATTAAAGTCGCGTTTCTTAGCTTAAGTGGGGGACCCTTTACAGTTCCTTTTATTTTTTGGTACTCAAGTTTGGTTCTCGATGGAAATAAGGAAGACCCATTTCCTGAGATTTGAGTAATACTGTATAGTTTGGTGAGATTCTGTTGAAGTTTAGCGGTCTTGTTTTGATGGAAAATAATGAAGACCCGTTTTTCGAAATTCACACATTTTGGGTTTAGTTGTTTGATTTTTTCATATTTGGGTTTTTGAGGAGAGAAAAAATACTATAGCGGAAAATTGAGGTGGTTGATGAATTGTGAACTCTAGTCTTGCTTGATTGGAGTTATGGAAATGAGGATTTGTCATGAGTTTCTTTTCTTGTTTTTGTTTTTGGTAAAAAAAAGACTGGGGCTTGCATTAGCTATTTTAGTTCTCTTGTAGGTGGTGCATCATTTTGTCTGAAGTGATTTAGAGAATTTAGAATTTAGCTCAGATACCTTTGTGATAGTGTGAAGTAAATGGCATTTTGCTCAAAAGTCTTGGTTTTTCTTTTCATGGTGCAAAGATCCTGGAAAGCTGGTCCTTTATAGCTGATTTTAATGTTTATTGAACTAGAATCTTATGTTGGGGTTTAATGATTCAGTCACATGTGCATCTTTAATTTTCTTCATGAAGATTGAATATGGTTTTGGTAACTGGGGTTATGGAAAGTGTTGACACATAAACTGCCATGAGCCAGGACGAAATATTGAGGATGAGACCTCCTCTTGTTCCACTTGCGACACTGATTGGGCGTGAGCTTAGGAACGAGAAGATTGAGAAACCTTTTGTGAAGTATGGACAAGCTGCTTTAGCAAAGAAAGGAGAGGATTACTTTCTCATAAAACCTGACTGTCAGAGGGTTCCTGGGGATTTGTCGACATCATTCTCTGTGTTCGCGGTACTCTTTTTTTTTTGTACATGTTATTTACTTCCTCATTCAAGAGATGATTCTGCATGGTCTGAGAGTTTCAAGCAGAAGAGAAAGGAATCACCCTCATTTCTCCTTCTGTCCCAGATAGTAGGAGGCTATTGATTTGAATCTTTAATTTATTTCCATTTTGTTTTCCAACCTTACTCCATGATATAGTGGACCCTATGTAAAGTAGGAGCAACTTTATAACCCACATAAATTCTTAAATTTGATTTTGTTAATGATCCATAGGAATTCTTATCTTCCATTTTACTAGCAGATCTTTGACGGGCATAATGGGGTATCAGCCGCCATCTATGTGAAAGAGAAGTTATTGGATAATGTCTTGAGTGCAATTCCTCAAGATATCACTAGAGAAGAGTGGCTTCAAGCGCTTCCCCAAGCACTAGTTGCTGGTTTTGTGAAAACTGACATAGAATTCCAGCAGAAAGGTTTGGATCTGTATCCCTTCTTCTGTAGTTTTATTTTTCTTTGTTGCATCTTGTATTTATTTTCTGTGTGCATGTCTGTGGGCACGGACTAATCTTTCGGTTTGATACAAATGACAGGGGAGACTTCTGGGACAACTGTGACATTTGTTGTAATTGATGAGTGGACTGTGACTGTTGCTTCTGTGGGGGATTCACGGTGCATATTGGACAGCCAGGGGGGTATGGTTTCTATTTTGACAGTTGATCACAGGCTGGAAGAAAATGTTGCAGAGAGAGAGCGAGTAACTGCTAGTGGGGGTGAAGTAGGGAGGCTAAATGTTTTTGGAGGCAATGAGGTATGGTGCTCTTTTTATGCCACCTAGGACATGTTCAGATATGTATTTTACACTCCTCTCCTCCCCTCTTGTTTTTTTATCGTATTCATCTGATCTCTCAATGGTTTTATGTCACCTAGGACATGTTCAGATATGTATTTTACGCTCCTCTCCTTCCCTCTTGTTTTTTTTTTTATCGTATTCATCTGATCTCTCAATGGTTTTATGTCACCTAGGACATGTTCGGATATGTATTTTACACTCCTCTCCTTCCCTCTTTTTTTTTTATCGTATTCATCCAATCTCTCAATGGTTTCTAGGTTGGCCCCTTGCGTTGTTGGCCTGGTGGATTATGTCTTTCTAGATCAATAGGTGACACGGATGTTGGAGAGTTCATCGTTCCAATACCTCATGTCAAGCAAGTGAAAGTGAGTTTATTTTCTAATTTTGATTTGTTTTCTACTTTTTCTTAAAAAAAAATTGAAGCTCAGAAAATTCTTATCTGGTTATTTAGCTTTCAAATGCCGGCGGAAGACTTGTTATCGCTTCTGATGGTATTTGGGATGCTTTATCTTCTGATATGGCTGCCAAGTCATGTAGGGGCTTGCCTGCAGAGATTGCTGCAAAGTTGGTTGTTAAGGTGCATCTAGCATACTCTTGCTTCTTGCATGTATGCAACAGTGCTTCTGTTGCTTTTTGCTAATACTTGTTTGTTTTTGCACTTTAGGAGGCGTTGAGATCAAGGGGACTGAAGGATGATACCACATGCCTTGTTGTTGATATCATCCCATCCGACATTCCTGTCTTGCCTCCAATACCGAGGAAGAAGCATAATATGTTTAGTTTGCTTTTTGGAAATAAAGCACTGAGTTCTGTGAGCAAATCAACAAAAAAGCTTTCTGCTGTTGGTATGGTGGAGGAACTGTTTGAAGAGGGTTCTGCTATTCTTGCAGAACGGTACGCTGATTGTAAAATTAATTTATATTATTTTTCACAAATAGTTTATGCAAAACCTTTGAGTATGAGGTCAGAGGCAAACTCTTCCCATAATGGTCTTTGCTTACCTATCTTCTTATTCAGTGATCATGATAACTGATTTTTTTTGCTTATACAATGAACTAACAAGTGAAAGAGGGAATAGGGAGTTGAGAAGCTCTGCCTCTTGAAATGTGGTTTTAATTTGTCTTTGTTTTAATGAAAATGCAGACTAGGTAAGTATTTCCCCGTGAACGCAAACTCTAGGTTATGCAGATGTGCTGTTTGCCAAGTGGATCAAACCCCAGGAGACAGTTTATCAGTGAACTCGGGCGCTTTCTTCTCACCTGGATCAAAGCCACGGGAAGGCCCCTTCCTCTGCAGTAACTGTCGTAAAAAGAAAGATGCCATGGAAGGCAAAAGGCCGAGCAGACCCACAGTGACAGCATAGCAATTTATCTGGTAACAGAGTAAATATTTGACATATATTTTTGCTGGCAGTGTGAGCATGCTTGGTTTTATTTTCCAGTACTGATTGGAATAGATGTGTAAGAAATGAGGTAGAAATACAGGGAATAGGTGTTTTTTTCTTTCAAATGCTTGTATTGATTTCTGGTTTGTGCTCAGCTTTTGTACTGACTGACAGAAGACAGAAATGATGTCTAATAGATATGTTTGCGATAGCTTGATTGCTAACAGTTTGAATTTGTAAGTAAAAATGAAGTTTACATAGTTAAATGTTCTGTTGCGGCAACTTCTTTGCATCCACTTCGAAATTTAATCCCTCATGCATTATTTACTTCTGATATGCAAGAACGTTTCTATGTACGAGTTTCAATGTTTATCAAATTGTCTGTTTTTTTGTTTGGTTTTACGGGATGATAAGCAATCTTTGCTATTTTCTCCTGGGAGCAGCTTCCACTGATATTGCTATATGGTTGTCACTTCTGTTTCCTTTGAAAAAAAGATGAAAATAACAGGAAATGAAGGCTCTCGTTTGTGTTGTTCTGACCATAAATTTGAAAGAGTTTGCTTAATCACACACCCAGTTTCTCATGGAACTGAGATCATGTTTAACAAAAATCTAAAATTTATAGCTTTTTATAAATGTTTTTTTTTTTCAATTTGTAACTGCAAAACTTGCCAAATACAGATGAAATAGCCAATGCCAATCTTTCCAGGTCTGTAATTGCATCTGTAGAGCCTTAAGCAGTTAATTTTCAGTGTCTGTTGTGTGGTTCCAGAACAGGCATTGAACAAATTTGTTCCCTTGAATCTGAATGAAGTTGTTAATTTAAAATGTTCATTAATATTGCATTGAATGGTAAAATTAGATTATCTATAAAATATTTCTAAATTCTATATTCATGAAGTCTAGGATTCTTCCCTTCCAATACTCACTTGTGTAAAGGGTGATGGACCCTAAGTTTAAAGGTTAGGGACATGCCTACCAAGGATGGCTAGGGTACTTATCCTTGGTTATCAAAATATTATAAAAAGAAATTAGTTTTATATTTATTTTTGTTACACAAATTTTGGAAAGCCAAAGGTTAAAAGCCTTGCAACTATCCAAGACTTGCTAAATTCTATAATTTATGAAAGATACATTGTTTTCTAAATATAAAATGAGCATAGATATTGGTGCCTTTTTTCATGAAAAAATCAATATTTTTTAAAAAGAATTACAATATATTAGAGTAATTGTTTATTTTTTTTTAAAATATCATTTGTCATTAAGAAAATAATATATATAATATCAAAAAAAGAAAACTTGTGCAGGTATTTTTTTTTGCTTATTAGGTTTATTTATTGATTAGAATTTCTAGTTGTTTTAGTAAAAAGAAAATTTAATATATTTATTTTCATTTCAACAAATATATATATATATATATATATATATATATATATCATCAGTCTATTTATTAGTTCTTATTTATGATGGATATTTCCATGGAATATTGACAGTAGTTATCATAGTTTTCTCGTCTGTTTTTCATTTAATAAAAGTCTGGGATATTAGATTAGTAGTCGGTGGAGCAATTTTTGAAATGATTTTCATTATTTAAAAGAAAAATAGAATTAAAGGAACTCGTCAGTAGTTACAAACAGGAAAAGGAGCTTAGACTAATTGGTTCTGAAGTAGAAAAATATAGATGGAAAAAACACAAACGCACGAGTAATTAACAGAAGGAGCAGCAGATGAACAAGGACATAGGATGTAATTACAAGGAACAATATAGACTATATCACACAGTTCAGAAGCTTGCACCGCAAGTAATCACATGCTGCCTCTTCTAGTACGGAGACGTCCATTGCAGCTCGATTCCGTAGTTCCATGCATCAGCGGGATCCTTAGGTTGGACGTCCACAACAGAAGTATAAGCTGTGCATCCTCCAACCCTAACCCTAATCCTATGCGAAGTCATCGATGAATCTTTCAAGAAGTGGCAGCAAAGAGTTCCTTTGCATCCACTCCCCTCTTCTGTCTCCTCGTACTGCCGACAATAGCTGGTCGACGAACAGTTCAACGGTGACAGAAGAATGGTATCAGAACAGTTGAATAACATAACAGTGTTGCGAGCTGATATGTTGAATGGCAAGTTCTCGTCAAGTTTTAATCCTCCCACGGCAAGATCAGAGGAATAACACGTGGTTTTTCCTATCAGGGGAGGGCGTATGACAAGTTTATAAGCACCAGGATTGATACTGAGAATCCTGTAGTAAATTCCTGGAGCTGACAAGAACTCTAGAGCACCATTGTTGCAATAGATTCTGTACCTAGGGTTTCCACAGTCATCACTTGTGCTAAGTGGGTAAGGGACTACCATGCTGCCACATTTAGGGCAAGCATCAAGGGCTGGCATATGAGATAGTAAAGTGAGCAAAACAGCTACCTGCAGAAACATCGTCTTCTTCACTCTCGAGTTCAGAGACAGGAGAGAAGAGAAGAGACCAAGTGAAGCATGGAGCCTGACAGCTAGATGTCTTAACTTCTGCTAAATAAAATATTTTCTCCAAGATAGGGAAAACATAAACAAAAATGAATTACAAAAGAAGTGCGGTTTCCCGTAGTGCAGTATCATGGAATCTGGGGCCTGCACACATGGCAGATTCTGTGCTACCTTGCCAAATAAATGATTTTAAATTGTCATCCAGTTCTTATGACCTCCATGAACTTTGAAACTGATTAGCTGAAGTTACAATGCGCCAACCTATAGAATCTAAGACAAACATAGAAATCCCACCTGATTCGCCAGGTCAATCAGATTAGTCTAACTGACCATAAAACAGAGGATTAATCAAAATGTGACTCGCAAAAATGAATGTCAAGAAATGCTAGAGCTTCACTACAGAATATGGCTGATCGATATTAAAATGCAGTCAAGGATTAGCCTAACTGGCCAGAAAGCTGAGGATTAATCAAAATGTGACTCGCAGTTTCGATAAAAGAATTTGGCAAAAAGAGATCAAGCATGATTCGATGACACCACAGTAATTAGTGACGAGGGCCATGAAGTCAGCATTATACCATAAATCTAATAATAACACACATAATAGGCAACAAATGAAAAGCCGAAACTTTTGATATATCGGTGAAAACCAAGTTGTCAATTTTATTTAGGTTGATGTTTTGTTTTTTTAATTGGAACAGAATATTTCGGTTTCAAGATATTTTGACGCGCCGTTTCAGAGTCTGTGACTCGCAGTTTCGATAAAAGAATTTGGCAAAAAGAGATCAAGCATGATTCGATGACACCACAGTAATTAGTGACGAGGGCCATGAAGTCAGCATTATACCATAAATCTAATAATAACACACATAATAGGCAACAAATGAAAAGCCGAAACTTTTGATATATCGGTGAAAACCAAGTTGTCAATTTTATTTAGGTTGATGTTTTGTTTTTTTAATTGGAACAGAATATTTCGGTTTCAAGATATTTTGACGCGCCGTTTCAGAGTTGTATTGTTTATGTATGTGTGTGTATAGTAATTTAAGCAAAAATTTAGTTCAAATCCAAAATAAAATTATTTAAAATTGTACAATTTAATCTGAAAAAAAGACAACAAAATAAATTTTCTGAACAAAATTATGAACATGTATAATATTATGAGAATATTATCACCAATCTCGCAAGCTCGTTATATTCTCTGATTGCTCTGAAATTTTAACATTATATATATATATATATATATATATATCAATAGACTCTTCATAAAATTTTATTTCAATCTAACGGTCGGATTACAAGATATGATTGATATTGTAAAATTATTTATTATTTAAAAAAATACTATTTAGCTAAAATAGAACAGACGAAACAAAACTGAAATATTTCGACCAAAATTTGAGTGAAATTTTCTGAGTCAAAATTTTAAATGAAATAAAAACTAATACGAAATATTATGACTATTTCGATCCAAACAAAACAAAATTATCGGGACAAGTCAAAATAGTGTAAAGGGGTGCACGCTAAGTTATACAGCAAGCTGGTCTTGCCTCCCGTAATCCCACCTTGTGATGATTATCAAATGAATTCTATGGAATTATCAGATGTCATTTTCCGTTTGAGGGGCTCCCATTTCCTCGAGTGGAGGATTATATTAAATGATAAAATTTCTTTGAGTTGAATCAAAAGAGGTAAGGACAAACTGACACTGTTAGTACGGCAGCTTGACATAACAAAGAGGACAGCTGTCGAGCTATGATTACCTGGTACCATAGAAAACTCCTAATGAGCAAGTAGCTTTAAACAAATGTAGTTACAGGATAGATATAACATTAATTCTATCAGATAATATTTTGAGAACCCAACTGAGACCCCCCAGTTGTCAATTATTGTACTTAAATCATTGTTCTGCGGTCATCATCCATTCTAGCCGTGTCGAGAAAGAAGCAGAAGATTCTCTATAGACCAGTTCAGATTGGAAAAGGAAAATATCAAGTTCAATTGCATGTAAATAATTCAGCACTACACAAATTAGACATTAAATTTTTTATTTTAAATATTTAAAGCTAAAGAAAAATAAAAATATAGTTAGAATGCAATAAAAAATACTATGCTCAGACAGCACCATTCACCAGTGAGAGTGGTTAGTACTGACATGTAAACTGTTCCAGTATCAAATGACTCAGAAAAGAAAGAAAAAAAGGGGAACCGACAGCAATAGCTATTTCTCTGAAATGCCAGATATTTGATTGGCAAAACACAGTTCGCGGTCAAAATAGATTTTAAAACTTCAATATGTTTCAGGCAGTGCTCAGTTGCAGCAGACATTTCATTGCCAATAAGTTTTTTTTTTTTGGATAACATGGGAACCACATGACCCGGAAAGCGCACTTTATGGGCCTAGAGCATGCGTAAACCCCCAGCTGTCCTAGGCTCTTACAGGTTTGGGATAGGGCGCTAGGATGGCTCGAACCTCGCTCCCGTGTATGAGAGCGAGGCCTGTTGCCGCCAGGCTGCCCCCTGGGGACTACATTGCATTGTATGAAATGCCAATCCATGATGCATATTGACCTACCAAGAAGAACATATTGTCCTTGCAGTATCTTCAAATCTGCTCTTGATCTTGTAACAGTTGGTTTGCCTGATCAAAGGTCAGAGTGCACCAGTTGTGCTTTTATGAACTTGATGCAACCTGAATGATTTTGAGAAATCTTTCTGTATCTAAAAGACTGAAAATTTGGGTGTAACAATAAATATCATTGAAAAACTAAATATAACTTTTTTCCCAGCAATTGCATATCAACAGATGCCTACACAAATTTAAGAAGCTCAGCAAAATAGTTTAAGAATAAAATTGTTCCATAAGTTCCTAAAATAGGGTGATTTCAAAGATAAATCAATCTGGGACTTAAGCTGGTGATTTCAGGATGACCAATTGTCTTTCTTTCAATTTTACAAGGTCTCTAACACTTCGTCCCAACAATTCTAATATCAAGCAGCCTTTGACAGTGCATAGGCTCAACAAGCTGTTAAACGTACCAAGACACCACAAATGTACAGTGCAAAAAGCAGAGTTATTCACAATCAAATGACAAAATCAATAAGGTTAAAGAATGGTAAAATTCAGTTCAATATCAATCTCATTGATACCATGATTCTCATATAAAAAAATCCATCAAGCAAATAACCTCTACAATAAAAAAAAAAAATTGTTGTCCCAAAACCACCGCTCGCCCACCCTCATCCACACACACAGAGTTTAGGAAAAAAGAATGGGTACACAAAACAAGTCAGGGATAGCAATACAAAACAAAGGCTATTTGTCTGGGCCTGTCACATTCAGCCTAGCTGGAACCATATTTCTTACAAAAGTTAGGGGAACACAGCTACTCTTGCTCTTTAAGGAAGACTAACACAGTATCGAGTGAATTTCAACTAAACAATCCCTCTCCTGCAAATAAGGATGCAAGTGTTAATGGCATCTCCTCAACAAAGTAAAAACTAATTTCATCTCCATGATGAAAATATCATATCCCAGTCAACAGTCAAAAACAAATCACTTAATACGATATCATGGACCATGTCATCATTAGAAAGTGGCAGGGAGAGGAGAACTTACTCAGATCCTCAAAGGAAATACTACTGATATTTTCTCCACTCCTTATAAGGCGAATCCTTCCTGCAGAGGTTAAATTGCAAGGTGAAAATGAGGACTTTTCAGTGTACTGACTTGCACTTATACACCAAAAGCAAAATTACTAGTCAAATATAATATGATTATATTATCTATATCTCCCTCCAACCCAAAACTTCAACACCAGGTTGAGTTCAAGGCCATTCACAAAACTTCATCAGATGCTATGATCTTGGTAGACATTTACACTCATCTCCACGCCCTCATGCAATCAATTTTATAAGTTGTTTGTAAAAGAAAAGGACACCACTTATTCAGAAAGCCCACAGTTGCAGTAACCAAATAATCTCTCTATCCTCCCATCTCATCTTGATAACATAACAAATTAGCAACACGCTGTACATAATGTCTCTCATTGTATTAAGACAACATATCCTCTTATTAAAGTTCTTCGATTGGTTGATTCAGATGAGACACTAGCCATGAGTTTTATATATAAAGCAATGGTACAAGTGAATTTTGGTTTTGTGCAAAAAAGTGTAAATTATGCTAATTATTTATTTAATATAACTATCTTATGCTATTTTTTTTATTTTATTTTTTGGTATAAACCACGCGGTGTCCTAAGCGCTGGCCCAGACTAATCCACGTTCGCACCGGGTGGGCCCCAAAGGGGTGAAAGTGCTCCCCAAATGGCCGGCTCCATACAAGAGGAGGGTTTGAACCCCTGACCTCTTTTAAGGGACAAGAGCGCCCTCACTACTCATGCCAGGACCCCTTGGGTTATCTTATGCTATTTAATGTTGATGTTAATATCTTTTTTTTTTGTAGTTATATACCTGTATGGGATATTATTGATGCAAGATGGGAACTTCAACTTCACAGACCTTTACATGTAATTGCTTATTTTTTGAACCATCATTATAATTTTGATTATAAACTGCATCCTGACATTAAATATGGAGTATATGATTGCTTACATCGGATGGTGCCTGATAAAGATGAGGACTAAAATTGCTTTACAACTTGATATATTCACGGATGCAAAGGGGTTATTTGATATTGAGGCTGCCATAATAGCGAGGAATAAAAAAACTTCAGCTAAATGGTGGGCTTCTTATGGGGATGAATGTCCAGAGCTACAAAAGCTTGCAATTCGAGTTCTAAGCTTGACTTGTAGTTCATCTGGATATGAGCGTAACTGGAGTGCATTTGAGATCGCAAGTTTTTTTTTTTAAAAAAAAATTATTGTTTTCATATTTGATAAGAATCTTATATGTTATCAATTTGATTTTTTATCATAGGTTCATACGAAATGAAGAGATCGTCTGCAATAGAAAAAAATGAATGACTTGGTTTTTGTGATGTGTAATTTGAAAATGAATGATAACCAAGGCAAGTTATTGATTTTGATGAAGGTTTAGATGATCTCCCATCTGATGATGAGTGGATCATTGAAAGAGAAGAACATGGTGGTTCATCAAACATTAATTTACTTCATGCTATTGATAGTGCACACGAAGATGAAAGTGATGAAGAAACTTTTAATGATGTTGAAATGGGTACTCATGGTTTTGAAACTCATAATGATGTCAATCCAATATAATTCAAGGAGTTTGGAGTTATATATTGTTGGATATAGTACTAGCAATACTAGTGGTAGTACTAATAATCCTTTCAATGGTGATGCTATTGATGCAAGTCTTAGAAATAACGAGGGAGATGAAAATGAAGCTGATTTTAGTTTACATTGCACGTCAACGAAATATTTGTTTTAAATTTGTTAGTTTTTACCTAATGAAACTCTATGGACATAATTGTTTTGAAATGTATTTTTAGTTATTTTAAATCATGTATGAATCTTAACTAATGAAGTTTTGTGGCCATAATTGTGTTTTATTGTATTCGAAAATATTTTACTTGCGATTTTTTTACCTACACGATTTTAGTTGCGATTTTACGATATGATTTTACGATCCAAGTTTAAAAATGAATTCCGTGTCGTGTTAAAATCACGAATTTAACAACCTTGGATGAGATAATGGAAGGGGCAGAGGGGTGGGGGTATTAGAAGTAGACATACCATCACGACGAACACAAATCTCAGGAATGTTTTTAACTTCACCACTGATGCTGTCATTGTAAACTCTAATTTCAATGTCTCCCTCAACATAAACTGAAGAACTGAACCAAAGATCCATTCGTGAGAGAGAGAAAATAGAGGAAATTTATCTTTTTTTCTCTATCCAATTGGAAGGGAGCTCTATAAAGATTAACTATATACCTTTTGGCAAGTTGTTGAACTGCATATGCCCCAAGTGAATCATTATGCACAGCAATTCGATGCCACTGAGCAGGTTTTGGCAAGTCTTTTGATCCTATAATTCTTTGGTCAAACATGCCCCCTGTTCCAACAGTAAAGATGGTTACAGTCCTCCCATTTCGCAAGATCTTCTGCACAGGGGCTTGTCCCACTTTTCCACAAATAATTGCCTGTAAAAACAATACTATGAGTTAATTATAGTTTTCCTAAACTGAAAACAAAAAAGAAAAATGAACGCTGTAGAAGATTAACCGCATTGAAATTTAAGATATTCTTTATAATTTAATATTTAGATCAAAACACCTCGAAGTAAATCAATCCAAATGGAAAAGCTGCAAATCTCAAGATTCAGCATCATTATGATTTCTTCTCTTACAATTCTTTTATCCAAGTAAAAAGAAAGAAAAGATGAGATGACATTAAAACCATCAAAGCAAGCTGAAATGCTCCTTATGTTTCATATGCAAGACTTCACAGAATTCCAACCACACAAACGAGCATTTTCAATATGAAACACGGACATCATCGAACAAAGTTGCGACGTTGTCATTTGATGCAATGAGTAGTAATCATGGGTCCAGTTTACAGGGACAGCACATCAATTCTACGCAAAACACAGAAAATCATTCCATTTACAAGAAACATCCAACCAAACCACAACAGCATTCACAGTCACTCATTTAACACTTTTTTATATATAAAAAAAGTACCCTGTGCACACCGCGAAATTCCCATCCTTTTCTAGGATCCACACCTTGGAACCGTGACTCGCGCTTATCGCCAAGCAAATCATCAAACTCCTCTTCCACTTTATCATTCTTCCCCTCTTCATTGTCACTGCTAAATGACGCAGTTGAGTAACAAGACGTCAAGCTTCTTTGCAAACCTTCCCCTACAATCACACATAAAATCACTTCAAACAATCCATTCACACACATACCCTTCAATATTTCCAATATTTCCATAAATATGCACTTTACAAACACTCTCAATAATTCCCCTTAACTACTTGATAAAACTCCTCTAAGAACAAAAATCTCAAAAGCACCACATTCAACCACATAAAGTTCTTTGAAGTGGGTTTTGTGCGACCACATAAAGTTCTTTGAAGTGGGTTTTGCACAAAACCCAAAATGCTAATTGCATAATAAACAACAAATACTGCACCTTTGCAAGTATAATACACAGCACGCGCATATACACACTCACTCTGAGACGAATTATACATTAAAAGAGAGTGAGAGACCTTGAGAAGAGACGGGCATGGTAACAGGAGAACGGACTTTTAAGAGCTTGGCAAGTCTGAGAACGAGTGAACCCATTGATTTCAGCGAAAGGAATCAGTAAGAAGTTTTCGACTGAATAAAAATGGAAACTTTGAAAATGAAAACAGAGGTTTTAGAAGGTGAGAAGAAGGGTTTTAGCTTTAGAGAGAAGAGACTCAATTCCGGGTTAACCCGTTCTCTTTAATGGACTAGGTGGTCCCCAAGAGCAGGCGAAATGCCGTTTCTACCCAACTATTATGGTTGTAACACTTCTCTCCTTTTTTTCCCTTCTATTCATTTTATGACAGTGGAATAGTTCGTGCCTGTTTGGGATTGTGATTGCAGTAATTTTTTAAAGTGTTTATTGTATCGAAATATATTAAAATAATATTTTTTTTATTTTTTAAAAATCATTTTTGAAATCAGCATATTAAAATGATCTAAAAACACCAAACCACCGGTTTTTAAAATGAAATAATTTTTTTTTCAAATTTCAACCAAAAGCCGGTAGGATCTCAATGTCAAACAGGAAGAATCTTTCTAATAATCACTTTGAGTAATTTTTATTTTTAAATGTATTAAAATAATATTATTTTATTTAAAAAAAAATGATATTAGTACATGAAAATAATTTAAAAATATCAAAAAAATTTATTTTGAAATAAAAAATTTCATTTTTTCCCTACTATTGTCAAGTAGAATTAAGAAATAATTTACTGTGATTGTGAATGTGGATATTCTGTTTTCTTGTTATCATTCATGCAACCCTTGGTGTTGCCCTTATCAGAGGAAACTTCACATATGTATTTCATTTTATCAGCTTCTTCAATATTTTGTTGCCCTTCTTTCTTGCATGCAGGCAGGCACCATAGTCCTGTATGACTTTCACAGAGGAGACTTGTTGTCTATACATTGATGAAGGGCCGAGGATTAACGCAAACTCTCAAAAACACTGAAGCCAGGAGTCGAGTGTTTTGTCTGGAATCCACAACTCGCCCAGGGTTAGAATGAAGATGTTGCTGGATTGGTGGGGATGGTTTACAACGTTTTTGTCGATCAGTAATTTTTGTAGGCATCTAGAATACAAGGAGATGATTGCTTTGTGAATGGACAGTGGATCCTGTCATTTCCAATTGAGATAGTGCATCTCTCTGGTTGGCCTGTATTTGTCACGAACTACATCAGCTTGTTTGAGAGTGTGATTACGGTAGATTTTCAAAGTGTTTATCGTGCCGAAATACATCAAAATGATATTTTTTTATTTTTTAAAAATCATTTTTAAAATCAGCACATCAAAATGATCTAAAAACACCAAACCGCTGGTCGTTAAAATACAAAAAAAAATAATAATCAAATTTCAGCTAAAAACTGGTGGGATCGGAATGCCAAACAGTACAAGTTGTCTATTTCTAATGCTTTTTTGTGTAATCAGATCTTCTGATTAGACAGTTGAAATGAATGGATCAGAAGATTTGATGTGAATGGACAGTATGACTTAACACTAACCCCTGTTTAAGTTGGATGATTAGTTTGATTGAGAAGCTGTATAGCTGTAAATTTCAGTATTAATATTGTCCAACATTCATAAAGGGCAAGTTATTCACTTAACCGTATCTAATAATTGTCTACTGATGAATTATTTACATGCAATTAAACTTGATATTTTCCTGTTTCAATCTGAACTTGGTGGTTTATCGAGGAGTATCTTCTGCTGATTTCCTGACATGGTTAGAATGGATGACGACACTACAGAACCACTGAACACTGATTTAAGTACACTATTTGACAAGTTGATCTTCGGCTTGATGATCTGCTTGAAACTGAAGTAAAATGTACAACGCAACAGGCAATTGATAGCCAACTATTACATAACAAAAGAATATAATGAAAATATAAATATAATAGATTTAGGTTTAAGGTTTCATTTCAAACTAAAATTGCCACCATCATTACCTAGTACCTATCGAATCGCTACACTTGACCATAACCACATGCTTAGATAGAACTTGAATTGCACGTTTCAGAATGGATGAGTGCCTGAAATGCAAATGTGGTCTTCTATTTCACTGGACAAAAGGTAATAGGCAAAAGGAAACTAAAGGTAGATGATTCCACTGGTAGGGAGATTAAAAAGGCACCTTAATCTCTGGCAAGAGGGATAACTCAAAATCTCAACTGAGAAAAGAAGTTACACGTACTCAGAAGTGAGAGAATAAACAACTCTTCGAAAGTGACAGATCCAAATTACATTAAACATTTCCAATAATACCATACAAGAAAAGAAAGGAAAGTCAAGGATGTCACTTTAAATTTTTGCAAGTCTACAAAATTTGAAACTATAATTTACTAATAATTATTCCTCAAGGTTTTCCCAGATGCATTTGCCCTTCATTCAACAAATATAACCAAGACAAAAATGGTCACCTTAAAATGTTCATGTAGACTCTGGGATTATCAGCGACCACGAGGCCTAGATGATGACCAAGTGGACTTTGAACCTCCACCCCACCTATCACCAGGTGGATTCCGATCATCAGGCCTGCTATCACCACTGCCCCAGCGACCACCACTGCCCCACCGGTCTGCATCTGCAGTGGCCTGCCTGGCACCACTGCTCCACTTGTCAGAATCTGGAGGAGGGGCTGGCCTACTGCTTCCACCACCCCACTTATCAGTTTCTGGAGGAGCCTGCGCTGAGACTTCAGTTCCACCTCGCCGGAACCTGGGCACATACTTTGCAGGGGCTGGTGCAGCAGCAGCTGGAGCAGCAGTCCCAGGATCTGGACCAGCAGGAAGCTCAGAAGGCCTAAGAGGTCCATCAGTTGTTCTTCCCAAGAGAGCTTCCCGCCTTACCCGTTCCTTTTCTTCTAATTCACGTTCTCTTTGTCTCTGCTTCTCTGCTATCTCATCCAACTTCGCCTTGCGTTCAGCTTCTTCTTTCCTGCGTCTCTCAGCCTCTGTGTTTGAAAACACCAATACATAGAACACAGGTTGGTCAATCACAAACTTATAGATGCTTAGAGAGGAGACTGTGTGAATACATAGTTGAATGGGGCAAGGCAAGCAATAACTTTGGGGAATAAAAAGTAGAGAAACTTCAAAAATGGAAACCCATTGAACATAAATTATGGATCATGTATTGAGAGGAAAAAAGTTGTCCATTCAATGTGGTGGGTATCAAACCTTCAAGTTTGCGAGCTTCTTCCTCTTCACGCAGCTTGTTCAGTCTCTCCTCTTCAGACCTAACAAAGAATATTTTCTTCCTCAAAGCTTCTCTCTCTTGTTTCCGAGCTTGAATAATCTGGTTGATCCTTTCTTCCCTCTCGGCTTTCCTTTGGTTGAATTCTGCCTCTCGACGGCTCTTCACTCTTTCCTCAAATATGATCTGCAAAAGAACAAAAACCAAATTTGTTTAAATGTTGAAAGCAAGATGACAAAACATAGCCCCACAGAATATCCAGGCCTGGAGAATTTATCCTTATATTATTTCCTCAGATGAAGTAGCTCGCCATATGACACATGGAATCACAGAGATATTGGACACTGACCTTGTTCTCCAACATCCGAGACAGCCTATACTTCTCCTTGAGGTCTCCATCATGGCGTTGTCTGCTCAATTCAGTTTCTAGCTGCAATGCAGACACTGATTAGCATTGACTTAAACAGCAGCCACAGTAAACTAAAGCAGACAAATATACTACATGGAAACATCCTTTTTTAGACACGCTGCAATTTAAGATGTGAAGGACAGGGGCAGAGAATTAAACATTTATATGGAATGATATGGAAGGAAAATGACTTTTCAAGGACTTATGAAAAAAACTTAAATGAATACCTGCTGTTCATGTTCATGAAGTGCTTTCTCTTCTACCAAGCGTTGTTGAAAAGCAGCTTCAATCAATGGGGCCGCCTCCTCTCTTTTCGCCCTTTCTAAATAATCCATTGTTTTACCCAATTTCTGAAATTTCTTCTCCATTTCCTGCCTCTCTCTGAGTTGCTCACTCAAAGCCCTTTCCATTAAAATTTGCTTTGTCACTTTCTCCTATGTAGAGATAAAATTGTCATATCAGGCACAGCTCCCTATTTAATGAAAGTAAATGAGACAAGATCTAAACTCACTCCCTCTAAGATGGGCTTCTTTCCTCCTTTCCTTTTACTGCGTTTCTCCTGTTCCTCAAGCAAAGCTTGTGCTTCTTCAAGCTCACGCTCCTCAATTTCCCGGAGGATCCTTTGTCTGTTCCTTTGCTCATACTCAGCTGCAAGCCTCTTATGCTCAGCCTCTTCTGTAATCTTCAGCTGCTTCAGCCTCCTTGACTCCTCCTCTCGTTCCTAGAAGGCAACAATTGATATAAGAAGAATGAGGACAATAATAAACAATCAATCTGTAAGCTGTACTGAGGCAACAGTTCAGATGTCACTACCATTTCCAGAAGTTGACGTTCTTGTTCTTCCTTTCTCTTTTCAATAATGGATTTCCGAGCAAGAAGTCTCTTGTGTTCCTTGTCAACAATCTCCCCTAGTCCGGGTAAAATCTCACCCAGCTTTGATGATTTCTTTGTTGGAGGATAAATCATAGCCCTTGCTTTATTTAAGGATTCAGCAAAAACAGTCAAGTGATCTCGCAGATCATCAGATTCAAGACCCTGAAAGAGTCAAATGAATGCAGTCAAACTCTGCTATGGTGTTCTCACCAGCACGACAAGAACCAAGTGTAAAAAGCAAAAAAAATAAAATAGAAGTGATACAGAGGGACTCGAGTTAGGAAATGATGTCAACAGTTCAGAAGTGGAATACCGCAAAGGGCATGCAGATGGGAGAATCAGGGTGGGAGAGAAAGAGTAAATGATGCATCAATAGAAATAATGCATAGAGAATGAAGCATACCGGAGTGCTAAACAATACAACAAGCTTCATATGGTCAACCTTCATAGCTATGAAATTACGTTTCACAGCATCGACTGAAATCTTCTCCACAGCAGAGAAATCAAAAAAAGGGATCATCTGAGACAAGCTCTCAATTTTCATTGTCTGATACACCCGAGACACCTGGAAAAAAGGCATGTATGAGCACATGTGACAACAGAGAATAAATAAATAATATTGAAATAGAAATAAACTCCAAAAGAAAAGGTAAAGCAGAAAAAAGTGTCTACCTGTTGAAGCAACCTAAGGGTAGCAAGCTTCTCAAGGGCAGGAACATATTGGGAGAGATGCACTTCGGGCAATGAAGAAGCTGAGCCAAGTTTGCCCCCGAGTTTGGAAATTTTGGATAACAAAGGCTGAACCTTTGCCGCGAGATCTAAAGGTAGAAATTCGTGTTCCAAGAGATGGTAAAGATCTTTTACTTCCTGAGTTACACAGCTCATTACACCTTTGGATACCTGAAAATGATGTTGAAATCAGACATTTCAAATGTTTTCACAGGAAACAAGGCATATTACAGATGCTGTTTCAAAACCCCGGGTATAACAATTTTCTGTAAAGCAGAGTTGTGGCACATGAATTTGAGTTGGATTACTCATGGAAATAAGGGAAAATTAGCATTATTATATTTTCAACATTCAACAATAGAAAACCACTCTTGAAAAGAAGCACTCCTATCTCTAACTTTTTTATCAATAAAATGAAGAATTATTTATCAAGAAGTCATTTTCCAATGAGCACAAACAACATATATGAATAACAAGAAACCATGACTTCAAACTTACCAGTTCCGAGAGAAGGGATGGTCTTGAAAGCTACAGAAAAAACATTATGAGAATGTTAGCCATTTGATAAACTAATAAATGATAGACTACGAAAGTAAATGCAAGAGAAAGAATTGCATTACCACTTCTCTGCTCTCAGGTTTCAGGTCTAGATTGAAACCTATAAGATTAGCCATCCGCAAATTCCGCTCTTTCTCATTTTCAAGCTCCGAATGAGATGCGCCATATGTGTGATCATAAGGGGTCACCGCTAAAGCAGCCAAGACAACAGATGATGCTATCATCTGCAAATCTTTCTGGCTTAGGTTTTTATTGAAGCTTTTCTGAAGTGTGAAAAGCTTTAACCATGCATAAGCATGGTAAAGATAACTTGAAGAAATCCAGAAAATTTCTGTTAGCTTCGCATAATAAACCACCATCAAGGATGCCTTGGGAGTTTTTTTGACCATGTACATTAATCCATGAATATCTTCAATGGACCGAAAAGCTTCCTGCTCATAAAAGTCAGGTCCAATGAAGTGAAATAGAATTTAATAATGCATCCTAAAAGAGACATCACAGGTACAAAACTAACATATATGCATAATATATAAAGCAATATGCATACCTGCCACAGTTCAAGTTCCGTAGCTACTTTTAGTTGCTCAAATCGTGTATCAAGATACAACTGCAAGCTCTCTGGAGCTGAAATATCAGGTCGGTCCCTTTGGTCTCTATATTTGTTGAGGTTCGCTAGATGATTCCTGATGATCTCACACAATCGCCTAAATTCTGTTGTTCGTTTGTATTGCTTACAGAATTGGAAGGCACGGTGGGCTGTCATCTACACATAACAGCTTGAATTCAGTAAGATGCAGTTTCTGCTATGCCATATAATAATCTTTGGGACTTTCATACTAATGGTTATCAGAACAGACACAACCCTCCAACCAAGTCATGCACCATGTAATGGTGAATGATAGTAGAAGTATGCACATATGGTATTGATGGGCAACCTATGGTCAACAAAATATGAGAAGAGGACTTAAAGGGAGGAGAAATCCCAATCATCAAAAGTCCAAATGCTTTTGATTGCCAATAGGACAGAATGAAAAACTCCAAAGTACAATGAGAAGAGGTTGGCCAGCATCAATATTCAGGTTCTCATCATCTGATTGCATGCTGATTAACTAAGAAGAAATTGAAACTCAAAATAGAATAGTTAAAGGGAAAACATTATAAACCATTTATAATTTTTGGTCCATCCAGCTAACAGAGGTTAAAAAAACTTACACACTGGCCCTCTTCCATAACCCGCATGTGAATTACAAGTATCTTGATGGTCACATATTAGATGCACACTAATCATAAAAAAAATTACGATTTTAGAGATGTTCTTTCCATAAAAAGCTTCATGTGTCTGCTTATGTTCTATATGTGCATCATATCGAAAATTTAAAGAGATGAATGCTGACAATACAATAGGACCATGTATTGCACCAAAACATTTGATGTTGAAAGTAGGAATTACCGCATATAGCGCCTCCAGCTTCGAGTTGTTCCGTAATATTTCAAGTACTGTTCTATATGTCTCCCACAAAAACTTGAACCAAGGAGTAACAAGTTCACGATCAGACCTCTCCTTTCCCTTCTCACCACTGACATAACTAAGCATCAGATCTTCCGGCCTTTTATCTGCTTCCAGATCATCCACATCAAGAGCTTCTTCAAGGGCTTGTGAGTGACTACGAGCTTCTTCAGCTTTCTCAGTGGACAGATGCATGAAATGCTTGATCACCTCCTCCAATGAAGTGACATTCACTTGTTGACAAACAATACGGTACTGAATCAGACCATCCTTGGCAAACCTGCCCCTCCGCAAGTCAACACAAAGCTCTACATACTTAAACATAATCCTTTCCAGTGGCTTTTGCCAAGCTCGGTATCTCTTTGAGGTGATCAGATCATGAAGAGCTTGCAATGCATCTTGCTTCTGCCCAACATTTATCAACTCTGCAGCCATACACCATGAAAATTCAATAAAAATATACCATGGAAATTAGGCTGCTAGTATCACATATATGTGAAAATCTCATATACAAACATGCAACTACAAAGTGGGAACTAAAAGGCATGTGACTATTTCCCTAATTCTAACTATACTAAAGCTACATCTGGAGCTACGTCCAGTGATTCCTCTTTGGGAAAACAAAGTGACTCTTCTATAACTACATTTGCTGTTCACTTCACCTTTGAGGCCAAATATAAATCACAAACAGCTAAGAGTTTTTGTTAAAAAAACCAAAAACTGTACAAGATGATTGAAAGATTGCCAATAATGAGAAGCATGTAAGCATCAAACTAATTTGATACGATCATAAATTTTGGAACTTAAAACATGATATACATTAAATTCTCAGGTTTAAACAACAATCCAAGCAAATTAAAGCTATGCATTAGAAAGGGCATCAACAGTTAACAACGCATCACTCACCTTCAGCACGCTTCAATGCATTCTCCGGTTTGGCAAAATTCGACATGATGCAATCAAAATATTTCAACCTGTTCAATTCAACATAAAGTATCAAACTTTAAATGACCAAATAAAAAAGGTAAGAAACCAGAGAAAGAAAAAAAAAGAAAATCATAAACCAAAAGCAAAAAACAAAATTTACGTATGAGACATCAAAAACTCTTACACTTCAATCAACATAAAAACGACCGACATCTTCAACAAAATATACCAAAAAAAAACACATGATGTAAGAAATCACTAAGCCCACTATGATATATCAAAGATCCGCACAATCATCTCATTATAAACCAAAACCGAAAGAGCCCACTTCCGATAACACATAAACTAACCTCTAAACAACCTAATGCGTCAAATTCAATCAAAAGATCGAAACTTTAAGCAAAAAAAGCCAAGAAAAAAGAGGATCTTTTAAAGAGAAAACCAAACAATCCAGAGGGGAAAAAATAACTCAATTCAATAGGCAAAACGTACAGAGAAATCAGTGTAGAAATTGATGAAGAGTGAAGAGATGATAAGCGAAGGGAAGAATACCTGGCCGCTTTTGTCTTTCTCCTACAATAGTGTTTTCCAGGTAGCAGATGATGCAAAGGGTTTTAGTGTGCGAAATTACAAGAGACAAGCACCTTTTATAGTTGGCCCATTAAGTCAAGTCCAAATTTATAGTCGGCCCATTAAGTCAGCTGTACAAATTAAATTGTTCTGGGTCAAATATCATAGTCAAATTTCATGGACCGTACCCAAATAAAATTATCTATTACCCAGACCATTTTTAATATGAAAATGTACTAGCCCAGGTCGCATCAAAGTTCTTATTTTGAAAGTGAAAAAAAACAATTTTAATTTATTTTTACAAAAAAGAATTTAAACTGCATGGGAATTTATATGATGTGATTTGAATGACTTAACAAGTCCAAAAACATTTAAAGTACCGATAAAAATATAATTTGATTAAAAAAATCAGTACGATAATTGTTTTAAAATTAAAATAATAACATATTAAATTGATTTAAAAAAATAATTAGAGATGACTTGTTAAATTCACTATATTGTTTATAAGACTCTTGTAACCTTATAAAAAGAAAGAAAAATTAAAGATTAATCTTGATTTTCAATCAACCTAGTATTGTTGAAAGATGAAATTAAAAACAAAATAAGCAAAATAAGATGAATCAATCTGGTTTAACCTGCTAAATATGGATCATAAGATTGAGAGAACCCTATAAAAATAAAATCAAAACAAATTCTAAAACTCAGTTCTCAATCAATCAATGTTGAAGAATGAAATAAAAAAATAAAAAAAAAAGACACAAAATCTAATTAAATCAACTAACCAAGTTAGTGACCGGAATTATAAGATCGAGATAATCTCATAGAATGCAAAGTAAAGTAACTTATAAGGTTTAGAGTCTCAATTAACTCAATATTGAATGATAAAATCTAAGAGAATTCAACTAAAAGTGACAAAAATAAATAATCAACATAACTCATAATCTTGGTTATGAAACCATAACACCCCGTATAAAAAAGAAGAAGATATAAAGCTCAATTAATGATTAAACCTAATATTAAAGCATTAAGTAAAAAAAATAACTTGAGTCGACTCAGTTAACTATGTTTGGTATAAGAGACTATGATAACTCCATAAAAAGCAAGTAAAAAAATTATAAGTTCTAATTTACAATCAACTCAATACTGACACATAAAGATAGGAGAAAAATAATTAAAAAAAATGATTAAAAAATCATCTGGTCATAGTTGACATGTGAAGCTAAAAACTTGTTACGAGACCAAGATAAACCTATAACAAACAAATCAAAATAGACTATAAAGTCCAGTGTTCAATAAACTCAATGTTAAATAATGAAATTAAAAGAGAAAAACTAAGTTTAAAATAAATAAATAAAAGTAAATCTTAAAAACGTTTTTAGAACCAAAGTAGAAAAAAAAAACCTTTGACATTTCATTGTTCATTTTTAAAGTGAAATACCAAAGCTATTTAGTAAATATTAATTTCAAACTCTAATTTTCACTCTAAAAATGATTTGTTTCCAAATTATAATTTTCAAACCTAACTTGGGTTTGACGTAAAAACAAACTTAGATAATCAAATCAATTCATATTTATTATCACATTACAATTACAATATAAACTAAAACAATTGGTGTTTTTATTGTCCACCATCTCACAAACATTATTTATTTCATTTAAAAAATATATATATATATATATTTTTTAATTTTTAGTTTATTGGAAATTAAATTTTATAATTTATTCTTGTTTATTTTATACATAATCAACTAAATCTCGTAACTAGGTTATAGTTTTGACGGGCCAACTTGGTTGACTTGAGTTTTTTTATTGTTTTCAATTGATTTTTTTTCTAATTTCATTTTTCAACATTAAGTTTATGAGGAATTATGCTTCATAATTTTTTTTGTTTTTTTATGAGGTTATTTTAGTATCATGATTCGAGTCAAGGATTTGGCAGATTAATTCAATTGATTCGAGTTTTTTTTGTTTTTTTTATTTCCATACTTCATCATTGGTTTGACAGTGAATTGAGCTTCATAATTTATTTTAGTTTGTTTTCTATAAGGTTATCATAGTCTTATAACTCAAAATCATATGCTTTGCAGGATAACTCAAGTAGACTTGAGTTGTTTTATTGTGTTATTTTTAGATTTTTTTTTCATGTTCAACCTTTAACAATAAATTTATTGAAAATTAATTTTCATAATTTATTTTGATATGATTTTTATAGGGTTATTACAGTCTCATGATATTGGTTGTAGGTTTGACAAAATAATCCATATGGATTCATGTCATATTTGTTTTTTGCTTACTTTCTATGAGGTTATTTTAATTTCATAGCGTGGTTCATGAGTTTGGTTGGATAACACAAATCAATTTTTTTTGTTATTTTTTTTTCAATTTCATTCTTTAATATTGAATTAATTGAGAATTGAGTTTCATAATTTGTTTTCTATGAAGTTACCATTATCTCATGATTTAGGTCACGGGATTGGAAGGTTAACCCAAGTTAGCCAAGATCGATCCCATATGTTGTCGTCTCAATATTGTTATTTTTTTAAAAAAAAGATATTATCTTGAATTTTGATGAATCAAACTATAATTTTACCGTTTTGTATAGGTTGTTTTTGAATTCATCAAGTTGATCATGTCATATCAGAATAATCTCCAAATTGTTTTTTTAAAAAAGCCTAATAGAAAAATATTAGCAATGTCTTATGTTTCTTTGTATATCCAGAAGAAAAAAATCGATTCGACCTGCAATTTAACATTCAACAATCTAGTTTTTATATATAATAACATTTTTTTCTTTTAAAAAAATCTTAATTTTGACTTGATTAACATGTTAAGTCTTGTATATTTAATTGAGTCAATATTAAAATTAATTTAAATTTAAATATTATTCAATTCAAGTTTTATATAGTGGATTCATCTAGTTAACATACAAGGTTAAGCCAAAATTTAATGTTACGTTCCAAATTGAGTTGCTAAAGAGAAGAAAATCGGTAAAATTAGCAAAAACAAACAAACAAACAAACAAATAAATAAATAATATCAAGTTTGTTTTTCCTTATAAAACAATGATAGATAGATATGGTTAGTTGCATATCATTATCACCCTCCTTTTTTATGATGGCATCCCTCTAACTTCAACTCTTAATTCCAAAAACTCCTAAAAGCCACTAGCAAAATAGTTTGTTTTTACTAAAAATATAAGAGCATATTTTCTATTATCGTCTTCTAAAAGCAAGAAAACTTTGGGGAGTTACTCTTTACTTATCATAAAATAGAGTAATTATTCATTGATTCAACTTCAACACTTGAATTATATGTGGGGATTAACCTTTTGGACCTAAAAGATTTATGTGCCTTGCCATAGTGATGTGCTTATAAGAGATGATTGGGAATGCGTTTAAATAATGTTTTTAAAAAAAATTGAAATTTTGTTATTTTAAATTATTTTTTTATATTTTTAGATTATTTTGATGTACTGATATCAAAAATAATTTAAAAAAAATAAAAAAATATTATTTTGATACATTTTTAAATGAAAATCATTTTAAAAAACAACTTCACTCTATGTGCACTAGGAGTAGTGGGCTAGTGGGAATGAGTTTTCACCAGCTTGATCCTCTAACTCACTGACTAATCAGGTCGTTTTTTGAAATGGAAAATGGAAAACAAGAAATCCCATGAAAGAAGGAGCTTCTCAAGCCACGTTTCCCTCTCTCCAGTACCCACTTTTTAAAACCATATTTGAGTTCCATTTCATTTGTTCAGAAAGCCTACAACAATGGCAAGTAATGCCTTCCAAAAAGGCAAAATGAAAGAAGAAAACCCTAACACTTGCAGAGATATCATTTCTAGCAATGACTCACCAAACTCTCAACGATGTAATGTCTCTAGCATCACCATACCTGGGCCAAAGATCAGAATCAGAATACCTAAGTTGCTGGCCAAGACAATGCAGAGAAGAAACGATGATCGCATTGCTGATCACCTTGATGATCACACCACGGCCAAGAACGAAAGGGTTGTTCAGCCTAAAAGCCTTCTCTCACAGAAGTTTGGCCTTTTCTTCTCTAGTGTATTTGGCAAGAAGAAATCACCCAAGGCTTCCTCTAAGGTCCACAAAAATGGAGATGGTTATAAAAGTGACGTGGCGGTGGTGGATGATGGTTTGCATGACGGAGATCAGCCTTTTGAGGTTGCACCAAAGTCTCCATTACATCTTCTGGAGATTGAAGAGGAGGAGGAGGGAGAGAATGGGAAGCCAACGATAGAAAGGAGAGAGAACAAACCAAGCAGGGCAGCGGATATGTATCTAAAAGTGTCATTTCCTTTTTTGAGTTTTTTCTCAAAGTATACCGGTCTGAACTTCTTCAGAGGTAAAACCATCACTGATCATACTGTCCTTAGAAGACAGGGAACTAGCCATAACCTGCCTAGGAATCCATCATGGGTACCCAGTACGAGGAGCAAAATCGGAGGAAAACCAGGACAAGCCGGGGAGGAAAGAAGAGAAGAAAGTGGCGACGAGCTGTGTAAAAAGAGGATTTTGATGGGGGAGAAGTGCAAGCCCCTCAATTTATCTGGCTCCCTTCATTATGATGAAGACGGCATTTTGTTGCCGGAGGTGCTTCTGCGGTAAGGATTGGGAAAGCAATCTGTTCTTTCATTAGGGTTCGATTCATTTAACGGGTTTCAAAACTCAGATGTTCTGTGATCGTGTTTACCAAATTAGTTGCATGTTATTACGCGCTCCAAAACAGAACTTTGTTTAGTGCCACAGGATCAACTGATTTACTTTCTTCTCATGTTTATATCCTTTTCAAAATTGGTATAATGCAGCACGCACTAACATCAGAAAGTGGACTTCAATGGTGTCAAGGAACAACAAAAAACTGTCGTGCCCTAAGAAAGTCTGGATTAACAATTAAAATGGATGCCATACCATCCCCTTTAAAATATGCACATTACACAATGGAGTACGCATTAATAAGACACAAGTAAATATAAGGGGGCGAATCTGAACCTACATTTACCAGAGTTTACAGATGCTAGTAACTGCACCAGCCACTAAAGAGCATGGATCACTTAAGTGGTTTCAACCCGAGGGATGCTCGGAGCTTATTAGCTTCGGCAATCTCTGGATCAGGGTGGTCTGTACCGTCATCTTTTCTTTCCTTCTTTTCCTTCTTCTTCTTCTTCTTTGGCTCTTCTGCTCCTTCTCCACGCCTTTTAGGACTACTGCTGTGGGCATGTCTTTTACGATCCCGGCTCCTACTTCGGCTCCTTGAATGACTCCTCCGCCTGCCACGGTCCCTATCTCGCCTTTCACGCTCCCTGCCTTCCCTTTCTCTTTCTCGCTCCCGGTCATGACCATAATCTCTTTCATCTCTCAAACGATAGCGATCCCTGTCTCTATCCCTGTCTCTCTCTCTTCCGCGCCCACGCTCCCTATCATAGTCTTTGTCATAATCTCTATCATAGTCACGATCCCTGCATAAACAGTGAATAAAAAGTGCTCGTGAAGATGGGGAAATACAAAGTCACTAATGCTCCAATAGCTGTAATGGTTATTGAAATTCAAAAGTGCTCGTGAAGATGCAAGCAGTCACATGGCATATTTAATAAGCAAAACCAGCTATCTATAAAGGCAACCAATTTTATAACTGGAAGTAGAAAAACTCTAATCTATTCTCATACTGAGTGGTTTAGAAGTGTCAATATGCTGGCATATAAAACAAAACAGACAGCAGAACACCATCTGAACATCAAATGAAAATGAACACCAGCGACAATGAAATTGCAATTACAATAAGATTGTCTGATCCATCATACTTCTCGCTGCACACTGTCAGTGCAGAGAAACCTGGCAGGATCGTTTGATTTTACTGTAGGAAGCTGTTTTAAACCAGCAATGGCTTTAAATGCCATGGCGAAAAAATGGAGCTAAATTTTATTTTACATGCGAATGCATTGGTTTAAATATTAGACACAGCTTCCATAATGGTTTTCTAGTTGATTCACAAAGAGGAAAACTCCAATTCTGCCTCATATCCATTGATGTGCTAAGAAAGTTATGAAACTCCAAAAGTTTTCAGCCATGATATACTGACTGATACTAATATAAAATCGCAGCATTTTAGTACGGAGAAACCAAGCATGTAAAAAAGAATTTCAATATTAAAGTTCCAAGGCTCTATGGAGTTCTACCAAGAAACAAATAAACAACGTAGTTCCTATTACATGCCACCAGATCTTCATTGCTACCATCATCTTTAGTCCTATATCAATGTTTCATTGCATGTATATGCCCATTTCTTGTAACATTGTGATTCACAAGGAAACCAAATAAGTTGCATAAAAAAATTCCATGATAAAGAATAATAAATCACCAAGTTACTAGGGAGAAAAAAATGTGACACTCTTAAGAGAATTAAAGAGCCAGAATGAGAAAGCCACTTACCTATGTCTGTGACTATCACGTCTTCTTTCCCTATCCCGATCCCGATCTCGATCCCTTTCCCTTGCAGGGCTTCTCTCATGGTAGTGGTCCTGTAAATAATTCATAAATTGATAAGTAAGACCAGCATGCAATGTTATCTGGAAGAAAGAAATTAAAGAAAGCAAAGTTGAGATATAGCTCAAATTGGGAAGGAAGGATACCCGTTCATCAGCGCCATTGTCTACTCCATCAAGTTGCTCATTCTCTTCTCGCTCTTCCTCTTCTTCAAAATCATCTTCCAACACACTCTTTCTAGGTTCAAGTGCAGCAAGTGTCTCAAGAGTCCATCTGATGATCATAGAAAGGGTCAGCCACACATCTCCATAGAATTGTTATGGAAGCAAAAATATGGTTTTCAATGAAATTGTGACTAAAATTACACAAACAAAAGCTCACTTATCAGCTCATTAGTTATATATCCTAAGGCAATAGAACATGAGCAGTCCCAAATATTGTCTGCCCTGTAGAATTACCAGATAATAAAAAATCCTTTGAGTGAGTTTTAGAAAGTTTACCTTTTCTTAATACGTGGCATAGCAATGTCACAAGAATAATCTTTCGTCAAAAGCTCATCTATAACTTCATCCATGTGTGTCAATGCGAATTCTGATAAACAGAATTCAACAAACAAGTCAGTAAATTCATCTAAACAGCAGCAGCAACACACAAACTACTTTGAAAAGTTGCATCGAGAACGCAATTAAAAGCAAAGGGTATAAAGAACTTACTTCCATCAGTTAGTTTTTGCCTCAACTTTCGATAGTCATTATATAAAGGCTCTAGGTAACGATACACATCAATATCAGTCCCAGTAAGTCTCAGATAAAAAGCACCAAGCACACGCACATATCTACACCAAGGCAAAGAAACGTCCAGTTAGAATCAGGTAGAAAGTCTGATAACTGTAAGAAAACCTAAAGAGTACACAAACTAAGACAAATACTAAGAACAAAAAGTTTATAATCTCTCCTCTCATCACCAGTATCTCAACAAACAAACAATATCGAATCTTGTAACCCCCAATACAACAATACTAAAAACCAACAAATTTCCAATCTTTTCCTCTATTACCTTATCTCCGTTCATTTAATTCCATTCCTTTTTACTAGAAAACAAAACAAAAACCATAGAAGCTTAAGAAACATACATTCAATTTAAATCTTCTTTCTTCTTTTTTTCAATTCCAAAAGTTCCAAGGCTCCATTTCATTTTCTTGCATAAATTAACCCAAATTTCATCTTGCTTTCGAATTCGATTATCTACACAAACAGAGAGAGCAGTTAGCTCAACCCCACAAAAACAAAAACCACCCCACACCAAAATTTATTAGACCCAGGTTACTTTTGCTATAGACTTTCCCAAAATGAGTTATTATCAAAGGGAAATGGTAAAAAACCGCTTAAATACACTGATAACCACACTTAAATTACAAGAAAAAAGGTAACTAACACTAAATAGAGACTGATAATCGCATTTTAAGTCAATTTAGAACAAAACCCAAATGGTAATTAACAGTTAAATTGAGAGCAGATTTATTTAACTTACTTGTAATCTTCGTTTTTTATGAATTCAACAACAATATCTTTCTCAGGTTGAATTTGCAACATCTTCATGACCAAACACATGAACGGCGTCGGTTTACGATTGCCACCGTATGTACCACCTAAGTGATCGAGTTCCATCGCTTTATCGACCAAAGTCTCTGCAGTTAACCCAAAACATTGTTCTTTCCAGTACGTGTGTTGATAGATTTTGGACCGCAGGATTTTCTCTACTAGGTTTTGTGGGTTGGTCCCTCTTATGTTCTTCGCTGTTGGATCTGTCCGATTCGCCATTGGATTTTTTGATGAATTTTCGTGGAGATTTTTCAGAAATATATAGAGAGACCCTACTAGAAGGAGGTGGGGATTCTAGAGGAAGGGGAGAGTGTTATGTAAAGGATGAGGAGAGACGGTGCGTTTTCATCAAAGGGCCGTGAGATTAGAGCCCTAAGAGGATAGGGCCCATCAACATGTTGGCCCACTTGAGAATCCTTGTATATGATGTAGCTTTTAAGTTGCGATTTTATAAGAATATTTTTAATTACAGTCTAGATTGAAGACATATATTACTCTGAAACGAATTTTTTATATGTATAATAAATAAATAACAGGTTTTTATTATGAAAAATATATTATTTTAATTTCCACAGAACTAAAATTTAAATATAATTTGATATACATAGTAATGTAAAAGTAAAAAAGTAAAAAGATACCAGGAAAACCAAACAAAACTTTTTCTAAGTACTCAAAAGTTTGAGAAATTGTCTAATGGGTCAAGTTTACATGGAATGTGACCAACCATTAGGGGTTCGACCCCTCCTTGTATATGGAGACACTCTATTGAGGAGCACTTTACCTTTATATAGGCTGACCCGATGCAAGCGTGGATTAGTCTGGGTGAGCGTCCAGGACACCGCGTGGTTTATACCAAAAAAAAAGTTATTTTGTCTTTTATTTCACTATCTAGGTTTTTTCTTGTTAAGTGGATAATATGATACCTTTAGATTTTATTAAAACGATTTTAAAGAAATTATGAGAAATATTTTTGTTAAAATAACAAAAGATTCTTAATGCTTAAAATATTGAGTTAATAACATTCACAATTAAAAAAAAGAAATTTTATAATATTAAAGCAACTATCAGTTTATGAGTATAATTGAGATTGCTTTTAAAAATATTTTTCATTCAGAAATACATCAAAATAATATTTTTTTATTTTTTAAAAATCATTTTCAATATCAACACATGAAAATAATTTAAAAAAAAAATAAAATACTTTTGAAACACAATGTTAAAAACCTTTACTTGGATTTATTCTTAAAGAGATAGATAGAAACAGGGGGGGCTCTGCCATTGCTGAAATTTAATCTCTAAAAAAAAAGAATCTATAAAAAGTACTTGCTTGTATTTATTTTTTAAACACCATAATTTTAAAAAAAAATCATCCACATGTACCATGATTTAAACTTCTCCTCAAGAATTTCTTCTCCCTCCCCTCCATGACAATGCACATCAACCATGGTCACAATCACAATCACAATCACAATCACAATCGAGTTTATTATGAGAAAAAAAATAGATACAAGAACTGTTCAAAAGTGCAAATCAGGAGGTGAAGGTAAAAGGGAAGAAAAATCAAATAACTACAGCTGACTGGACAAGTATACAAGAATGTGTATCGCATCATCAATGTCCGATCTTACCTTTGATAAGGGACATATGAGGGACTAAGAACCTAAATTCTATGTTGATGAATTACAGATGCCACCTAAGCGAATTCAAGGGCTCTCATCTTTGCAGTTGATCTGGTGTGTGGTTGCTTGTAGTAGACGATGATGTTGTCCGACCATTTATCACCCCGTTATCTACAGGCGGACTCGTTCCCCACTTCTTTTCTGATTCTGCGGGTTCTATAACTTTAACAGACCCGTCCGTCAACCCAACGGCTAACTGGTTGGGATCGAGTGGATGAGTGGCAACAACTAGTGGGTGAGCAGTTTGGCTCCTACAAAATAATACACCCATGGGTTAGTGTAAAGATCAGGATGGCACTGCTAGTTGCGAGAGAAATAGCAGGTGGCAACGGAAACTCAAGCACGAGGCACCCTAAAAACCACATACCCGTTATATGCCGATGGTGCGATTCGGCATCTAAGCCGCAGGTTATCGGCGTCGAACACTCCGATGTTACCATCACTAAATGTAGCATAAATTAACTGGCTGTTGCAAGAGTAGGCTGCATAAGATATGGGTGCAGAAATGGCATCTTGTGGCACCCACTGCAAAGGAAGATCGAAAGAATGTCGATGCTGTCACTGAATGAATCTCATACGACGAGCAAAAATAAAATATTTACGTCAAACCTCGTACCTGATGGATACGCTCCATCTTGGCGGCATCGTATATTGCCAACTGGGTCTCATGAACCACAAGCAAACGAGTCTGATTGGAGTGGAACTGAACACGGGTGTCACCTGTAGGTGACTTTCCTGTTGGAATTTGAATTGCAACTGATTTTCTTTTCTCCCATGTATCAATGCTCCAGATGCAAAGCTGCAGAAAGTATTTATTAAGGTGACTGGGGCCATGAATACAGAAGCTATTTTACACATGAAATTGCATGGTCAACTGGTATAAAGGTTTCAATAGTGTGACATTTTTGCAAGAACAGATTGGAGATGCAAAGAAATTTATCCGACAAGATAAACACTTGATCTTAAATAGTTGGGAGACCACCAAATAACATGCTCAGACAGTGATTTGAGTGCCGGTTGTTAATGTCCACAAATTAGAATCCCCAGGTGATCACTCGGAAATTATCTTCCACCATCACTGGAAAATGGCCAGTTCTTCCCCTGAAACTTTATAATTTTTTAATATCAATGATATGGATTACAGGGACGTCAACCCTTCCCAACTCTTGTGTAAATGAAAGGGAGTAGGACCTAGAAAATAAAAGGCATATTATCCATACTTTATCTTTGTTTTCTTCTTTATGGAGCAAATAATCCAACCCTAGCGGAGAGCATAAATGGGTTAAGCTACAATAAGCATCCACCGGAAGGCCCCCCCAAACAGCGGTGAATATACCAAACCAGCGTCTCTGGGGGGCGAGTGCACATGCAGCTAACAATTTTAAACCCAAAATCTGAACTCTCACGAAATAGCCAAGTGTTTCACTATACTAGATTCAATCAAAAGCTGATTGAATAAAAGCAAGCAGCGTTTCTCCCATGTACCTGAGCATCAGCACCTGATGAAACCAAGATGTTAAGATTGGTGGAAAAGGCTAAACCAGTTACTCGCTTCTGATGACCCTTTAATTTTGATTTTACCTGGAAAAACAAAGCAGAGGCATTAGATCCAGCTAAGAGAGAGGAATCATAATGCGAGAACAAAAATCGACAGGTAGAGTTTTAGAAAGTAATCACCTCATCCACTCTGACATTGTATATGTGAATAGTCGAATCCTCCATTCCAATGGCTATGATATTGTTATCCTGGGGATGGAATGCTAGGAAGGTTGAAGCAGGGGGAGGAGACATGAATGTTGTCATCACCTGCAGACCAACCGATTTATTGAAATACTAAAAATTATAAAGGTAACCATATATGCAAGCCATGCATGTGCAGACAAACCTTAAATGTCATCATGTTGAATAGTGAAACCTTCCCACCAGTGGCTGACATTACATATGAGTCATTCTTTGAGAGAGCTATGCATGGGACTGCTTCTTCAAGGTTGACACCTGAGACATCATTGGTCATAAGAAGACCACTGTTTGGTTGCCAATGCTGTGGAACAACATTGGCAGTGGCCTTTATAAACACCAACCAGCTTCAGAAATCCATTCAACGACAGAAAAGGTAAAAAATAAACAAATCTAGAGAAAGAAAAGAGAAGAAAAAAATAAACTCATTTATAACCAGATATTACCTTTCCGCTTGGATTTTGTTCATTGCGTGGCCACTTCCAAAGCTTCTGAATACCATTTGCTCCGAGTGCTAACACGCCAACACCAGAATTTGTATACAGAAGACGAACAACCTGGATAGAAAGATGGAACAGTTGCCACATTATTAGAGTAGAAAATCAGGTAATAAAACACAAATATTAGAAGAAACTTAAAACACCTTGCTTGAGGTATCTGTGCTATTAGGCAAGGTAACTAATCGACACTCGCCAGGATCTACAATTTCAGCCAATTGCCAGGGCTTTGTTTTATCAATCACATCATCCACAGTTCTTGGCTTTTCCATGCTTCTATTCATTGCATCAACTCCATTCTTAAACAAGAAATTCACAAAAAAAAAAAAAACATTAGTCTCAATCATTTGTTAATGGGCAATTATGTTAGAAATTAAGAAGACATAATATCCATGGAAGAAAAAAGATCATAAACAGGACAGCCTTTAACAGATGACTTTGTTCACTAAGCAAAAAAAATTAAGCAAACATCCTGTTCAAGAATGCAGGGTACGTGGTGACTTGAAAAGGAGAACATTGTAAAATGAAAGAAATAGATGACTCCATCTTCTCTACCATGTAATTGCTAATTAACTAAAACCAAAGCTAACACTGCCTCTGTGTAACATGTTAAACTTAGGCCAGGCAAACAATAAACTCGATTACTTCTGGAAGCCCTGAAAGTAGAAAGGCAAATTTTGAAGAAAACATACATAAATCAAAACTAGAATTTAAATCATGTAGTTGACATACAAGAATTGGAGAAGGCCCGACTGGAGAGCTCCTTTCCACTTTAAGGTTCACTGGACTGGCATTTACAATACTAGAAGCGCCAGAAACCTGACCGATGAACAAGAAAAAGTCCCAGCAGATCTTAGAACATTAATGCTTTAAAAAAAAAAAAACCAAGTTTGCTAAAAGTAATCAACGTAACCTTGATTGCAGCAGGTTCCACAGGTGGTCTCGATACTTCAAAAGAATGAGTCTCAACTGCTCTCAATGATCTGAGACCAGCAGTGTTTGCAAGTATCTTGAATCCATTGTCTGCAGTGGTAACAGCAAGAAGATTCCCTTCCTTGTTGAATCTCAGGCGAGGAAGAGTCTGTTGCAATTAATATGATTAAGCAACAGTTAAAAGCAGAGGTGTTCCATAAAAGATAAAAACCATTGACAAAAATAACCTGTAATCCCCCATCTGCATCCGTGGTTGTGAGGAAATTGATGTTCTCCATATCCCAAAACTTTATCTGACCATCATCACCTGCAGCCAAAAGGTGGTTTTGGGTAGTGTCAAACTGCACAACACCAGCTGATTTCTTTCTGAACCCAAGAAAATTCCTCTTTATCGATCCTTCACTTTCATTCCATTCAACTAGATAGGAGTCCCCATCTTTACTTGTTCCACACGAGAACAGCCTGGAAAAAGGAAAAGAAATTATGAACAATTGTTGAAATAAGAAAGATCAAACAAGAACAATGTTCAGCGTGGATTTCATCAGACCTCATAAAAACTGTAGAAAATGAAGTAGCAGAAATATAACAAATCAAATGTACAAAGGTTAACTTACCTACTACCATCAGCACTGTAAAGCATTGTAGTACACCAGCGGCCAGGAGCTTCATAATCAACTCTAGATCCTATATTGTCATATAGCCAGGCTTTTATTTTCCCATCAGTAGAGGTTGAGAATATGAACTGCAAGTATGCAATTAGAACAGTCAGTGCCAGATAAACAATGCTACAATATTAATTTTGTAGATGTGATATGACTGTCACCACAGCACTTGAATCTCATTCCAAACAACAGAAACCGGTTTAACAATCGGCAGAGCTGAATGCTTAATAGACTGGCATCAACATAATACAAAAAATATTTTGAATGTGCATGCTGATAGCACAACCACCATTCTAAGGAAGTCATCAATTACAAGAAAATAGATAGTTTTCAGTTAGCAATTTGCGTCTGTTGTAAAATAGAAGATTCTATATTAGGATGTCTATAAATTAGAAAATAGATTTGGTATTAATCAACTCCTATAAATTAGGGGTCACTCGCAATATATGATTTGATTTGGTTTTTCATTCTCCTTTCAATCTTAAAGCGGTAGAGACTATTTTGAATCAAGTCAATAACTGATTTCCAGAGAGTACTCTCTGTCTTCAGCTTCCCAAGCAGCAATAACAGAGAAATCAAAAGGAAAAACAGTTAAGCCCTTTGCCATTTGAGATACCTGAATGTTCTCTTTGTGGTGTGGACAGATATTATAAACTGGTGCTTCGTGACCTTCAAAATTAAACAGCTTCTGCCCTGTCAAATCCCACACCTGTTTCACTTCTTCCATTAGATAACATTGCAACCCTAATTTAATATTAAAAAAATCTAATGACAAATTATCTCACTTGCCTTTATTAGCTTGTCATCTCCACAGGTGACCACACATAGTTGTTTGTTTGGATGAGCAAAAGCCAAATCATTAACACCACCAACATGAGCATCAATCTGCAGTGACAAAGGCAAGTCAATGCTATATTTACAGATTTTGGTTCAATAGCCAGGCAACAAGAGATTGAGTCACCTCTAAATGTTGGCGCAGATCATTTGGTCCATTATATGCATACAAGTGAATCAAGTGTTTATTAAATGCAGCCCCTGTAACAATAATAACATTAAGATACCAGCAGCACACCTTAAATGCTTTATCTAACTGCTGTCACATACCCACAAAATTCCCATCAGGACTCCATGCAACACGGGTGACAGAAATCGATGCATCTTTGAAACCAGGATCCTGCAAGAAATTACATATAAGGCCCACAAAATAGTTGCTTCAAAGTCCCATATGTCACAAGTTACAACAAAGATGTCCAGTGAAACCCAAAAATGCCACCACATTGATGGCACAACAAAGGTCTTCGTTTTCATTTACAATCAAAGCAAATAAAGCAATGTTGTGGAGAAAATATATCAATACAAGTGCAGTACAAAAGGATATCAGAGAGGACCTGAAATTGTAATGAACAAGCTTGCAAGTCCCAAATCTTGAAGGGCTTCGAAAACAATCTCTCCTGTGAGATGAGTTCCCAGAGTGTAATTTCACCATTAACAGAGCCAACTGCTCAAATGACACAATAAGTTAGAGGGGGGCAGGAATGCAGGAATGTATTCCAATATGATCATTGACATGTATTGTCGATATATATATACCAAGAAGCAATGTGTGGTGAGAAGGATGAAAATCCATGCTCACGACAGTTGACCCTTGATGCAGGGAAAAAGCTACTGTCCTTGGCAGGTCTTCCAGAGACCAAGATGCCTGCTGTCTAGATGCTGGATATGTAGCCTGAAAAAGTGAGCCCGTCTAGAATTAGCAATGAAGCCTAAATTTTAAGAACAGTAAACACGATGACAAAAAAACATGGTGAATTATCCTCAAGTTGCATGCATGGAGCAAAATTAACACAAAATACCTCTTGAACAGAATGGGCAGGCCGTAGACGTTTCATTAGTTCATGATTAGGACTCTGATAATCAACGATACCCGGGGCAGTTGGTGGTGTTCTTTGACGTTTCAAGACTGAAACTGGGAGACAAACGAGTATGTTAACCAGGAGTCAACCTCTTAATCATCATTTCCCAACTCCCGTGTAACCATATTACCCATATTACACTATCTGGTAAACTAAAATGAGGTGGAATCAAACAGAGATTGGAAATAGATAGGAAATGATAGAAATTCATGGACCCCATCCCCAACTCATCCTTCCTTCTCCCGCAAAACATAGGAATCAGAAGAATAAATGTGACCATTTTGGATCCAAAGATGTGAAACAAGTAAACATGTGTCATTGATGCAGTCAGAAAGAAGATTGATGTTGTTTCAGCTTATCTCTCTCTATCTCTCTGCGTGTGTTTTTAGTTCCTCAGCTTATCAGTTGTCACTACTTTTTAAAAGTGACATGAATTTTTTTTTGAATAAAGTAAAACTCAATCAAATTGCTAACCTTGATTTTGAGGAATAGGAATTGATGATGCAGTAACAACAGCTGCTTGAACGGATGAAGGAGCAGAAGCATTTGCCATCCAACCAGCTAAAGCACCAGCATTAGCTGCTGCACCAGTAACTGGAAAGGGCTATACACCAAAAAAAATGAAATGATTTTTTCAGTGATCAACACCTCACAATCAAAAGCCTGTTCTGCGTTGGTAAAATAGACAATTTAAGATATCATACACCATGAGCCCCAAGAGATGTATAAGAAGCAGGCTTTGCAACAGCAGCAACTGGAAGATTGACAGGTGCAGGAGCAAGAGGACCATTTGAAGGCGAGCATGTGTGGTCTATGAACAAAGTCTTAATGTCTGGGTTTGGCCTTGGATTCTTGCATAATTGGTGCTGCCAGTTCAAACTGCAATGACCAAATAGTCACATGCAATGGCAAACATTGATATGGCAAATATAGTGGAAATCATAGCAGCATGGAAAGAGCACAGAAAATTGAAGATTTCCTTTTGTTCAAAGAAAACCATACATCACTGTATGCACATGGTCAAAATATGAACTATTTCAGCTGAAAGCTTCAGAAAAACAAAATAATTTCAAGTAATCTCCTGAGTTGATAATATTAGTAAAAATTGGGGACTCGAGCCATGCTAATTTAATAAATTATGTTATCTGATAAATAAAAGCCATCTTCAACACATTAGAATGTGAAAAATTCAGAACTAGCCAAACATAATAAATCAAGTACAGCATAAATCAGCCCTCATGATAAACCAAATGCCATAATAACAAAAAGCAAATGCTCATTAATCAACCAATGCTATATTAACTTTACCTTTGATTGATTAGAGTCCTCAATCGAGATGACTTCAAGGTAGGAAATGCAAGCTTATCGCGAAAGAGAGGATTTGCTTCAATTAGCTTTTTTAGCTCTACCAACATGATGCTACGAGCTGTTTTAGTGTCGCCATACTTGGACAGCTGCTCATTATCCCTGCATCAATAAAAAAGAGAAAGGATGGTCATTTAAACAAGTTAGAGTTCTCTGTGTTTCCGTGATTCATATAAGAAAGAGACTCCATGAATGTAAACCTCCACCTAGTACCACATATTTTAACTGGTTTCACAAAAAATGTGGGGAAGAAAAAAGTTGATGAATAATAGTTGAAAATGAGCAGGAATTAAGCCCAGCTAACAAAACCATTTTGTCAACCAAATGATAAATTTCAATATTTTCCCAACACTCAGTAACCAAACTGATCAAGAAGGGAAGTGGGTAATGACATCAAACCTTGCTACATAACCCATATAGCTTAATGAGAGAGAGAAATACCTGAAATTGGTAAGCGTTAAAAGCTGAGTGATTTCTTTGTACAGTTCCTCATTAAATGTCGAAAAAACCTTTAAATCACCCACTAAAATTTCAACTCCCTTCGCCTTGTCTTGCCTGTGATTAGGAATCAAATACAAAAAAATAAAATGAACAGCGCTCTTCCAAATTAGAGTCGGAAAGTTTCCACAATAAATCTATGTGCAATTTACCGATCAAGTGCTTCTAGATACTTCTGCTTCCTGATTTCAAAGAATATCTTCATTGAGTATCTGTTATCATCGACTTTGGTAAACCCCGCTAAGTACTTTTCAACTTCATCCCATTCTCCAGCCAGCACTTTCTCCTCAAAGTACTTCATGTTGAAATAAAACCCAGATTCCTTCTCAAGCCTAAAACACAACATTTGCATTCAATCAAAATTTCTCCATTAATTAAGTAACAGATTAAAAACCAACAGACTATCCAAAACGCAAATATTTCAGCTTTTACACTTTGAATAACCCCAACCCTAACCAAAAAAAATAATCGACTCTCAGGCCAGCAAAACTCCAACTCTTCCATCACTCGAAGCTCAATAAATCAAAACCTTAAACCACTCAACTACATCTAATTCAACTGCCTCGTTCAAGTTTTCTAAGATAAAATTGAACAATTGCAAAGAAGTAAGACTTGAGATCTTTCCTTCTTTTCTCAATAATCAAAAACAAATCTTTGAACATTTCTCTTTCCATTAAGCTAAAATTCAAGCTACTAAAAAAATTAACTCAAAATCTTTCTTCTTTCGAAAAACTAGGACAATCTTCAAAAACTTCTCTTCCCCGCTCAAAATTTTGAACTTGTAATTCAACAATTATCAGAAACTAAATATTTAAATCACTCAAAAATTTTCTTTTCCCTGATATCCTCCACGCCATAAAAGCTTCTTTAAAAAAAACAAGAAGAAGAAGAATATTTTTCACAACTTTTAAATTTTCAACTTCCACAAACAGCCAATACCACCACCAACCACTTAAATAAGCTTAACAAAAACTGCTTAGTATTTTATCTATAACTCAACAGCCATAAATCTATCCCACATAACAAAAGTTCAAAATCCACAAACAGCACACATAATACACAAAAACACCAAAAAAAATACAAATACATACCACATACATACAGAAAGATACAGAGAGCGAGACTTCATACCGATAACGCTTCAAAATCCACTACTTTCACAGACAAATACATACAAAAAAAAAAAACACAAATACGTACGAAAATTCATACAGGAAGAGACGGAGGCTTACTTATGGACAGACTCTTTAAATTTCTCTTCTTCAAGAAACTGAAGTATGAGAAACACCAATTCTCTACTCAAAGACGACATTTTCTTTCGATCAATCAATCAAATAAGTTCTTTAAACACGATAATTACCACCAAATCTATGCTTGATTGAGCTAAATTCAGTGACTTCAGAGCTGAATTAAGGCTCTGGAGCTCGGAAATCGAGACAACTTCTAGGGTTTCAAAGCTGCTGTGAGAGAGAGACAGGGAGGGAGGGAGGGAGAGAGAGAGAGGAGATAAAAAGAGACTTGGTCTCGCTATCTTCGATGCGTTGTACAGAGGTCTTTCTTTCTTTTTCTACTGACCTATCAGTGATAAGCACACTAGATTATCTGATCGGCGGTTGTGGTTATATGTTTGCGTATCTACGTATATTGATAAGTAAGTTAAGTGGCGAGCCGGATTCGAAACCACAAATTCAAATCTAGTGAATATTCGTTCCACACGTCCAGTCGGTCCCTCATTCGATGATACTGTCGCTTTCGCTTTTCATTTCAATTTATCGCGATTCTATCTATTCCTGCAAAATATCGCAATCTGTTTATATGCATGGTTTTGTGGGGTTGTGTGTTAGGTGTTGCTGTATTTTTTATTGTTGTGATTTTAAAAGGTCAAATTTAAAAAATGAATTAATTTGTGGTTTATAAAAAATAGTTATTTATCCACGTTTCCGGCTGTAATTATATTTTTTCAATGTAAAAAATATAAAAAATATGAGATTTTTTTATTAAATAATAAATTTATACAAAATTTCTATGGAATGCAAATTCCCAATAAAATATATAAATTTAAATTGATATAAATGTATTTATTCAACATGTTTGAATAAAATCATCAACATAAAACTATCATCATAATTAAAAATATAAGAGGATTTAGATATCTGAATTATCAAATTTATTATATTAGGATTAATTAATATGAAAACATAAAAAAAACACTTCAAAAAACTGCGGAGACAACATACCAACACTTAGCTCCCGTTTGGGAGTGCGTTGCAACCGGCGTTTGCCGAAAATTTGAAAAAAAAATTATTTTAAATGAATATATTTTGGTGTTTTTAGATCATTTTGATATGTTGATGTCAAAAATAATTTTTTAAAAATAAAAAAACATCATTTTGATGTATTTCGGCACGAAAAGCATTTTGAAAAGCTACCGCAATCGCACTCCCAAACAGGCCATTAACCAAATTGATGTAGTAGCGTTTTTTATTGGTTTTTTTTTAATGTTTTTTATTTAAAAATACATCAAAATAATTTAAAAATATCAAATTAATTTAATTTAAAATGAAAATAAAAAATTCATTTTTTAAAACACAACACCAAACCTTCACTAAATTAATTTGAAACCAATTAGTAAAGAAACTAAAGTATATCGTTGTTTTACTGTAGATCTACTATTCACGCACACCCAGATCCACTGTGGACTGGGGTGCGTGATTTGCTGCTTCAGATTTTAGTAAAGAAACTAAAGTATATCGTTGTTTTACTGTAGATCTACTATTCACGCACACCCAGATCCACTGTGGACAGGGGTGCGTGATTTGCTGCTTCAGATTTCATTGCATTGAATTGTAATGGTGAATGATAATTATTATATGACTTCTATTTATCCTGCGTCAATTGTTTATGAGTTCTTGCACTGTGTTCATCGAATTAATTAGTTGCCCTCTCAATGTTTTTCATTTGCGGGCAGCTATCCTTGCAATTAATGATTTCGGCAGGAGATCTCTCAATTGAGTTTTTTATTTGATAGCTCTGACATATACGCAGACCACTTTTTCATATTTCAGAATTATTAACTGACAAGTAGTGCTACCAGCGACATCTGTTACTTGCTGTGCCAAAAAAAAAAAGAAACAGAAAAAAGCCTGCGTCATGAATTTGTGTGTGAAATGTGAAAGATATGGTCAGCCAAAAAAAGATAAAATGAAATATTGAATGTTATTTTATTTTTGCTGGCTGTGTGAATGGTTTTTAAAAGTGCTTGGTGGTATTATATAGGATAAAAGTGTGATTCCAAGATGGCAAATTCATTCTAATTTTTTATATATATTTTTTAAATAATCTTTATTTATTTGTGTGTGTGTGTATATATATATATATATATATATATTACAAAACAACTAAACCGCGTGGCCTGTTGCACTGTGCACCCTCTCACAAATCACTGTGGATTGCGACGGTGTGGAGGCGATTTTGGCCTTCGTCCGCGCGGCCAAATGTGGGGGTTGAGTGGGGGTATTTTCGTGTTTTCCTCTTTCCGTCCTTTTTTAAAAAAAAACAATAAGTTGTGAACAGTGCATTAACGATTTTGTCCCCGGTAATAAGACAAAATAATGGCTCCGGATGAGGGGCACCGGCGTAATTGCGCGCGTACGGACCGGTTCGGTCCGGTCCGCCGCAACTTTTTAATTTTTTAATATTTTTTTAAATGGCTAAATACGGTTATATCCCCTAATAAGACAAAAATATTGAATTGGGTGCAGGGTTAGAACGGTAATTGACTCTATTTTTTAATTTTTTAATGTGGTGTCTGTCAGGGCGTGAGGCTCACGCGCCATACGGTTCTCCGCCTCACGCCCTGTTTAGGTGGCGCGTGCGCCATCATACGGTGGCCGGAAATTGGATACCGGAGTCCTCCCCGATGCGCCGTCGCGTAGTATTCCTCCCGCGGTGGAGCGTGTAAGCTAAAAATGGTCGTGGACGCGGCGGAGGCCGGTTAAAGCCGCCGGCCATGTTTCTCTCTCTCATGCACGTAAATGTGCAGGAGAGTCCCCCATTGTGTGTGACTTTGCACTTTGGTTCCTCGACTTTTAATTTGGTTTTTGTTCCTGATTTCTGTTATATAAGTGTTGATTTAGTTCGATTGGGTTCTCCGATTTTACTTAATTGAATGTCAAAGTTTCACTTCGGTTCTGCTACTTTTTATTTCCGGATTGGCTGTAAATAACTCAATGAATTCGGTACACAAGTTTTGATTTTTTCAATTTCATCCTTCATTTTAAATTGATAATAAATGTAATTTCCATTTCAACCCTTTGACTTTTAATTTTTTAATTTAATCCCTTTATATTTGATTTTCATTTCAACCCTTATACTTTTAGTTTTTTTGTTTTTCTAGAATGCTCCCTACTTTTATCCATGTATATATGAGTAATAAGTGTATTTCACACAATAATAATATAATAATAATTATAATAATTATAATAATAATAATAATAATAATTTTTCTTTCTTACTCTTTTGTTATGTTTTTTTTCCTCCCGATAATTTGATCATTTTTTTTCCAGTAATAACAATGATATTTTTTTTTTCTGTTGTTAAAGTTTCTGGAATATTTTTAGTCTTTCATTTATTTTTGTTTCTTTCATTATTAACATAATAATAATAACAATAATAATAATAATAATAATAATAATTTAATTTTTTTTCTTGCTTACTCTTTTGTTAATGTTTTTTTTCCCTCCGGATAATTTGATCATTTTTATTGTTTTGACAGTAATAGCAATGATAGCTTTTTTTTAAAAAAATTTTTTGATAAAGTTTCTAGGATATTTTCAGTCTTTCATTTATTTTTGTTTTTTTCATTATTAACATAATAATAATAATAATAATAATAATAATAATAATAATTTAAATGTTTCTCTTGCTTACTCTTTTGTTAATGTTTTTGAATATTTTTTTTCAGGATAATATAATAATTTTTATTGTTTTAATGGTAAAAGCAATAATAATTTTAGATTTTAAGGCTTTGATTTTGTATTTTGATAATAGGGTGTGCTGAGCTATTTTATTATATTAAATTTTGCATATATAAATATTATATTTTAATTTTGATCCAGCAAATCCTATAAAAATTATTCACTCAACCCGCAACGTAGAACATATATTTTTTTAAATTTTCATATTAAATGATTTTTTTCAGCTATTAATTTTTATTTCTGTTTTATCATCTATAATATTTTTTATTTGCTCTATCTTTTAGTTTTTATTGTTTTTTTTTAATATTTTCAAGTTAGATTATTTTTTTTCAGCTAATAATTTCTATTTTTGTTTTATCATAAATTATAATTTTCCATTGTTTTTCTTGCTTACTTTTTTGTTAATGTTTTTGAAGATTTTTTCCTCGGGATAATTTGATAATTTTTATTGTTTTGGCAGTGATAGCAACGATAGTTTTTGTTTTTGTTTTATTGTTTTGCAGTTTTTAGGATATTTTTTTCTCTTCCATTTTTTCCCTTTCATGATTAACAAAAAAATGAGAAAATAAATGATAATAATAATAATCATAATAATAATGATAATAATAATTTAATTATTTGCACAATAATGATTTCAGTAATTATTTTTTTCCCCTGATAAAAATATTTTGCGCTTTTTTCTAATGTTAGTTCGCGCTCTTTTGTAATCGTTTATGACGCAATACCTATATTCTAAAAGATGTAATTTATGCTTGCGTAACAAACTGAACTCAAAATTTTTTACATTGTATCTCCTAATCTATAACTTTTATTTTCTTATATCATATAAATTTATCGTTATAGATTTAATTATGTTCAATTATATACACAAGAATACCCGTGGCAACGCGCGGGGCAATTAGCTAGTATAATCTAATGCAGGGACGGGTCTGGGGCAAAATAATATAAATATATAATTAAACTAATTAAGATCCAAGAAATCAAAAAATTATAAGCTCTTGATAAAAAAAAAATAATTAAAAGAATTACGTATACTATAAAAATAATACTCCACAAAATCCAAGCTTTTCTCTTATAATTCACATCGTTCAGCTAGGCATCCCTTCCCTTACTCGATTGTGTAGCCAATTTTCACCATATACACTCAATTTTTCTTCATTAATGGTGGTTTATTAATAATCATTTACATCATATTTCAAGTGCCCTAAAACTCTAAACTAAGATAAAGAAATGTGTCAGGAGATTCCCCGTAAAACTAGTTCTATATAAAGAGCCGGAGTGTGGGGATCATCAATGGCATGCGAGCTGGGTTACATGAGCACGTCGTCTAGGGACTCCTACGTAATGCTTCCCAGTCACGTAAAAGCGAAGCTCCTTGTAATTAATTTCTTTGAAGGTATCCTAAAAGTCAGCCACCGCATGGGTGCGGTGGCTGACTTTTTATAAATGAATGGTGCGATATGAGCTCCATGCAGTGGAAAACAGTCGAGGATAATTAGCGGCAAAACTACGTGGCGATGGAAAAGAGAATTAGATTTTGCTTTTTAAAAAGTATATATTATTTTTTAAAAAAATTAATATTTTTAAATTATATGTCCCTCACAATCAAGGCAAGAATTATTATATAATCATATAATTCTCAGGGTACGTTTGTTTAGAGGTGCTTCACGCATCTCTTAAACAAGAGGTAACTTAACCGTGCGCTGTGTTGATTTTTTTATATAAAAAATTAATTAATAGAATTATAATTAATAGAATTGGTTAGAAATAAAAAAAAATTCCTAAAAATAATTGAATATTGTTACTATTAAAATTGTTTTGATAATTATTTAATTGATAAATTATACAATTAAAATTAAAATAAAATATATGTTAAAATAAAATATGTATTCCATATAATAATATAATATACTGATGATGATTGTTGTGTATATAATTCTTGTTTAGGAGTTGCTTCACGCATCTCGTAAACAAATGCAGCCAGAGATTATTTTTATTATAAACCCATGTATATACTGGTAGCTAAATGCTGGTGGCGCCCCTCGTAAGAAAATACAGCTTAGTCTCTAAGAGTTTCTTTTATTATAAATACAATGTTTTAGAATTTAATATACTTAAAATTTGTGTTGAGTGTTTGGATAATAGGTGATCGTATGTTTATGTTACTATTTTTTTTTTAGAGTTCATAAAACTGATGGTTGGTGATAAAAATAATATCTATAAAATAGTTTATTTTAGTGGAATTTAAATAACTAGATGATAAAGTCAATTGTTTTTGATAGAAAAATTATAATAAATATGAGAATTAATTTTATAATATAATAATAAAAGTATTTGTTTTTTATTTAACTAATGAATCCATAAAGTTAAAAACAAAATTTCCATACTACCACGTCAACTCTTTCAAATTGTCGTGGAATCAATAATATACGGGTCATGAACAAGAAAGTATTTATATTAAATAAGTGGCAGATTTATCCCAACAATGATCAAGATTGCCAGATTGCGATTTACTCATGCTTCAGAAGTGTTTGGAAATGTCTTTAGAAAACGTTATTGAAAAAATTTTAAAAAATTTTATTTTTTTTATTTTGAATTTTAAAAAATAGTGTTTTTAGATCATTTTGATGTGCTGATATCAAAAATAATTTTTAAAAAATAAAAAAAATTATTTTGATATATTTCTGAATAAAAACACTTTAAAATGTAACTTTAATCACACTCTAAAACAGTCATTTATTGGGTAATATAGTCATAACTATTTTTTAAAGTATTTTCTTATGATCTTAATATCATAATATTAAAAAACTAAGAAATAATAAACAAATATTATTTTAATAATTTTCAATAAAAAAATACTTTTCCAAAAACATATAACCCCGGACACAAATTATAAAAGAAAAAAAAATAATTATTAAAAAATGTCTTCTTCCAGTACTAATTAATGAAATAAAATCAGATTAGTGAGTAGAAAACAGCACACAAGGGAAAAAGAATAACACGTCACAGGACCAAGGACCAAGGACCATTCCAGATCTCTCCCGCGTTCACAAAATCCCTAAACTATCTTTTTCATTCCCAGCTTTGCCCCCACAAAGCAAGACCTCGAGCTCTTTATTTGTAAACCTACTACCCCCACTCTAGTCCCGGGTCCACCAGAAAAATGTCTCACCATTACGAGCATCTTGTCAGTACCTACGTCTCTTTCGCTTTATAAACGTTGTCGCTCGATAAGATTCATCAAAATATCGTCATATCGCGAAATCTGATCTGTTTAATCCAGTTTTAACTTATCTGGTCAGGCTTTTCAAAGGTGAATTTACATCTTTGCAGGCCCTTAAAGGTTTCAAATTCAGTCAAGTCAATTTTTACACTTTATTTTTATTCAATTGGGTCCTTTAATTTAGTTTAGCAAAATGATATCTACAAATATAATCGAGCCCTTTCAGTTTAGAACACCAGCATGCTGGTTAAGCTTAACTTTAACATTAGTTATTTTCAAGTTGTTGTCTAGACTGTTCAAGTATTAAAGTTATTTTTTCACAACATTTCAAAATAAAATCAAATAAATTAATTTTAAATCACAAAGCATTTGATCTATTAATATAAAATAGCTTTTGTAATCTTCTTAAAAAAGACTGAGCTATAAACCCTAAAAACATGTAGGGACATGTTGGTATAAAAGTAGACTGGATTTTTTTTATTATTATTATTATAAATTTCATGATACTATAAAATTGATTTTATTTAATACATCATTTCAAGCGATAAAAAAAAACAAGTATTTAAAAACAACCAATTAAATTATTTTGTTCTGTGAAATAAAAAAGTTATTATTATATTCATCAAACCACATAGTATTTTAATGGATTTGACTTGTAAATCTCACGAGCCAAAAACGTTCAAGTTGACTAAAAATAAGTATTTTATAAGGATCGATTCGAGTGAATTTAAAACTCGAGGGACCATACAAAAAGGCAAAGACCTCTAAAAAAGCTATCAGGGGAACAAGGAAGCAAACTCCGAATGGAGAAGTGTCTTGTCAAGTAGGTGCTCACTCCAGCATGTAGCCGCTAGTTCTAGATGCCACGTGTCGCGTACTTTGTGTCTTGAGTTTCACGAGTTACGCGCGTCGTATGGAGCGTCGGTGGCGTGAAAGTTGTGTGTGGTGCGCGATGTCGGCGTCACAAACGCCAGTGAAAGATAGGTTCCAAAGTTCAATGTTTCTGTCACAATCAATGTGTTTTGTCCCATGCTCAGTGATCGAGAGTGCGTTTCACGCTCTGGCTTTGCTTGATTTCAACCGAACTCTTTCGAACTTTAATACTGTTTTATGTTTCGATGTGTTTTCGCGAGAGACGACAATTTCATCGGTCGTTGATCCCATTAGATTATATTTTTATGTACCTTCATAGAGTGAAACCTTATTTTAATTGTTTTTGGATTTATAATTTTATTTTTTAATATAGCATGCAGGTTTTCACTTTATAATTGACCAATGATGATGATTTCTTTTTTATCAAACTTAGATTTTATTTTTCACATATAAATTTAATTAAAAAATACAGATAGAATAAGTTCTCATTACAAATTTTAAAACTTTTTTTTATATCAAACATATTTATAATAAAAAACAGAATATCAAACCACCTACTAATCTAGGATTTTGTTTCTTAGTGTATAATTTACCTCAATCGAACGATGGAAATCAACCGTTACAGATTGTTAAAGCTCCATGTATGCGTGTTGGCTTTTAGCAATTGATGACACCTGATTAAAGTTAAAATAATTAAGATGGTGGACCCATTTGTTCAAGAAAAGGTTGATTTTGAAAATAATTTTTTAATTTATAAAGAATTATTTTTGATATCCGATTATGAAAATAATCTAAAGATGTTTAATTTTTTAATTTTAAAAAAATAATTTTATTTTAAAACACAACCACAAATTCTTTTTAATAAAGCGTCACGTAAGTTAGGGAGCAGGTAATTTTCCCGACACGGGTGGAGGAGTTCTTGTCTTTCTCAACATGCAGCAACCCTTCTCTGTCGAATGATAGTTGATCGTGATTTTTTTAATTATTGATAAGTCTAAATATGAAAATGCAGATCAAAACACTCCATGCTTGCACAGTGGTTGGTTTCAAGCTTAGCATCAAGATAAATAGCTTTAACGTGCGCACAAAATATGAGGTATCCGAGCTAACTTATATATATCTCGATTAAATTCTTAAGTTTTTGGGTCGGTGTTAACAATAACAGATTAAATCATTGTTTTTTATATACTAGAGATCATGGCTCAAAAAAATATAGACACTAGAGAGCATGACTCTAAAAAAATATGAAATGAGAGATTCGAACTCTGGATTTTTAAAAGAATATATCTCTTCGGCTCAAAACCTTTATCACCATTGTGACCTCATCATGCTTGGGAAGTCATTAATACTAATATCCAAAGTAATTATTTAAATTTCCTTGAATGTGCAGAGGGAGTGTTTGATATTATTTAAAAATATGAAATGAGAGATTCAATTTTATTTTCGTGTCCGTAACCAAACAAAACATTATTTAAATGTCTCTATCACTAGAAGAAGACTATAAATTATTTTCAATCATTTTTATTATCAATCAAACCAACCTTGTCTTCGAAGCTGTCCCTGCTCCACACACGTTGTCATGTCACGATTTTTTCAATTATCCCTCCAATCATGTTTTTGATCAAGACTAGGTGCCTCTTCAACAACCCATAAAAATAATTTTAAAACATAAAATAAATTTAATTTAAAATAAAAAAACACACAAATAGTTGCCTCTTCCGAGACTCAAATCGAACAAATGGGCCTAGTCCATGCTGGATTAAGGCCATTGGGACTAGATTCTGCTCACAAACTCCGGACTCGGACCAACTCACTAGACAAAAACATGCTATCAAGTTTAGTTATAGAAGGTGTTATTAATTTTAATCTTATCCAGCAGTTCAATTTGATTGTCTATTAACTCGAGATTTAATCTGGGTTGGAGTTGATTATATCTATAAAATTTTATTTGAATTTTTAATATTTTTTGTTTGGTAAGTGATTTTAAAAAAATGGAATCAATGTTGTCGTGGATTATTTTTTCCTGTATCCCCGTATCGAAATCATTTAAAAACAATAATAAAAAAATTATTAATTTAAAATGTTGTCGATCCAAAATCATAACAAGGGATGCTAGATCCAGCCAATATCGTATCAACACGAGCCCAAGACTATAAGCCCAACTCCTTTACCTTCAAATAAATAAAGCTTCTTCCAACTTCGCACGTGCCTGATCATGCACCCATGCTCCTTAGACGTAATAATGTCTTGCTTTCTTCGTCTTCCGATGATCTTTGCGGTATTTATTTTGTGCTTACTGAAGAAACATCGACCGACTTATATGATGCTATGATCTTTCGATTGATTTCAATTAAGGGGGGTTCTTTGTTTGCATTCGCAACCGGCGTGATGTGATAACAAAAATCTCGCAATTTGAATAACAAGTCTGAAATTTGAGTCGGGACGTTTACTTTTTATAAGATACTGAAATAATTGGAGTTTTACTCGCTCATTTTAGCCCATAAAATATACTTTCGAGAGACTATAATTTCCTCACTTAAAAAAAAGAATTCCTCGTTTGCTTAGGACGGTTCACCACCTTATACAATATCTCTTCCTTGACCGATATTTAAAAGAATTTGTTTTTCGGAATATATCATACAGATATGTAGGGTGTGTTTATAAAATTATTCAATCTTGATTATCAATAATAGTTTTCATCATAAAAATAAAATGAAATTGTATCATAGTATGTCGTTCAAGATTCAAACTTCTTTTTGTGAGAAATCCGTGTTGCCTAGGCAAAGCAAGCACACCGAGGTGGGTGGAATTTAATTGGTTTGTGAAAAAGGAAATTCAAACACCTTTTGCGAATACCCTTTTAAATAAAGTATTTCACAAACATATAACCAGCGGATTAATGATTCGTGAAATCCTATGATAGTGACCCTCACTCTAAATGACATGCAAAATCTTTACATGCTGATTTTATTTTTTATTTATTTAATCAAAAAATGCTTCGCATGTTACCTTGTAGATCCATGGAAAGCTTCCCATTTTACCAAAACCAATATCTTCAAAATTCTATCGGACAATTGTCTTGGGTGGTGTTTGGGAGAGCGGTTTCAGTAGCTTTTTAAAATGTTTTTCGTGTCGAAATACATCAAAATAATATTTTTTTTTAAAAAAGATCAGTTTTAATATCAGCACATCAAAATGATCTAAAAACATCAAAATATATTCATTTAAAATGAAAAAAATTGAATTTCAACAAAACAGCAGTTAAAACGCTGCGCCAAACATGCACTTCATTAGTGGAATCTAGACACCAACAATGACCCATCAAGCATTGATAAATCAACAAATAAAAAGCTAAACCCCGGATTCCCACTCAATTTTAAAAACAATTATCTCTAGATTTGTCATCAAAACATTCATAGATAATGTAAAATTAAAGATGTTGTCTCATGACTTATATATCACGAGTTTGTCAAGTTAATATTTATTAATAAAATATATTTTTTTTTTAATAGATTAAGTTATATTTTAAACATGTTGATTTAGTCGTGAGTTAAACATATTAATTTTTATTTTATTTTGATTGATATTAAGGGTCTGTTTAAGAATATAATTAAAGCTATTTTTCAAGGTAATTTTTATTCAAAAATATATCAAAATAATTTTAAAAAAATTAAAATTTAGGCTGTTTTCAACAGCAATGGTTCGAGAAACTTACAAAGACCACATAGACTTTAGTCCTCAATCCTCACCTACCAATAAGAAAAAGAGAGCCCTCCATTGACGCGTTCACAAGAAACTTGCATGTCTACATCCAGTGGACATCGTCACATGTGATTATTAATGCTACGTGGCAAATTCTTAGTTGTGAATCATTGGTCCCTACCTGATCACTATCTATCACCATGCAATCACTCCTTTTGTCCACCGACTTGGCTATTGTTTTTAACAATACTTTTTATTTAAAAATATATCATTATTTTTTTAATTTATTCTTAAAAGTAACTTAAAATACCAAAACGATTTAAAAATCATAAATAATTAATTTAAAAAAAAAGAAAAAAAAAGAAAGAGAGAGCAGGCTATCATGTGATGATGCAGCAGGGCAGGGGGACAGTAATACGGATCACTAGTGAATATCAAAAGCAAAAGTGACAGTGAGTTGCAAGTGACAGCTGAACCAAACCTTGGCAGCTGGACACGTGTTGTCCATCTTAAGGTGAAGATGACTTTTACCAAAATATTTCACCTTATCAGAATTTTTTAACTATGATCTATATATTTGATTAGAGAGTGTTTTACTCTACAGTCCATCTACAGATTTGTAAATTTGTTTTTAAAAAATGTTTTTGAATTATTTTAATATATTCATATTAAAAATAATTTTAAAAAAATAGAATAGCTGAGTGACTTCCATGACCTTGCTAAAAAATACCGATTAATATTGATTCAATAGTATTTCGGTCTTTTCACATTGTTTATTTGTTATTGCTAATTTATTTAAATATCTTTTTGTCAGCTCATTTTTTAATACACAACAAAATAACTAGAATACTCGAATAATAAAAATATATTGCTAGACAAAGATGTTTTAGCATTTTTTATAATTATACAATACAATCAAATCAAATAAAAAAGTTTAATCTGCCGAGTTTAATAATAATATTATTAAATTGTTTTTTATAACCTTTTGTTATCTTTTATTTTATTTTGTTTAATCTGCTGTATTTGATACTTTTTTAGATCATTTTTATATGTTATCGTCAAAAATAATTTTTTTAAAAATATTATTTTAATACATTTCTAAACGACATAATTCCAAACATACACATTATTCTATCTAATGTGAATGAGAGTTTTGTTATAAACCCACGAGGACTAACCTTAAAACATGACCTAAATTTCCAACCTTTACGAGTAATTGGGTGCGGACTTGCAGTAGCAATCAAGATACCCCTCGTCAAACGTAAGAATTGATGTAGCAGCAAGTCATAGATATAGAAGCACTAACTCTTCGTCAAAATCAAGAATGGACATTAATAGTGAGAAAAACCTCTTCCGGGAACGACATATGGACCTATATTAATTTACCTTTCAAGATATTAATTTGATCCTAATTAAGATTATTTATATGTCGGCCGGTCCTATGAACAAGCAGCCGTGGGTTTAACTGCCACCATTGAATCAAAACGTGTGCCGACCTGCCGGAATCCAAAGGCACTCTCCTCCACGGCCCCACCGGATCACAGAAGTCTTCAAATCTACAGGTGAAAGGATTGCACAGTCAAAGACACCATGATAGTATTCTAGGTTGGTGCGGGGTTAGGTCATCTCACGAGCTCGTACCACTCGATCAATGAGATCCACACACACAGATATATTGGGTATGGCTCCCAATCTTTTTGAAGCCGTTTTGTAATTACGAGGCTTGTTTTTTATTATATATATATATATATTAAAATGATTTTTTTATTTTTTAAAAATTCTTTTTGATATTAATGAATAAAAATAATTTAAAAACACTAAGAATTTTTTATTTAAAATATTTTTTTTTTCTTTCCGAAAACGATTCCAAACAAATTCCCATACACGACAAGGAGTTTCAGAGACTTTTCTTTTGCTGTCTGGCCTTTTTTTCGCGGTTTTAGGGTGAAGGTATTATTGTTTATCCAACGTCTTTTACTGGGTGGTAACTCTATCCGAATGCCCACGAACGCTGTCCACGAAATTTCAGGTTGCTATTGATTATAATCTCAGAATATAATAGATATATATATATAAAAGAAAAGAAAAAATTATTTAAAAAATAAAGATTGCAAGGTAAACAATGGAAATTTTTATTAAATAAAATGGGGTGGTGAGATTTAAATTCGTGACCGCTAGATCAACAAGGTTCTAAAACTATATTTAGGAATCATCTCACTTAAAAACTCAAATTATTAACTGAAACTTCAAAATATGATTTATATTATTTTCTATAGATCTTCTAACGGATTAAATTTAATAATTATGATCGTCCGAAAAAAAAGAAGAAAATACCACGTACACCAACCTTGTCGCGGAACCATTTGGAGTATATAAATAAATACAACAAAGCAATCGTTTGATAAACTCAATAGATATCCTTTTCATCTTCATTTTAATTTCTTATTCCTTTATTCTATTTTCCATGCATAGGTGGCCTGACATGGTTGGCCTGTCCTAGATGGCAGATCACCAGGAGCTCGTCAAAGACAATTCATCTGTCATCAGCAGCTGAGTTTCTTAATAACATTCAATTTGTCGTTAACAGTAGCTTAAATAAATAAGGATGGTTAGTTTGATTATTTCAAAGTAGATGTTTGGTCCAGCATAGAAGCAGGTGGTTTATAATTAGCCACGTGTGCGGTTAGAGATACCAGGAGCTGTATTATTTATTGTGTCTGAACAAAGATTTGTATTAATAATCCAAATTATCTCAATCTCCTAGCAGCCTTTATGTTTTTTTTTTATATAAAAAATAATGTTTTGGCTGGCAGAAGAATCACGAACGTCACTCCTATTTTATTTTGCAATAATTTGATTGGATTTTTTTATAAAAAGTTTTAATAATTGATGTCTATATATATATATATATTATTTATTTATGTTAAGATACACTGATTCATCAAACTATATTGATTTATCTTTTAAGAAATTATAGTCTCCTCTTCAATTAGAATATAATAAAAATATAATTTGGATGGTAGAGAAACCTTGATTTCTTTTAAGCCAAATAATATTAATAACCATTATTAATTTCAATGGATAAAGAAGGGTGTCTCCCTCAATGCTAGGCCCACTGCATGTTTATCTATTACATGAACTAGGAGGTGTTTCACACTGAATTTTAAATTTGTTTTTGATTTTTGATTTATTTTAAATTGATATTTTTATATTATTTTCATGTACTATATAAAAACTAATTTTAAAAAATAAAAATTATTATTATAATATATTTTTAAAAGCAAACATATTTCAATCAAGAATTGCTTTTTTATTATTATTTTTATTTGGAGGAAGATATACAGAAAACTTGAGCTCCACATTTATCATCTCTTTAGTTTTCTCTCTCTCCAATGCACAGCCTACGAGGGTATTTGAGATGGTAAAAAATCTTAATTTTTAAATTATTTTTTATTTGAAAATATATTAAAATAAATAAATATTTTTAATATCAGAAAATCAAAATAATGCCTCAATGCATGTTTTCAACATGGCATTGGATCAGCATGGAAATAAAAAAATATAATTATTGTGTGGTTAATTAAGGATATATTTTTTTTTAAATAACATGGGTGGAGAAGTGCATGCCAAATATAATTTTAACTAAATGAGTTTATATATTTTCTATATCTATCTATTTTTATCATGAGACGCAAACCAAATATAATTTAAAGATATTTTTTTAAAAATGAATAGGAATTTATATTAAGGTATGAATTATATATAAGTTTCAAGCACTCAATTCAATAATATTTTAATAATAATGAAGTGTTCAACATATTCCACGAACAAAACCTAACGAATAAACTCCAAAGTTCAATCATCAAGTAAAACACGGAATATCTTCGCCACTATTTAATATTGGAAATCCAAAATTTAATTTCTGTCATAATCAGAATCATAGATTAAAATGTTAATAAAATAAAATAAAATAAGTCAGAATCCATCATCTCTTTAAAATCTTTTCAATAATTCATACCGTAGCCAATCCTATAAAATAATATAATTAAAAAATCCAGCTAAATTATTACGAAAAAATTAATGGGCTCCTGGCGAACTACAAAAGGAATGCATGAAAACTGTTACTTCACAGAAATTCTATAAATAGAAAACCATAAAGCAAAAAAAAAGAAAGAAAAAGAAATCAAAGTCTTTTACAAGGAAAAAAAAGGCTTCCTCCAAAAGCAAAAACAGTGTTTTGTTTCTGTGATTGTACGTACAACAAAAGGATTCTTTGTTTCTCCGTGCTGTCTTTGCTATCTTCTCCAAAGATAAAAAGAGAGAAGGGGATTATGGACTGTGATTTATCTCTGGATTCTCTCTCTCGAATTCTCAGCTCATTCTGTCCCCTTTCTTGCATCAACTACCGCCTGATGATGTCATCTTTCCGACATGTAGATCATCATCAGTAGTCCCCTCTTCTCTAAGTTATTCTCTGCTCTTCTTTAGCTTCAAGGTCCTGTACTGTTTTTGTTCGTTCTTTAGTTACGGTTTAAAGGGTTTTGTTTGGTTTTGAAGAAGGGCTCGATAGCTTTCATCATTTGGTGTTTTCTGTGTTTTCATTGCTTTGGTTTGTCATGGATAAAAAGCTTAAATGGGTGACTTAAGAAGCTTGAATGAACTTCTTCTTCGTCTCCTGTTCTCTTTTTTATGAAACTTTCACATGGGTTTTGTTTGGTTTTTGAGAAAGTGGTAGAAAGTTTTTTTTTTAAAAAGATTTTGAATCTTAAGGTTCATGCTTTAGTTTGTGCTGGTAATTAACTATATACCTACAATTTGACATAAGCTTTAAAAATGAGAGAATCTATCATTAATATTTCAAGTCAAAATTAAGCAAAAAGGGTCATTCTTTCATGTTAGCCTTTTTTTTTTTTTTCAGATTTAAGAAGCTAGATTAATGACGAGTTTATGCTTTCCTTTTCCCTCATTTCCTTGGAAAACTAACCAAAGGGCCATTCTTTATATTTGTTGCTGAAGAATAAAAAGAGTAAAAGTGTGATGCCTTTTTCCTTTTGTTTTCTCTGATTCCTACAAATGCCATATATATAGCTATGGACATTAAAGTTGCTAGGTCCATGTGAGTGCAAATTGATCTTTGTTAAGTATTTTCTTGGGATTTTGCTGATGATACGAAATATTAGACGAGATAAAATTCAAAATTTACCCTTCTGGTTAAATTTTCTTCTCAAGTAAACATAAACATTAATGGATTAGCCTGGAAGTTAAATGACAAGTTGCTTATTAGTCAGGCTTCTTTATACCTTGTTTATTGTTCTGTTATTCTTGGCTTTTCTACCAAACTCTAGATGCAAATAGCAATGTTGGAATTCCATGTCAGATTGAGTATTCTATGTGATGTACTGATGCGCTTCAGGATCAAGTTTTTTTATTGGTTGTTACAGTTATTAAATTGCAAGATTCTTTAGCTTTCCGAGTCAGATAATGTCCTCTTTCGCATCACTGACTCTACTAATTCAATGTGATTCAAGTATTTAACCACTCTTTTGATTCTTAGCGAAGAATTTTGAGTCGAAGAATACTGTAACATAGCTTTGCTTTCTGATGAATTCTTTATAATTTCCCTTCTTTCTCGTGATCATCATACATGGCTGTATGTGTTAAATATATTCATATATTTTTTTGTTTGAATGTTCAGAGTTTTGAGTCTACAAAAAGCTAGAGAACCGTACCATATTGTGGTCTGTGGTTGCCATTGGAGTCGAAACATAGGCGATGGGACACTTTTCGTCAATGTTCAATGGATTGGCGAAGTCATTTGCAATACGAAAAGTGAAGAGTAATGGAAATGGAAATGGTGATGGAAGAGAAGCCGCAGAGGCAATGGCGAAAGATGCAAAGAAGAATGAAATGATTTTAAGATCATCTGGCTGTGTAAATGTTGATGGTCTGAAAAACTTTGCCTCAGTTTTCTCAAGGAGAGGCGAGAAAGGAGTGAACCAAGATTGCTGCATTGTATGGCAGGTAAGCATGGAACGTTGGTTATTATGTATTCTTTAAATGTGGTTCAAGGGTGTTATAATGTCGTATCTGGTTGTATGGTGTAGGAGTATGGGTGTCAAGCAGACATGACATTTTGTGGGATATTTGATGGCCATGGTCAATGGGGCCATTTTGTAGCGAAGAAAGTCCGAGAATCAATGGCTACATCTCTTCTGTGTAATTGGCAGGAGACTCTTGCTCAATGTTCAGTTGATCCGGATATTGATTTGGAATCGGATAAAAAGCATCAAAGATTCAATATGTGGAAACATTCCTACCTAAAAACTTGCGCTGTTGTTGATCAGGAGCTAGAACAGCATCGGAAAATAGATTCATTCTATAGTGGAACAACTGCCCTAACAATTGTTAGACAGGTAATTCAGGTTCATAATTCCTTTCGAATCGTTTTTTATGCAATGCTTATAAATTCTGTACTCTCATTTTGGTTTGCCTTTATATGGAACAAATAATGGGGAGAAGCTAACAGGAAAAGATCTCCTTGTAGCTCAAGATTATGCTGGTATTATAAGGTGTCGGATCATGTTTTTTTCCAGGGCGAACACATTTTTGTAGCAAATGTTGGCGACTCTCGCGCCGTATTAGCCACCACATCAGATGATGATGGAAGCTTGGTACCGGTTCAGCTCACTGTAGATTTCAAGCCAAATTTACCCCGTAAGCTCCTCTCCTTCATTCTGTTCAGCAAGGCAATCTAAACAAGCCATTCTTACAGTAATGTTCTTCTTGATTGCAGAGGAGACTGAACGGATACTTCAGTGCAGGGGACGTGTATACTGTCTAGATGATGAGCCAGGTGTGTACAGAGTTTGGCAGCCAGATTCAGAATCACCTGGACTGGCAATGTCAAGAGCCTTCGGCGATTACTGTGTAAAGGATTTCGGGCTTATTTCCGTGCCTGAAGTGTCACAAAGACATCTAACTAGCAAAGATGAATTTGTTATCCTGGCTACTGATGGGGTATGCACAAGTAGCCTGCTAAGTAGAATTAGTTTTCATTATCTAACGTCCAAAATCTTAATCAAATCTATAAAGAACCATAACAAGATTGCTATACGTGCTGTCATTCTGCAGGTGTGGGATGTAATCTCCAATCAAGCAGCAGTACAAATTGTGTCCTCGACACCAGATAGGGAAAAGGCAGCTAAGCGTCTAGTTCAGTCTGCTGTCCAAGCTTGGAAACGCACAAGGAAAGGGATTGCCATGGATGATATATCAGCCATTTGCCTCTTCTTTCACTCCTCCCCTCAATCTCAACAAGTCCATGCTGTCAGCACACCAAAATAGGGATCGTAAAATGTAAACGAGCAAGGTTGTTGTAGCTGCTCCTCAATGTTCATTTGCTTGAATATTTCAATTCAGTTGATTAGAAAAAAGGTGTTCATGCCATGCCTGTATCATCCCTTTAGTTTTTTTCTTAGAGTGATGACACTCGAAATCGAAACGTTTTGAATGTCAGCTGAACTACAACTCCTCGATTTCTTTAGCTACTTGGAGACATGAAGAATGTAGTAAAAGATACAATTTGATGCTACAACAGCCATTCATAGCACTGATATAACTAAAAGTAAACTGCTTCAGTTTGTATACCGCGGTCAAGACTATCTTCAAAGGACACAAATCGGAAACGCAGAAAGCAAGTTTCTTTTAATGGGTCTGTGCTGTTAACAGATCGGTGCATTTCTTTAAACAGGCCTTTGCAGGAAAATGGTCCTTTATAAATTTATCATGACCATTCTATATATATAAAAAAAACTTAGAACAAAGTTTTTTTAAATTCACTATCAATTCACTCTTGAGATATGATTTTTTTTTTCCAGTTTTATCATTTAATTTAATGAAAATCAAGGCTTGTAATTTGTTTACAGGGTTATCATGATCTCGATTTCATGATTTAGTTATCTAATATGTTATCATCTCATTTTTTTTTTAAATTGCATCTTAAATATTAGCAATGCCAAAATGTTGTTTTTACATTAAAAAAATAAAGCACAAGTCAATTATATAGTATGAACTAAAAGAAAATTTATTTTATTATTTGGATATATATATTTTTTTTCATTTTGTTGATATAATTTTCATTTATCTCTTGCTTTATACTTGGTTAGAATTCTAAAATTAGTGACTTACACTAAATAAGAGCAATTGATTCCATCGCGTCATAATTTTTCTAAAATATTTTCAGCTTTCAAATTAGATCGAGAGAGCTAATCCTTTGAATTTGAACAGTCCAAGATTGATAAAAACACGGCTGGATAATACCTTTGCGAATGAATCATACTTAGCTGTTAACAACACTGGACTCCATATATTTTGTCTGTGTTCCTGTTCATATTATTGCTGTTATGTAATAATATGGAAAATCATATAAATCAAAGCCAATATGCTTATTAGACAAATCCTTCACAACAAATGTTTAATCTTTACATCTTGTTAGTTTCATCAGTTTTCTGTTAATTCTTTAGCTGTTAATCCTATCTTCCCATCTTCTACTTTCCTACTTGATAATTAATGAAATACTTGTGGGGATGCATAAAATTCTCCCTCATTGAATACTGGTCTTAAATCTTCTTCACACATGAATTCCAATGGAAAGGAAACAATATGGCCCTTTACTAATTTCAGTCTTTCAATTGGGTCCATCATCTTAGACTCTCCATTTTCATTGCATTCTATCTTCTCAGGAGCTATTCCTAGGTCAATGGTTGTGTGGCCAAGTTTTTCCCTCCAATGGTTCATGCTTTGTCTGAGTGCAGCCCTGCATTGGATGGAATCGTATTAGAACATTGTGTGGAACGAAGCAAAGAAGGGAAGACAGCTATGTTTCATGTTTAATTACCTCGAGTGGATATGATCATTAGGAAGACAAGCAAAGACATCCTGGTAAATCCTTGAATTTTCCTGTCCGAAATTAGAGCATTTCGATCACATGCCGTAGCAGCATAGAAAAGAAAAGATATGAAAGAAATAATGTAAATGACAGTGGTGTTATTCTTTTCCTGCAGACTTATTAAGCATCAATTTCCACTCACCTTTGCCGTTTCCAGCCATAAATCTCTATATGTGGTCTCTGCTACAGGATCACTGATTTTATCTATCTGAAGCAAGCAAGAATATATAGTTTCTGTTATTGATTGCAATGAAATGATCAGGAGTTCAGGACACTATGCCTGTTAAATTTGATTTAAAATCAGGCCTATCAAAACCTCTTTTATGAGATGACTTGTACAAACTGTTAAGGAACCATCTCACTTAAAAGCTTAAACTGTTAGGTAAAGCACCAAAATATTATTTATATTATTCTCTAACACACCCTCTCAAGTGAAAGCTTTTTGGGCATGAAACTTGTATAGACTCATATTGTCTTGTGCTTGATTTTTATCAAATAAAATCGGAGTGGTGAGATTCGAACTATAATCATGGGTCAACAAGGCTCTGATACCATGTAAAAGAATCATCTCATCTTAAAACTTAAGCTGTTAGGTAAAACTCCAAAATATGATTTATATTATTCTCTAACACAAATAGGGCATGCATGGTTAAACTATTCATGTGGATCAAACTTTACTGTTACTAACCTCTCCTGAAGAAAGACCAAGATGCTCAGACCACAGCGAGCGCCGCAGGCTATAAGCAAATTTTCCAGCTTTCCAAGTCTCCCCGTTCATTGATGATTCAACAAACTCCTTGTCTTCAGTAACTATCCCAATCTGAAACAATGGTTTTAGTCAACTGATCAGGAAGCATAGCAACTTGAATCAATATGGCATTTTCCAGGTTATTAGGAAACTGCTATGTGCCTTGTACTGCTATCAACAAGCAATACCTCGGAGTCTCTCGATCCAAGCAAACTCCTATCATTGATGTTAGATGATCCGATATACGCAATCCTGTCATCTACTATCATAACTTTGCTATGCACGTAAATCTGTAAGCAAAATGATCTATTAGAGGGATGAAAAAACAAGGAATATACTAGACAAATGATGCAAAAAATACCTGACTTGTGACCAAAGGACCTCCCACAAAAGTTCTACCATACGTCCTCAGACCATAAAAAGAAATGTAATCTTGTGTTTTAGGGCCAAGCAATGTGTTGAGATTGTACAGAATCGAAGTTTTCTTCCAGGAGATGGTCCGATACTGCCAATGCATGATGGCTCTAACAGTTGCTGCACCACCATCATCCACACCCCCCTGGCAATGAATTATCCAGCTCATGATGAAGGCCAAGTATTCAATGCTTGAAATTAGATTTTATAAGTATCACCAAGAGTTATTATACCTGGAAACCTGGTGAGAGTGGTATGACAATGATGACTCGAAAGCACTTATTTTCTTTGTAAGCTTGAAGAATACGTTTGTATATTGAATCCAAAACACGATTCTGGATAATCTCATCTTCCCAAAGTCCTGATATGAAAAACTGATTCTGCAAATCAAGCAATCAGAAGAAATAGCAATATAAAGCCTCTGCAATGAGTATCAAGGAATTTATACAAGACCAGAAGGAAAAATAATGGTCAATCTCGAACTTTAGATACCTCTATGTAGATAAAATGTTCGGCTTTCTCAATGAGAGAGCAGTAAGCCTTATGGATGCTTTCTTCAGGCTGACTTGCTCCTGTTGACCACTGACTGACGCTTCTGACAACCTGCAGATGCAATATTTGCTCACACTTAGAGGAAATAAATTTATTTCTTGATAAAAGAACATGATCATGTAATATGTTAAGAACAAATATGATGAGCTTCAAAGGGTGTAATTTAACCTGACAACGACACGAGACACGTGGCCCAACTTGTCCACATTCACTGGCAGAAACATCAGGATCATCCTTTTCAGATTCTGATGATCGATCTGACATCTGCATTATGCTTTCAAGATCCACAAAATCATGTTCATTGACAGGATTTTTCACTATTGTATCTTGAGCCAAATTTTCATCCTTGGACTTCTGCAAAGTGAATGAGAAACTATCGCCGTGCCAAGCTGATTGATCAAGATGCTCGTTATTCATGTTTTTGGCAGTAAACTTGTGATTAACACCATTAACAACTGTTGCATCAGCTTCCTGAGGTAAAAGCAAAGGGATATCTCGGATTGGAGATAATGAGGCTAAGGAATCTATTCTGCTGATGTCTTTCTGGTTTCCTTCCGCATTCTTACTTTCAATATCTATACTTCTTCCCATGTAATGAGGAAGAACCATGTGGTGGCGAGGCATCAGTAGTGGAATTTTTTGCTCATTTGGTGCTTTGCTTCTCTAAGAAGAGTTCAAACATATAAGAAACTACGCTTTCCGAGAGTCGGAGTAGAACGATGACACAAGAGGTAGGAATTATAAAGTTAACCTTAGCATGGTTCCAGCGTTGAACAAAGTGCCTGGCAATGTCACGGCAAGGCGGTCCCCAGAGAGAACATTGGACATCATGCCATGGCATTCGAGGATATTTTCTACGGTCCAGTTCATCCTTCATTGCGTCTTCCCAAGAATTTGGTTCTGATTCTCTATAGCAAAGCAATGTTTTGGAAATATTAGAACAAAATTTTGTAAACAAGCCTCCACGCTACCATATCTATTACATATGACGATGCTAATCTGTCCCTAATTCTCCCTCGGTTTTCAAACATGGGCTAGAAAAATATAGCAGTCTGCATGATTCAAGAAACATCATAGTACCGAAAATGTACTTGAACCATAACTGTCATTTCAGTTTAATTTTCTGAAGAAAGAAAAAATACCTTGGATTATAGTAGTCCTTTCCAGGCCATATGTCGGGAGGACAATCACCAACTCTATGTTCAATAGTGTCATAACGGCCAAAGCATAAATCTAATCCTCCGATAAAACAAATCTGGTAGTCGATGATCACCAGTTTTTCATGGTGTGACCTTCATGTGACATGATTAATCAATGAGCATACACAAGAAATCAAATTAAACGATGTAATTCACATGGATAATTACATGAGATTTTCTCATTCTTCCATTTTCTCTTGATAACTCCAATCCAATCACAAGATAAATAAAATTCAATACAGAACATTATCAGCAAATCACATACCATGAGTAGACACCAGTTGAGAAATGATCAGGATGGCGGAGAACCTTCAAATTCTCATGAATGTTAAGAAGCCTTTTCTTGCTGTAATTACTATTGATTTTCAGAGCAATAGAAACCTCCTTGTAGAGAAGGATATATATCTGCAGAGCCATTCAAATTCAAAGTTAAAACTATCACTGTTTCATTGCAGACTGTAAAAGGTAATAATCAAAGCATAATGCATAATTTGATGAGAATTATTTTCTTATGCACCTGAACCCCTTCCTTAGCTTTCGCTTCTAGCAAATAATCAAGCCGGGAGCTAGCATTATCTTGGAAAGGCCTTCTTAGATACAGCTCAGGGCAAAGCCACCAGCCTGTGATAAATATCTGCATATAAATTTTGATCAACAAACTAGTGCCAATTGTTGAACTTAATACGTCAAATGCAAAGAAATAAATGAACCTCTGATTTTGCGTTCTCTATTGCAGAAGCAATTGCTTCAAAAGCTGCATGCCCATCCACAAACCACTGAACTTGACTCCCATCTTCAGCTAAACCCCTTGGAGGAGCATAGGAACCATAGCGGTGTGAATGACACCACCCCTCGCGAGGCCTTAAACCAGCATCTTCGATTGCAGTAATCCATTCTTCAACTTTACTACCACTTTTGCTTCTCAGGTTTATGCTCCGATTTCCGACAGAAACCTTTCATGTTCCATGATTTGTTAGTAAATGTAACGAAAATTGGAAGCAAAGGGCTCAAACCATAAACCTTACATTAGTATCACATAGTTGCTTGGACCCAATTTTAAAGATAAAACTGCTTACCTTAAATGCATAATACAAAGGATTGTGTTCCTTTATCGGGCTTGCTAAATATACTTGGTTTCCTCCTTTGTCATTTGAGTTTGGAAAAACATCAAAAACAAGAATATCTATGATTTTTGTGTCGAAAGGATCTTTCAAAAAGGCCAAGAACCCCGGTTTCAAAACAGCCCACAACTTCTGCCAATTGTTGTCACACAAACCGAACCATTGGCAGGGCAAACATGTTATATCACTATCATCCTTGGAGATTTTTGAAAGATTCTTTGCCAATATGTAACCTTCTTTTAGCTTTGGACCATATTCCCTCGAGAAGGACAACTTAGAGACCTCCAAAAATTTGCAGACCTACGTCAAAAAGGATGGCATGGATAGATGAACAAGAAAGCATTGACAAGTGGAAGAAAAGTATCTCGACATAAAGATCAAAGGGATGCGGATTATTTCTCCAATTCCAACTTAATTAGTGTCCAGTGTGTTCATGCATAGCAATGAAGGAAAAACCATCTGGATTCAAATTGTCTTACCACCGGAGAATTTACGATATCCAAGTTTCCTAGGAAATGATTCAAATAATTCTGCATTGCCACCTTTGCTCTGTCTGAAATACCCTGCTGCCCTCCTAGTGCCGGGCGAAGAAATGACAAAGCAGCAATGGATGGGACATCTCTGGATTATAAAACCACGTCAAATACAATGTATGCTAGATGGAATTGCATGTAATGCTACCAATTGAACAAAGTTATCACCTGTTTCTAGCACTCTCTTCTTGATGATGAACTGGAACAGCACCGTCATCCGGTTCGTCAGCATCTTGCACGACTGATACGTGATCTACTATTCCTAAATTGTGGAGCCATTCTTTAACCTTTCAAAGAAAAAATATATAAAGACCAAATGCATTAAACAATATAATTAAACAGTGCAAAAAATAGAAAAAGCCTAAAGGTGATAGAAATGCCATCTATTGGAAAAGAAATGACTTATTGCTTTCTACCAGACCTGCTCTTGTTTCTCATGAAGTTCCTTGATAAGTGTTCGCTTCTTCAAAGCAAAATGTAAGTAGAGAACTTGTGATGCTTTCTTCAGTAACTGCCACTTGAACTGCTAACAAAAATATTTTCATTAGCATTACTATTTGCAGATTTATTCAATTGATTTTGAGAGAATTCAAGCACTATAATAAATTTAGCATTCCTTGAACAACCTCAGCCTTGATTATGAGATACAAAGTTCTAGTGAATTCCTTAGTCCGGTCTGGATAACCTATTGATAATTAATCTAGTGCTGTTCTAAACCACATTTGTCCTCCCTTTTCCATTGAAAAAGACCTGTCACCCCCCCTGCACCACTCAAACCAACCTCCTTGTTCCTTCTCATTAAATTCGACACAACCAGCTATAATTTTAGCAAGAAAAACAGCTCTGGAAATTTAATTGTCCTCTATATTGCATGGTCGTGTCAGTGGCAACTGTCCATGACAATATTCCTCAATAAACAGCTGCTCATCCTTTCCAATTCCAATTACCGACGACATTTATCCAAATAGAATATATAAGATATTCACCAACCACAATTTTAAAACCAAAAGACTGCCTTGCAAAAGAGAGAAAAGGAGAGAGAGCTTCATACCTGTTTGTATTGTAATTCAATGGTGTAAGACAGAAGCATGGGGCTAAAATCTCCAGCAGTATCAGGTCTTGAGACAGAAACAATGGTTGCTTTTGGCAATTCATCAAAAATCCAACCTGGTTCAGGGAATTGCCTGAATGAATAAGATGGGTGCAAATTTGCATGAACATTATCAGAATGCATAGTTTCTGCTGCTAACAGTGGTTCTGTTGTTGTTGTTGACATCCCTCACCTGTTATTCTTCTCACCCCAGGACCCTCCACTTCCTTCCCTTTCCAGTCACCCTCAAATTATTACAGAAAGACAAATATAGAGAGAAGGGGCTTCGTTGTTTGTGTCAATGTTTTTATTAGTGTAAAAGAACATGAATTGTTTAAAGAAGAGATGCTGTTTTCTTGGTTTTTATACGTGTTTTTAAGGGTACCTGTTTTTTAAGGTTCTGTATACCAGGAAAGTCAAAGGCAGGTACGAATTTGTGATCTGGTTAATCCTGTGGCATAGAGTTTTTGTCAAACTTCTTGTTTGATGGTGCCATGTGTTGGCTATGATTTAAGGCTGCCAAGGTTCTGTGTTTGTGGCAGTTTAAGAGACTGGTTACGTGGAGATTGTGTGAGTTCTATCGTCACGGGATGTTTTTAAGGGCTCAATAATTTTTAGGTTTCTACAAATTAAGGACTAGGATGCCTGGATTAGCCATGAGTGTTCTAGGCGCTATCAAGCCTGAACCTTCCCATTCATCATGATTTCTCATGAATGAGGTGAGGAATTGAGGGTAGTTTGGTAAAGGAGACCATGTGGATTCCTGCCCGGACAAGTTGAAAGACATTCAAGTTGCATATGGCATATACTACGGCAGAATCCCACTGGAATATCCAACCTTCTGTGCTTACAACTCAAAAGAATATGCTAAAAAATGGACCTACCATTAGTTCATTTACTATAATTCAATAAAACCCACCTGGACTGGATTAAATTAAGTCTAATTATGGCATTAATAGCATCTAGCATGAACTTGGATCTTGATTCTTTATTCCATTCAAAAAGGGAAATGCTTTCTCTTAGATAAAAATTCAGGAGGAAAAAATTCCGTGCACGGCTAGATTATCTGGCAATGATTGAGACGGCAGAGCAGAATGGTCATCTGCTGGTTATTTTTCTGTGGTTCAGACCGGTTCATGATAAAAGGTATAATTCTGAAGATTATGCTTTAGTCTAAATAAAGAAACTTTAGAGCAGGAAGCAACAGGTTGTTAACATTTTGTCCAATGGAATTGCTTAAAGGAATGATATGTTTTCTAGGTTACTTTTTTGCTCAAAACCCTCCACCTGCTAAAACTTGAAGTTTTAACATTTGGCCTGGTTATGCATCCAATCTAGTTAACCAGGTTTCAATTATGAGGATATAGTGGGGGATATATTTTCTGTCGAATTTTTTAATTCCAAAATAAATGTCCTATTTTTTTTATAAATTGAAGAAGTGGATTTAATTTCTAACAAAAACATGATTGGCTTGAGAGGTGAAAACATAGATATAAAACAAGATAATTTGAAGTCAATTTCTGTCATTTCAAAATAAAAAAGACAAGAAATATGTATCATCTAACTCCACGTCTCTCATCTTTTTTGTTTCAAAACAATAACCAAACAGTACCGAGTCATATCCATTGCAAACAACTCATTTAAACCAGATTCGGAATAGAAATCTACAGCCTTTTCACTTCCAACATTCAGTTTTCCAAATCTGTGATACCTATCTTTCAGACCATGAAACTACTCCACAATTTAAAAGTACTAGTGATGGGGAATTATTATGAAAAGGGGGTGGCTACAACGCCTATCTTCACAATGCCGATGCCCATTTGAACCACTAGATGTGAATGCAATAGCAAATCCAGTGGTCTTGATAGGTATTGGCATGGTGACAAAGCAAAAAACATAGGCATCCTAGACTTGCACTATGTAAGGAAATGTAAATCGTTAATTCTGCAGGGTTCAGCAATTGGCAGGATTCCAAGTATAAACTATACTACAAGAAACTAATATGAATGGTCTCAATATATGTGCAATCCTGTGTTCATTGATCTTCCAGTTGCTACAAAATCAAAATCAAACTAAATATTTTTCAGTCACTGCTCCAGTTTCGACATAAACAATGAACCTTGGCAAGAGACGCCATATAATCATCAGACCTGGAATGCAAATGCATAAATGGATTAAGCTGCTATACTTTTGAGGTGCTAGTAAATGTAGATGGATTTAGAATTCTACCTTTGTCCATAAGGAGACCTACATGCAGCAATTATTTGAACTTTGGCTGCCTCTGGTTCTTTCTGTATAGGTGAAAGTGAACATTAGTTGCACATATCCATGAAATGATGAAGCTTTCTCCCACCAGCAAGTAACACACTTGTATAGTGTAAAATCATCAATTACATGAGCCACTATATCATGTTTCAAGATTTGGTATTAAATCCCAAGAGCCTCAATTAAAGTCCAAATGCAAAAAGAGTTCAAACAAAAATCAGATTATTTAAGTCTTGCTGTCTTATAGGATCGAAACAATGATCTTACAGAAAAAAATAATGAATTAAGTCCCATTTAAACTGCTTTAAAGAGACATGGAAAAATAGGGTTGCTTCAAAAAATCATGAGAAATAAGCTAGATTTCTCATCAGTTTTCGACGTCCAGAAGCTCATATTGAGAGAGGCCACTGCTGTCAAATGCGGGTCTTTGTTTTTTGATCTCCGTTACTGGCAATGCAAGACTTGACTAATCAGCTTGAAATCAAGATCAACACAAGGTTTGTTCATAGTTTCTGAGTAAAAATAGAATGGTGATGTTTCGGCACTGGAAGTTCTCATTTTATACTTTTGTGGTTGAAAATATGGCAGCTATATTTCTAGAATCACAGGCACCCTTCTAGCTGCCTAATGTTTTCAATTCATTATAAAACTGAAATATTTTCCGCGGGCTTCAAAAACCAGATAAAAAGGATGCTATATGTACATGGTGAGGACAAACCTTAGCTTCATGATATAGACCGGCATATAAAGATGCATAAAAATACTCATTCTCCTGTCCATTTGAAAACGCAGTGGCAAACTGCAAACAAAATTCCAATGCTTTAGTCAAATGCAACAATCCAAACAAATGCAAGCATGCCCACATGCAGAAAATAGAGAATATTGGTGGGATATAAAAACCGTAAGGAATCTCTAATATAATTATTCATCATCAAGAGTTTTCAGCATTATCACTATAGGAATAGCGACTACAGCCATAAGTAATCTGTAGAACTTGAATAGACAATTTATAAAGTGGTATCGAAAGCCCTTCAAAATAACAGGCAGCTACCCATGATCCAGATAAAATGACTCCATTCAAGAACCCTTGATGGAGGTGGTTCGTTGAAGTCCAGCCATTACCTTGTTCTTTAAGATTTTGTCTCATTACATAAAACTTCAGTTGACAATCCACTAGCTTAGTTTAAGCCTTTCAATTCAGAATGGTAAGGAAATGATTGAGGTTGTATAAATAAAAAAAAGAGTCTTAAACATTGGGATATCTTATTAGAACAGATCCTTGGACATATTCAAATGGATATGAATTCTTAAACATTATACAGAGATAATGAATGCTTCATTAATAAATATGGAATAAAATTAGATATTAGAACACCAAATAGTATCACGAAAACGTATTAACCCAGAGGAAGGATTAAGATGAATAGCCAACCTTACAAACTTCAAAAAAAGTTCAAAAAAAGAAGCATTGGAGTTGGATTAACAGTCCACACCTTTTCTGGGTCACCACCATCTTTAAACATGCTTAAAGCTTCCCGCATAACAGGTCTTGGATCTCTACCGACCTGCATTCAGCGAGTAAGCAAATGAATGAATTGCAATGACTGCTTCATTTGAAAGCATGTGAATAGATGCCCTTGGTATAAGATAACCAAATTACTAAGTGCAATTACGTCCACTATTGGTTATAAAACAAAACTTATACATGCATCATAGTATAAATTACATTGCTGTGACAACTCCAAGAACAACTGGTCAGAAAGCATGCATATATGCTGCTTCTCATGTATCAGAAAGCTTCCACTGGAAGATGGTAAAGTGAAACGCCATTTTTATGCATATTCCATTTATTAGAAAGCTTCATTTCAGAAAGCTTTGATTACCATCTTACTCATCCTAGTAATTTGGTGATTTTCTCCAGACAACATTCAAAGAGTAATTTACCTCAAGAAATCTCTTCCTTGCTTCATCAACTCCATACAATTGAGCTTCACAGAGAAAGCACCATATTGACTCCTCTGTGTCATTTGGATTCTGTGCAACATCTATTCGAAACTGCTCTGCCCCTTCTTCAAACCTATTGATATGGACACCACATTTCAATCCCTTCAAATTCATCTCAAATACTCAAAGAAAGAAGGGGTTCACTCTCCTAATCTCCTAATAGAGTCCATGGAAACTGGTGAAAAATTGCAAAGGAAAATTACGAGGCCAACTAATTGAATTGGGCCCTCCCATAAGGTAATTTTCCAAATTGGTGTCGAAAATGAGAATGCCTTCTCCTTTCCATATTTTTCTCATCAACCAAACAAGAAATAAAGGGGAAAAAAACATTAAGAAATTAGTACCTATCAACATAGTAAAGTGATAGCCCCCTCTGCCAAAGATCTAAATCACAACCACCACATAACTTCATCATTATACGCTTTAAATCAACATTCTCAACAACCCTCGGAAAACAAACAATCAAAATACCTAGAAACTTACATGCTTTTTGACGAGTATCCAGCTCAATCGCCTTGTCAAACTCCACTAAGGATCCCAAAACATCACCCTTAACAACAATGTCAAAACATTTTAGAATGGAACAACAAAACCATAATGATAAAGTACTCAAAATTAACCTGTCTAAAGAGTAGCATTCCACGTCTAATAGCCATAACAGCTTCACGGGGATTGTTGTTGCCTCCTGTTAAGGCATCCCATATGCCAGAAACTGAAGGGAGAAACAGTCTTCTGGTGAAAGTTGGAAGTGAGTTTTGAAGGTTGTGAATTCTTGAAGAAATATTAGTGCTGAAGAAGTGTGAGTTGGTGTGAGTTTTGAGTGAAAACGGGAGTGTAGTAGTTAAAGAGTGCTTATTTTCCGAGGATGAAGAGGATATGGGAAATATGTGATTGAAGTTATGGGTTAAAGCCATTGAAGTAACAGTTGAAATGTACACCAATTTGACAGTTGGAAGTTGTGAATGTTGAGGTTGTTTGGGTTCCTTTTTTTTTGGGTTCTGGACAAACTGTGGAAACTGGAAGGTTGCTGAGAGAGAGAGAGAGATAAGGCGCCAAAAGGTAACCAAACGTAAATGCGTGCACCAATTTGACAGTTTGAAGTTGAGGTTGCTGGGGTTCCTGTCTTTTTGGGTTTTGGACAAACTGTGGGAACAGAGAGAGAGAGAGATAAGGAGCTAAAAGGTAACCATACGTTAGGCTTAAACTTGACTTTATGGCAATTCAGTATTTCATCACAGTTGGTTTTTAATCAGTTTCTTTGGAGAAATATACCAACGAATGACATGAAAAAATGTGAAACCGAAGAATAAATGACGATCTCCAGTTTATATTATCGTCTTGGTTCAAAATACATGCCTCGAAATTGTTTTAGTGGGCTCATTCAATTGGTTGGGTGATGCAGAAAATGAAGTAAAATGTCGACATGTTAACCTTTAAAGTTTCATATTTCCAACCAACTTGTGACGCTTCCTTGTTTATATACAAGATAAGGGGGAAAACATCCTGCGATGAAGTGTAAGAAGATGACAAAATGGTTCCATTGAAGATCCGAGAGTTATTAGGAATAACAAGAGAATAGAGTAGGCAACGTCTGGAAGAGAACTTCAGATGTGAAAAGATCAGTGAAAGTAATATCAGCATGTCTTGTTGAATGGTTTTGCCATAACTATTTCTGGAAGAAAATCCTGTTTACAACATCAACGGGTAGGGCATGAGCTGGATCTATGGCTTTCAATCCTGGATATTCAAGCAGCGAAAGCCCTGCGTCACAATAAACAGGAAAACGACACGGTTAAAGCACGGCATCTGCAACATAAATACAAAATTAAACCAGGGATATGGCAAAGGTAAAGTGAAACAATTGACCCTGCTTTGCTATGCTGTGCCAAGCCAAATGTGAAATGGCCGCCAATGTCGACAGATGAGTGTGAACTGGATATCAACAATCAGGTAGGAGCTTAGTGGGAGACTAAATTATCCTAATTTAGAGGGAAAGAAAAAGGTGGTTTCTAATTGCAATTCAAAGGCTATATTATTATCCAGCCTCGAAGTTCTAGATAAAATATGCAGCCTAAAGCTTTTCACCTCTCTTGCAAAAGGTCCTACTAGAAGCTTTAATCCAAAACTAGTGGGGGGCAGCTACATGGATCCTCTTGCTAGGATGAAGAAAAGACAAAATACATAACCAGAAGATGGCCATGATGCTGACTTCAGGAATTTAAGGCAGAGTGAGTAACCCTGGTGGCTTTTAAGAAATGTTTGCAATGAAAAAGGAGGGAATAAAAAGCCATTAAACTACCAGCTACTCCGAAATATGTATGGAATACATCAACAGCATCTTCTGGTCTATCTGAAATTCCTCCATTTTCTGTGTCCTGTAAATTTCAACGAACAAATAGTAGCAAAAGTCATCTTCATTAGAACATTAAATCTTATGGTTCTCTTGATTATTCTGTAATCATAACCGTTGTCCATTCAGTTCAAAACTGACCTGACAGTTTAAAATGAACTTAACTAGCTTGTCCTTGTTAATCCAATGAACTCTGTCAATCATAATCAGGCTAGAAAGAACCCACCATGAATAGCAAACCTGAAGAGATTAAATAGTCATAATCAGAAGAATATAAAGAATCTTGGTGGAAAAAAACTTGTATTTGGAAGAAATACCCACATCAGGAAGTTTCTCAGGGCGACCATTTAGACCTCCAGATTTGACTTGGCGTTCACATAGCCACCAACCAAGGAGGTCCTTGTCAACATGATGCAGAGACCCCGTAATAGCAAGAGCACCCACACAACAGAAAACTACAGTCACAAAGAAGAGAAAAAAATTAACATACTTAAAATTAAATTATATTCAGTCATGCTACGTCAAAAATTCAAGGTGGTCAGGCTACAATTTTCAGTCTTGAAGAACATAACATCATCGAATGATTCGGAAATTTTTTAATTGCAGTTAGCATGAAGTTTCATGCAGCGGCCTACACAAGCTCAGTTGTTCCACATACCAGAGTCACTCACTTAAAATTACTCATGCTGTCATTCTCTTCCACTAGCTCCCACGTAGATGGAGTTTCGACAAAACTTGAGAAATCAATAAACTATTTGCTAATTCTCACCTCATTTTAATTAAAGCTTATGACAGCCTCACCTTCCATCGCTAAATTAGAAAATTTGATGGGGTACAAATATCAAAATGTTGGTGATCAACAGGCACTTCTTTTAGCAAATAATTGCAAAAAGAAAACGATGCAGGTTCACATGGTGGATCATGGATGCAGTTTTAATTGTCACCCAAGACTATGAAACTGAAGGGTGAAAATTCTGCTCTTATGTTTCAGAATAAAATTCCAAGAGTGATGTGGAACATACTCTGGCCAGCATGAGACTCTCCGCCAGGAGTGCATCCAAATCCACCATCCACATTTTTGCAACTTACGATGTAATTGACTGCCTTCTCCACATTCATTTTATCCAGACGATGCAAAATAGACAGACAACATATTGCAAGATATGAAAACCTAGAAAAAAAGAGGAAAAGAAGTGGCCTGTGAGAGAATGCTTACAAGTATAACTATTCATTCTAAAAGCATGAGAAGCTGATTAGCTCAGATCAGATAGAAGGGACTGGTAGAAAGAATACCGGGAGTCTACTTCTCCCCACTCGTCCCCAGAAAACGACCCATCTTCATTTTGCAGCCCACTAATATCTGGCATGAAGTTGAGTAAACCAAGAAATTGATGGCCTATGATAAGTTGAATTGGTATGCTTGATATCTTAATTCTGTTAGCCTCTTTTTTTTTTTAAGTCATCGACCCCAAAAATTAATGTTCATTCAATAAAAAAAAAGCGAGGACAACATTAAATTTCACACAATTGGTACTTTAGTGAGCTAAACTGCTATTTATGAAAAACAACACAATGCATTGCCATACTATAATGTACTTACTCTTTATGCGAACTAAATTGCAATGAGTGACGGGTTCCTAACAAGCAAAATCTCAAATAAAGGACAAACAATATCAAAGGCCACTGAAGAAAAGCAAATGAGGATACAATTTGCAACTTTATCAGCATCCAGAACATTTAGCTTATCAAAAAGGGCGAAAACCTGTACAGCACTAAGGGTATACAGCAAATGGGGGTCATGGCCAATATTACCAGCAAATCCACCTGCATAACAAAAGGCAACACCACCCATATTACTGTAAAGATCCAATCTTTTTACTTATTTATCTTCCAAGTTGCATGAAGAATATGTAAGAGTAGATAAATGAGATCGGTAATTAATGAAGGCGAACAGAGTCAAGTTCTTGACAAACCAGACTCGTGTTGGCACTTCATGATCCATTGAATAACTTCATTTGAATCCAGAGCATCAAGTTTTCCTAGAAGATCCAAAGTGGTCAATCCCCAATACGCTCCATTCATTCTTAAATGCTCCAACACCACCGATTCGAAACTATCCTTTCTCTAAGCCCCCAATGGAACATAACCAAAAGATTCAAACTTCAGTAACTAAATTACACACTTCAGATAGCCAACAAAAAAATCAAGTGCTTATAGTGAGAAACAAACCTTTTCAACTGATAAAATGTATTTAACATGTTTATCAACCACCAACTCTCCCATCTGTCATGATCATACAATTGGTAAAGTTGAGGTCTTTACAAGTGTAGAAACTAAGAAAATTTAAATTTTGAGAACAGCCCACAAGTTCATCCAGCAGAAATAAAAAGATGAGAAGTGATGTAAGCGAGAAAAGGAGAATTACCAGTGGAAATCTTGTTGGTGAATCAGAGGGAGGGACTAGGGAGGAAGATGAGGACTAGGGAAGGCGAGAGATCAGAGCAGCTAAGCTAGAATATTTCATGGGCCTTTTCTTGTTTAAGTAGTTTGGGCTGGTAGGGGCCCATGTAATGTGTGAAGATTTTTTATGTGGGTTATTTTGAAGAAATTACTTTAAGAATAGATTGGCCCATATCACAGGCCTATTTACGTGGTAGGAAAACAACATCCATGAAAACAGAGAAAGGGGAAAAGGTTTATTGGATTACTTCCACTTGATTTTTTCTTGATTTTTTTTTTATTTTCTTTAATCTATATATTTTATCAATGTGATCTCTGCGATTTTATTTTATAGATTTAGTTTAATTAAATGTAAACATATGTCAAGAACATAGAATTTTAGATTTTAAACTTTTGAAAAAAAAAAAACAAATTGTGGGATACTAGAAAAATATGAGTTTTGAAAATTCGAAATAAATCTGAAACCAAAATACCAGATTGAAAATTTTAAATTTGAAACTGAAAAGCCTTTGGAAAAAAGAAGAAGGAGAAATGGAGCATTTAATTATTCTTTTGTCATAAAAGAGAAAATAAAAATATGTTAAGTGACCCTTATTTTATTATTTTTTTTTAATTTTCAATGAAGGGTATCTTTATTTATTTTAAAATCTATTTTTTTACATTTGTTTTTTTTTTTTAATAATTGGTGAGTTTTATATTTTAAAATACCTATTTTTTTTTTAATTTCTCGCATCATAGTATAGAATGTTTTTTAACATGTTTCGATCAATAGCCAATTATCTAGTGGTAGACTAAATATATAGTAATCCAAACGATATATAGATAAAGACAACTTATTTTGTCTTCTTGGCATGAACTTTTTCGTTAAAAATAAAGAAGAAGAAAATCGCGTATCATTTCAGGTTTGTATTATTTATGTAGGTGTATATATATATAATTAAATATATTAATTCAAAAAAATAGTTCAAATTCAAAAATAAAATTATTTAGGATTGTATATTTAATCTAAAAAAAACACAATAAAATAATTTTTTTAAACAAAATTATGAACATGTATAATATTATAAGAATATCATCATCAATCTCGCAAGGTTATTATATTCTCTAATTGCTCTGAAATGTTAACATAATATATATAAATATATCAAGAGACTCATCGTAAAATTTCATATCAATCTAATGGTCAGATTAAGAAATATGATTGATATTGTAAAATTATTCATCATTTAAAAAAAAACACTATTTAGCCAAAACGGAATGGGTGGAACGAAACCGGAACATTCCAGGCGAAATTTGAACGGAATATCCGGAACGAGTCAAAATTTTAAACGAGATAAAAACTACATCATTCTATCTTATTTTTTTAACCAATACAAAATATTTAAGCTATTTTAACCCAAACAAAACAAAATTAACAACACTATTTTTTCCATATGGCTGTCCTTTCTCCTCCACCATTTTCTCTTCAACCACGACCCCTTCATCTCTTTTACCATCATAATTATCATCATCTCACCATCATCATTGTAAAATATTTAAAAATAACCCTAAATTGATTTATTTTTTTTCTGATTTTATCCCCTTAAAAATTCATATTTAATCCTGGCCACCCGCCCCCTGGATTTGTAGATATTTTCAGCCATGAAAATCAAATAAAAAATAGAGGATGTTAAATGCATTTAAGCTTATCTTTCTATTCCCGATCTTGAAATTGAAATTTGAGGGGATAAATAAAAGTCTCAGAACATTATCCAGACTGACGAGGCAAGATTAATATGATCGAGACATTTCTAATTCGACATAGACGTGTAATAATGTACTCTAGTGGCCAATTTGCAATGACATGCATAGCATTTGCCCCGGTAAATTTGCCCTGGATTTATTGAAAACATATTTATTTTTACTTTTTTATATATTATTCAGATTAGATTTAATAACTTTAAAAAATATTTATCTCTTATTTTCTTATTTAAATCCTGGAACTAATATTTAAAAGAAATCTTTTTTTAATATGCCAAGTTAGTGCTTGTTTGGGATTGTGGTTACAGTTGCTTTTGAAAGTGATTTTTGTTCAAAAATACATTAAAAATATATACTTTTTATTTTTTTAATAGACTTGTAAATCAATGGTATTAGAATACAGTGAAGGAATATTAAAGTGGAGGCTTACCACAGTTATTATAACTGGGGATCCGTGGCAGGTCTCGTCACAGCCCACAAACATAAGATTTTTCTATGTGCTTTAAACAAGTAAACTTTATAAAACGCCGTCGTTTTTATGAACTTTATCATTTATCTTATCTCATCGGTCCTACTTAATAAGTGCCCTTGGCAGCTTATGTGATTGTGAAAGACTGTGAACCTTTTTTATATATATATATAATGGAATGATGACGTCACTGTTAAAGCAACCCTAGGTCCCTAGCCACAAAGAAGAATGGATGTAGTCTAAAACATATAATAGTTAATTCAGTACTAAAAGCTAGAGATTAAAAAAATTGTTTTTTTACGAGATTTCAAGTTCGAGCCATATGATTATTAATATGATGATCATTTAAAGTTTATATAATTATTAATTTTAAAGCATGTTAAATTAATCGAAATACACACAAGTTGACCCGGACACACGTGTTAATAAAAAAAGAAATTTTCTTAAATTAATTATTAATTTGGAGATTTTTTTTTTGTCTAGTTAGCAGTCAAGATAACCTAAGTCTAGTTTTCTTGAGGATAGAAATAAATATATATGGAATGAATTTCAATGAATAGATTGAATATATATATATATATATATATATATATATATATATATATTTAACAAAATGTTTATGTGTTTTAGATTATTATTATTTTTTTGTTTCTTTTAGCATCTTTCAAAGTTTTAAAAATAATAAATATTTTAATTTAAGGCTCACACGGTTGTTCTTATGAAGTTGATTATTCCTGCATGTACAGTGTGTCAAGATTTGGTGAGCCGCTATAACTCACCAAGCAGCCATTGTTGAACACCAACTGAAGCTCCGGCGGTACGCGCTATCAGCACTTTTTCAAAACTTAATCTGCTAGTAATAATGTGATTAACTACTTAATTAGCGAGCCAAAGGCTACTCTTATCACCATTTTATAATCTTTATCGTTTTTGTGGAGCCCTTATTAACCATGGCTAGATATAAATCAAGCAGCTTGGAAATTAATGTAAAGTTAAATGAATATGCGATGGATTTATCTAAAGCTTATTATAGTGGGGATTTAGAGGGTGTTAGAAGAGAGCTGTTGCTGTAGCTTTTTAAAGTGCTTTTCGTGCCGAAATATATCAAAATAATATATTTTTTTATTTTTTAAAAATCATTTTTGATATCAGCATATCAAAATAATCTAAAAAATACCAAACTATATTCATTTAAAATAAAAAA
>CM045914.1:802604-1062453 GCA_025169955.1 Salix arbutifolia
TGAATTATTTACATGCAATTAAACTTGATATTTTCCTGTTTCAATCTGAACTTGGTGGTTTATCGAGTATCTTCTGCTGATTTCCTGACATGGTTAGAATGGATGACGACACTACAGAACCACTGAACACTGATTTAAGTACACTATTTGACAAGTTGAAACTGAAGTAAAATGTACAATGCAACAGGCAATTGATAGCCAACTATTACATAATAAAAAGAATATAATGAAAATATAAATATAATAGATTTAGGTTTAAGGTTTCATTTCAAACTAAAATTGCCACCATCATTACCTAGTACCTATCGAATCGCTACACTTGACCATAACCACATGCTTAGATAGAACTTGAATTGTGAGAATAGGAGCCTTGAAACAAGGGCACGTTTCAGAATGGATGAGTGCCTGAAATGCAAATGTGGTCTTCTATTTCACTGGACAAAAGGTAATAGGCAAAAGGAAACTAAAGGTAGATGATTCCACTGGTAGGGAGATTAAAAAAAAGTCACGGGCACCTTAATCTCTGGCAAGAGGGATAACTCAAAATCTCAACTGAGAAAAGAAGTTACACGTACTCATAAGTGAGAGAATAAACAACTCTTCGAAAGTGACAGATCCAAATTACAATAAACATTTCCAATAATACCATACAAGAAAAGAAAGGAAAGTCAAGGATGTCACTTTAAATTTTTGCAAGTCTACAAAATTTGAAACTATAATTTACTAATAATTATTCCTCAAGGTTTTCCCAGATGCATTTGCCCTTCATTCAACAAATATAACCAAGACAAAAATGGTCACCTTAAAATGTTCATGTAGACTCTGGGATTATCAGCGACCACGAGGCCTAGATGATGACCAAGTGGACTTTGAACCTCCACCCCACCTATCACCAGGTGGATTCCGATCATCAGGCTTGCTATCACCACTGCCCCAGCGACCACCACTGCCCCACCGGTCTGCATCTGCAGTGGCCTGCCTGGCACCACTGCTCCACTTGTCAGAATCTGGAGGAGGGGCTGGCCTACTGCTTCCACCACCCCACTTATCAGTTTCTGGAGGAGCCTGCGCTGAGCCTTCAGTTCCACCTCGCCGGAACCTGGGCACGTACTTTGCAGGGGCTGGTGCAGCAGCAGCTGGAGCAGCAGTCCCAGGATCTGGACCAGCAGGAAGCTCAGAAGGCCTAAGAGGTCCATCAGTTGTTCTTCCCAAGAGAGCTTCCCTCCTTACCCGTTCCTTTTCTTCTAATTCACGTTCTCTTTGTCTCTGCTTCTCTGCTATCTCATCCAACTTCGCCTTGCGTTCAGCTTCTTCTTTCCTGCGTCTCTCAGCCTCTGTGTTTGAAAACACCAATACATAGAACACAGGTTGGTCAATCACAAACTTGTAGATGCTTAGAGAGGAGACTGTGTGAATACATAGTTGAATGGGGCAAGGCAAGCAATAACTTTGGGGAATGAAAAGTAGAGAAACTTCAAAAATGGAAACCCATTGAACATAAATTATGGATCATGTATTGAGAGGAAAAAAGTTGTCCATTCAATGCAGTGGGTATCAAACCTTCAAGTTTGCGAGCTTCTTCCTCTTCACGCAGCTTGTTCAGTCTCTCCTCTTCAGACCTAACAAAGAATATTTTCTTCCTCAAAGCTTCTCTCTCTTGTTTCCGAGCTTGAATAATCTGGTTGATCCTTTCTTCCCTCTCGGCTTTCCTTTGGTTGAATTCTGCCTCTCGACGGCTCTTCACTCTTTCCTCAAATATGATCTGCAAGAGAACAAAAACCAAATTTGTTTAAATGTTGAAAGCAAGATGACAAAACATAGCCCCACAGAATATCCAGGCCTGGAGAATTTATCCTTATATTATTTCCTCAAATGAAGTAGCTCGCCATATGACACATGGAATCACAGAGATATTGGACACTGACCTTGTTCTCCAACATCCGAGACAGCCTATACTTCTCCTTGAGGTCTCCATCATGGCGTTGTCTGCTCAATTCAGTTTCTAGCTGCAATGCAGACACTGATTAGCATTGACTTAAACAGCAGCCACAGTAAACTAAAGCAGACAAATATACTACATGGAAACATCCTTTTTTAGACACGCTGCAATTTAAGATGTGAAGGACAGGGGCAGAGAATTAAACATTTATATGGAATGATATGGAAGGAAAAGGACTTTTCAAGGACTTATGAAAAAAACTTAAATGAATACCTGCTGTTCATGTTCATGAAGTGCTTTCTCTTCTACCAAGCGTTGTTGAAAAGCAGCTTCAATCAATGGGGCCGCCTCCTCTCTTTTCGCCCTTTCTAAATAATCCATTGTTTTACCCAATTTCTGAAATTTCTTCTCCATTTCCTGCCTCTCTCTGAGTTGCTCACTCAAAGCCCTTTCCATTAAAATTTGCTTTGTCACTTTCTCCTATGTAGAGATAAAATTGTCATATCAGGCGCAGCTCCCTATTTAATGAAAGTAAATGAGACAAGATCTAAACTCACTCCCTCTAAGATGGGCTTCTTTCCTCCTTTCCTTTTACTGCGTTTCTCCTGTTCCTCAAGCAAAGCTTGTGCTTCTTCAAGCTCACGCTCCTCAATTTCCCGGAGGATCCTTTGTCTGTTCCTTTGCTCATACTCAGCTGCAAGCCTCTTATGCTCAGCCTCTTCTGTAATCTTCAGCTGCTTCAGCCTCCTTGACTCCTCCTCTCGTTCCTAGAAGGCAATAATTGATATAAGAAGAATGAGGACAATAATAAACAACCAATCTGTAAGCTGTACTGAGGCAACAGTTCAGATGTCACTACCATTTCCAGAAGTTGACGTTCTTGTTCTTCCTTTCTCTTTTCAATAATGGATTTCCGAGCAAGAAGTCTCTTGTGTTCCTTATCAACAATCTCCCCTAGTCCGGGTAAAATCTCACCCAGCTTTGATGATTTCTTTGTTGGAGGATAAATCATAGCCCTTGCTTTATTTAAGGATTCAGCAAAAACAGTCAAGTGATCTCGCAGATCATCAGATTCAAGACCCTGAAAGAGTCAAATGAATGCAGTCAAACTCTGCTATGGTGTTCTCACCAGCACGACAAGAACCAAGTGTAAAAAGCAAAAAAAATAAAATAGAAGTGATACAGAGGGACTCGAGTTAGGAAATGATGTCAACAGTTCAGAAGTGGAATACTGCAAAGGGCATGCAGATGGGAGAATCAGGGTTGGAGAGAGAGTAAATGATGCATCAATAGAAATAATGCATAGAGAATGAAGCATACCGGAGTGCTAAACAATACAACAAGCTTCATATGGTCAACCTTCATAGCTATGAAATTACGTTTCACAGCATCGACTGAAATCTTCTCCACAGCAGAGAAATCAAAAAAAGGGATCATCTGAGACAAGCTCTCAATTTTCATTGTCTGATACACCCGAGACACCTGGAAAAAAGGCATGTATGAGCACGTGACAACAGAGAATAAATAAATAATATTGAAATAAACTCCAAAAGAAAAGGTAAAGCAGAAAAAAGTGTCTACCTGTTGAAGCAACCTAAGGGTAGCAAGCTTCTCAAGGGCAGGAACATATTGGGAGAGATGCACTTCGGGCAATGAAGAAGCTGAGCCAAGTTTGCCCCCAAGTTTGGAAATTTTGGATAACAAAGGCTGAACCTTTGCCGCGAGATCTAAAGGTAGAAATTCATGTTCCAAGAGATGGTAAAGATCTTTTACTTCCTGAGTTACACAGCTCATTACACCTTTGGATACCTGAAAATGATGTTGAAATCAGACATTTCAAATGTTTTCACAGGAAACAAGGCATATTACAGATGCTGTTTCAAAACCCCGGGTATAACAATTTTCTGTAAAGCAGAGTTGTGGCACATGAATTTGAGTTGGATTACTCATGGAAATAAGGGGAAATTAGCATTATTATATTTTCAACATTCAACAATAGAAAACCACTCTTAAAAAGAAGCACTCCTATCTCTAACTTTTTTATCAATAAAATAAAGAATTATTTATCAAGAAGTCATTTTCCAATGAGCACAAACAACATATATGAATAACAAGAAACCATGACTTCAAACTTACCAGTTCCGAAAGAAGGGATGGTCTTGAAAGCTACAGAAAAAACATTATGAGAATGTTAGCCATTTGATAAACTAATAAATGATAGACTACGAAAGTAAATGCAAGAGAAAGAATTGCATTACCACTTCTCTGCTCTCAGGTTTCAGGTCTAGATTGAAACCTATAAGATTAGCCATCCGTAAATTCCGCTCTTTCTCATTTTCAAGCTCCGAATGAGATGCACCATATGTGTGATCATAAGGGGTCACCGCTAAAGCAGCCAAGACAACAGATGATGCTATCATCTGCAAATCTTTCTGGCTTAGGTTTTTATTGAAGCTTTTCTGAAGTGTGAAAAGCTTTAACCATGCATAAGCATGGTAAAGATAACTTGAAGAAATCCAGAAAATTTCTGTTAGCTTCGCATAATAAACCACCATCAAGGATGCCTTGGGAGTTTTTTTGACCATGTACATTAATCCATGAATATCTTCAATGGACCGAAAAGCTTCCTGCTCATAAAAGTCAGGTCCAATGAAGTGAAATAGAATTTAATAATGCATCCTAAAAGAGACATCACAGGTACAAAACTAACATATATGCATAATATATAAAGCAATATGCATACCTGCCACAGTTCAAGTTCCGTAGCTACTTTTAGTTGCTCAAATCGTGTATCAAGATACAACTGCAAGCTCTCTGGAGCTGAAATATCAGGTCGGTCCCTTTGGTCTCTATATTTGTTGAGGTTCGCTAGATGATTCCTGATGATCTCACACAATCGCCTAAATTCTGTTGTTCGTTTGTATTGCTTACAGAATTGGAAGGCACGGTGGGCTGTCATCTACACATAACAGCTTGAATTCAGTAAGATGCAGTTTCTGCTTTGCCATATAATAATCTTTGGGACTTTCATACTAATGGTTATCAGAACAGACACAACCCTCCAACCAAGTCATGCACCATGTAATGGTGAATGATAGTAGAAGTATGCGCATATGGTATTGATGGGCAACCTATGGTCAACAAAATATGAGAAGAGGACTTAAAGGGAGGAGAAATCCCAATAAATGCTTTTGATTGCCTATAGGACAGAATGAAAAACTCCAAAGTACAATGAGAAGAGGTTGGCCAGCATCAATATTCAGGTTCTCATCATCTGATTGCATGCTGATTAACTAAGAAGAAATTGAAACTCAAAATAGAATAGTTAAAGGGAAAACATTATAAACCATTTATAATTTTTGGTCCATCCAGCTAATAGAGGTTAAAAAAACTTACACGCTGGCCCTCTTCCATAACCCGCATGTGAATTACAAGTATCTTGATGGTCACATATTAGATGCACACTAATCATAAAAAAATTACGATTTTAGAGATGTTCTTTCCATAAAAAGCTTCATGTGTCTGCTTATGTTCTATATGTGCATCATATCGAAAATTTAAAGAGATGGATGCTGACAATACAATAGGACCATGTATTGCACCAAAACATTTAATGTTGAAAGTAGGAATTACCGCATATAGCGCCTCCAGCTTCGAGTTGTTCCGTAATATTTCAAGTACTGTTCTATATGTCTCCCACAAAAACTTGAACCAAGGAGTAACAAGTTCACGATCAGACCTCTCCTTTCCCTTCTCACCACTGACATAACTAAGCATCAGATCTTCCGGCCTTTTATCTGCTTCCAGATCATCCACATCAAGAGCTTCTTCAAGGGCTTGTGAGTGACTACGAGCTTCTTCAGCTTTCTCAGTGGACAGATGCATGAAATGCTTGATCACCTCCTCCAATGAAGTGACATTCACTTGTTGACAAACAATACGGTACTGAATCAGACCATCCTTGGCAAACCTGCCCCTCCGCAAGTCAACACAAAGCTCTACATACTTAAACATAATCCTTTCCAGTGGCTTTTGCCAAGCTCGGTATCTCTTTGAGGTGATCAGATCATGAAGAGCTTGCAATGCATCTTGCTTCTGCCCAACATTTATCAACTCTGCAGCCATACACCATGAAAATTCAATAAAAATATACCATGGAAATTAGGCTGCTAGTATCACATATATGTGAAAATCTCATATACAAACATGCAACTAAAAGGCATGTGACTATTTCCCTAATTCTAACTATACTAAAGCTACATCTGGAGCTAAGTCCAGTGATTCCTCTTTGGGAAAACAAAGTGACTCTTCTATAACTACATTTGTTGTTCACTTCACCTTTGAGGCCAAATATAAATCACAAACAGCTAAGAGTTTTTGTTAAAAAAACCAAAAACTGTACAAGATGATTGAAAGATTGCCAATAATGAGAAGCATGTAAGCATCAAACTAATTTGATACGATCATAAATTTTGGAACTTAAAACATGATATACATTAAATTCTCAGGTTTAAACAACAATCCAAGCAAATTAAAGCTATGCATTAGAAAGGGCATCAACAGTTAACAACGCATCACTCACCTTCAGCACGCTTCAATGCATTCTCCGGTTTGGCAAAATTCGACATGATGCAATCAAAATATTTCAACCTGTTCAATTCAACATAAAGTATCAAACTTTAAATGACCAAATAAAAAAGGTAAGAAACCAGAGAAAGAAAAAAAAAATCATAAACCAAAAGCAAAAAACAAAATTTACGTATGAGACATCAAAAACTCTTACACTTCAATCAACATAAAAACGACCGACATCTTCAACAAAATATACCAAAAAAAAACACATGATGTAAGAAATCACTAAGCCCACTATGATATATCAAAGATCCGCACAATCATCTCATTATAAACCAAAACCGAAAGAGCCCACTTCCGATAACACATAAACTAAACCTCTAAACAACCTAGTGCGTCAAATTCAATCAAAAGATCGAAACTTTAAGCAAAAAAAGCCAAGAAAAAAGAGGATCTTTTAAAGAGAAAACCAAACAATCCAGAGGGGAAAAATAACTCAATTCACGTAGGCAAAACGTACAGAGAAATCAGTGTAGAAATTGATGAAGAGTGAAGAGATGATAAGCGAAGGGAAGAATACCTGGCCGCTTTTGTCTTTCTCCTACAATAGCGTTTTCCAGGTAGCAGATGATGCAAAGGGTTTTAGTGTGCGAAATTACAAGAGACAAGCACCTTTTATAGTTGGCCCATTAAGTCAAGTCCAAATTTATAGTCGGCCCATTAAGTCAGCTGTACAAATTAAATTGTTCTGGGTCAAATATCATAGTCAAATTTCATGGACCGTACCCAAATAAAATTATCTATTACCCAGACCATTTTTAATATGAAAATGTACTAGCCCAGGTCGCATCAAAGTTCTTATTTTGAAAGTGAAAAAAAACAATTTTAATTTATTTTTACAAAAAAGAATTTAAACTGCATGGGAATTTATATGATGTGATTTGAATGACTTAACAAGTCCAAAAACATTTAAAGTACCGATAAAAATATAATTTGATTAAAAAAATCAGTACGATAATTGTTTTAAAATTAAAATAATAACATATTAAATTGATTTAAAAAAATAATTAGAGATGACTTGTTAAATTCACTATATTGTTTATAAGACTCTTGTAACCTTATAAAAAGAAAGAAAAATTAAAGATTAATCTTGATTTTCAATCAACCTAGTATTGTTGAAAGATGAAATTAAAAACAAAATAAGCAAAATAAGATGAATCAATCTGGTTTAACCTGCTAAATATGGATCATAAGATTGAGAGAACCCTATAAAAATAAAATCAAAACAAATTCTAAAACTCAGTTCTCAATCAATCAATGTTGAAGAATGAAATAAAAAAATAAAAAAAAGACACAAAATCTAATTAAATCAACTAACCAAGTTAGTGACCGGAATTATAAGATCGAGATAATCTCATAGAATGCAAAGTAAAGTAACTTATAAGGTTTAGAGTCTCAATTAACTCAATATTGAATGATAAAATCTAAGAGAATTCAACTAAAAGTGACAAAAATAAATAATCAACATAACTCATAATCTTGGTTATGAAACCATAACACCCCGTATAAAAAAGAAGAAGATATAAAGCTCAATTAATGATTAAACCTAATATTAAAGCATTAAGTAAAAAAAATAACTTGAGTCGACTCAGTTAACTATGTTTGGTATAAGAGACTATGATAACTCCATAAAAAGCAAGTAAAAAAATTATAAGTTCTAATTTACAATCAACTCAATACTGACACATAAAGATAGGAGAAAAATAATTAAAAAAAAATGATTAAAAAATCATCTGGTCATAGTTGACATGTGAAGCTAAAAACTTGTTACGAGACCAAGATAAACCTATAACAAACAAATCAAAATAGACTATAAAGTCCAGTGTTCAATAAACTCAATGTTAAATAATGAAATTAAAAGAGAAAAACTAAGTTTAAAATAAATAAATAAAAGTAAATCTTAAAAACGTTTTTAGAACCAAAGTAGAAAAAAAAAACCTTTGACATTTCATTGTTCATTTTTAAAGTGAAATACCAAAGCTATTTAGTAAATATTAATTTCAAACTCTAATTTTCACTCTAAAAATGATTTGTTTCCAAATTATAATTTTCAAACCTAACTTGGGTTTGACGTAAAAACAAACTTAGATAATCAAATCAATTCATATTTATTATCACATTACAATTACAATATAAACTAAAACAATTGGTGTTTTTATTGTCCACCATCTCACAAACATTATTTATTTCATTTAAAAAATATATATATATATATTTTTTAATTTTTAGTTTATTGGAAATTAAATTTTATAATTTATTCTTGTTTATTTTATACATAATCAACTAAATCTCGTAACTAGGTTATAGTTTTGACGGGCCAACTTGGTTGACTTGAGTTTTTTTATTGTTTTCAATTGATTTTTTTTCTAATTTCATTTTTCAACATTAAGTTTATGAGGAATTATGCTTCATAATTTTTTTTGTTTTTTTATGAGGTTATTTTAGTATCATGATTCGAGTCAAGGATTTGGCAGATTAATTCAATTGATTCGAGTTTTTTTTGTTTTTTTTATTTCCATACTTCATCATTGGTTTGACAGTGAATTGAGCTTCATAATTTATTTTAGTTTGTTTTCTATAAGGTTATCATAGTCTTATAACTCAAAATCATATGCTTTGCAGGATAACTCAAGTAGACTTGAGTTGTTTTATTGTGTTATTTTTAGATTTTTTTTTCATGTTCAACCTTTAACAATAAATTTATTGAAAATTAATTTTCATAATTTATTTTGATATGATTTTTATAGGGTTATTACAGTCTCATGATATTGGTTGTAGGTTTGACAAAATAATCCATATGGATTCATGTCATATTTGTTTTTTGCTTACTTTCTATGAGGTTATTTTAATTTCATAGCGTGGTTCATGAGTTTGGTTGGATAACACAAATCAATTTTTTTTGTTATTTTTTTTTCAATTTCATTCTTTAATATTGAATTAATTGAGAATTGAGTTTCATAATTTGTTTTCTATGAAGTTACCATTATCTCATGATTTAGGTCACGGGATTGGAAGGTTAACCCAAGTTAGCCAAGATCGATCCCATATGTTGTCGTCTCAATATTGTTATTTTTTAAAAAAAAAGATATTATCTTGAATTTTGATGAATCAAACTATAATTTTACCGTTTTGTATAGGTTGTTTTTGAATTCATCAAGTTGATCATGTCATATCAGAATAATCTCCAAATTGTTTTTTTAAAAAAGCCTAATAGAAAAATATTAGCAATGTCTTATGTTTCTTTGTATATCCAGAAGAAAAAAATCGATTCGACCTGCAATTTAACATTCAACAATCTAGTTTTTATATATAATAACATTTTTTTCTTTTAAAAAAATCTTAATTTTGACTTGATTAACATGTTAAGTCTTGTATATTTAATTGAGTCAATATTAAAATTAATTTAAATTTAAATATTATTCAATTCAAGTTTTATATAGTGGATTCATCTAGTTAACATACAAGGTTAAGCCAAAATTTAATGTTACGTTCCAAATTGAGTTGCTAAAGAGAAGAAAATCGGTAAAATTAGCAAAAACAAACAAACAAACAAACAAATAAATAAATAATATCAAGTTTGTTTTTCCTTATAAAACAATGATAGATAGATATGGTTAGTTGCATATCATTATCACCCTCCTTTTTTATGATGGCATCCCTCTAACTTCAACTCTTAATTCCAAAAACTCCTAAAAGCCACTAGCAAAATAGTTTGTTTTTACTAAAAATATAAGAGCATATTTTCTATTATCGTCTTCTAAAAGCAAGAAAACTTTGGGGAGTTACTCTTTACTTATCATAAAATAGAGTAATTATTCATTGATTCAACTTCAACACTTGAATTATATGTGGGGATTAACCTTTTGGACCTAAAAGATTTATGTGCCTTGCCATAGTGATGTGCTTATAAGAGATGATTGGGAATGCGTTTAAATAATGTTTTTAAAAAAAATTGAAATTTTGTTATTTTAAATTATTTTTTTATATTTTTAGATTATTTTGATGTACTGATATCAAAAATAATTTAAAAAAAATAAAAAAAATATTATTTTGATACATTTTTAAATGAAAATCATTTTAAAAAACAACTTCAAGTACACTCTATGTGCACTAGGAGTAGTGGGCTAGTGGGAATGAGTTTTCACCAGCTTGATCCTCTAACTCACTGACTAATCAGGTCGTTTTTTGAAATGGAAAATGGAAAACAAGAAATCCCATGAAAGAAGGAGCTTCTCAAGCCACGTTTCCCTCTCTCCAGTACCCACTTTTTAAAACCATATTTGAGTTCCATTTCATTTGTTCAGAAAGCCTACAACAATGGCAAGTAATGCCTTCCAAAAAGGCAAAATGAAAGAAGAAAACCCTAACACTTGCAGAGATATCATTGCTAGCAATGACTCACCAAACTCTCAACGATGTAATGTCTCTAGCATCACCATACCTGAGCCAAAGATCAGAATCAGAATACCTAAGTTGCTGGCCAAGACAATGCAGAGAAGAAACGATGATCGCATTGCGGATCACCTTGATGATCTCACCACGGCCAAGAACGAAAGGGTTGTTCAGCCTAAAAGCCTTCTCTCACAGAAGTTTGGCCTTTTCTTCTCTAGTGTATTTGGCAAGAAGAAATCACCCAAGGCTTCCTCTAAGGTCCACAAAAATGGAGATGGTTATAAAAGTGACGTGGCGGTGGTGGATAGTGGTTTGCATGACGGAGATCAGCCTTTTGAGGTTGCACCAAAGTCTCCATTACATCTTCTGGAGATTGAAGAGGAGGAGGAGGGAGAGAATGGGAAGCCAACGATAGAAAGGAGAGAGAACAAACCAAGCAGGGCAGCGGATATGTATCTAAAAGTGTCATTTCCTTTTTTGAGTTTTTTCACAAAGTATACCGGTCTGAACTTCTTCAGAGGTAAAACCATCACTGATCATACTGTCCTTAGAAGACAGGGAACTAGCCATAACCTGCCTAGGAATCCATCAAGGGTACCCAGTACGAGGAGCAAAATCGGAGGAAAACCAGGACAAGCCGGGGAGGAAAGCAGAGAAGAAAGTGGTGACGAGCTGTGCAAAAAGAGGATTTTGATGGGGGAGAAGTGCAAGCCCCTCAATTTATCTGGCTCCCTTCATTATGATGAAGACGGCATTTTGTTGCCGGAGGTGCTTCTGCGGTAAGGATTGGGAAAGCAATCTGTTCTTTCATTAGGGTTCGATTCATTTAACGGGTTTCAAAACTCAGATGTTCTGTGATCGTGTTTACCAAATTAGTTGCATGTTATTACGCGCTCCAAAACAGAACTTTGTTTAGTGCCACAGGATCAACTGATTTACTTTCTTCTCATGTTTATATCCTTTTCAAAATTGGTATAATGCAGCACGCACTAACATCAGAAAGTGGACTTCAATGGTGTCAAGGAACAACAAAAAACTGTCGTGCCCTAAGAAAGTCTGGATTAACAATTAAAATGGATGCCATACCATCCCCTTTAAAATATGCACATTACACAATGGAGTACGCATTAATAAGACACAAGTAAATATAAGGGGGCGAATCTGAACCTACATTTACCAGAGTTTACAGATGCTAGTAACTGCACCAGCCACTAAAGAGCATGGATCACTTAAGTGGTTTCAACCCGAGGGATGCTCGGAGCTTATTAGCTTCGGCAATCTCTGGATCAGGGTGGTCTGTACCGTCATCTTTTCTTTCCTTCTTTTCCTTCTTCTTCTTCTTCTTTGGCTCTTCTGCTCCTTCTCCACGCCTTTTAGGACTACTGCTGTGGGCATGTCTTTTACGATCCCGGCTCCTACTTCGGCTCCTTGAATGACTCCTCCGCCTGCCACGGTCCCTATCTCGCCTTTCACGCTCCCTGCCTTCCCTTTCTCTTTCTCGCTCCCGGTCATGACCATAATCTCTTTCATCTCTCAAACGATAGCGATCCCTGTCTCTATCCCTGTCTCTCTCTCTTCCGCGCCCACGCTCCCTATCATAGTCTTTGTCATAATCTCTATCATAGTCACGATCCCTGCATAAACAGTGAATAAAAAGTGCTCGTGAAGATGGGGAAATACAAAGTCACTAATGCTCCAATAGCTGTAATGGTTATTGAAATTCAAAAGTGCTCGTGAAGATGCAAGCAGTCACATGGCATATTTAATAAGCAAAACCAGCTATCTATAAAGGCAACCAATTTTATAACTGGAAGTAGAAAAACTCTAATCTATTCTCATACTGAGTGGTTTAGAAGTGTCAATATGCTGGCATATAAAACAAAACAGACAGCAGAACACCATCTGAACATCAAATGAAAATGAACACCAGCGACAATGAAATTGCAATTACAATAAGATTGTCTGATCCATCATACTTCTCGCTGCACACTGTCAGTGCAGAGAAACCTGGCAGGATCATTTGATTTTACTGTAGGAAGCTGTTTTAAACCAGCAATGGCTTTAAATGCCATGGCGAAAAAATGGAGCTAAATTATATTTTACATGCGAATGCATTGGTTTAAATATTAGACACAGCTTCCATAATGGTTTTCTAGTTGATTCACAAAGAGGAAAACTCCAATTCTGCCTCATATCCATTGATGTGCTAAGAAAGCTATGAAACTCCAAAAGTTTTCAGCCATGATATACTGACTGATACTAATATAAAATCGCAGCATTTTAGTACGGAGAAACCAAGCATGTAAAAAAGAATTTCAATATTAAAGTTCCAAGGCTCTATGGAGTTCTACCAAGAAACAAATAAACAACATAGTTCCTATTACATGCCACCAGATCTTCATTGCTACCATCATCTTTAATCCTATATCAATGTTTCATTGCATGTATATGCCCATTTCTTGTAACATCTTTGTGATTCACAAGGAAACCAAATAAGTTGCATAAAAAAATTCCATGATAAAGATTAAGAAATCACCAAGTTACTAGGGAGAAAAAAATGTGACACTCTTACGAGAATTAAAGAGCCAGAATGAGAAAGCCACTTACCTATGTCTGTGACTATCACGTCTTCTTTCCCTATCCCGATCCCGATCTCGATCCCTTTCCCTTGCAGGGCTTCTCTCATGGTAGTGGTCCTGTAAATAATTCATAAATTGATAAGTAAGACCAGCATGCAATGTGATCTGGAAGAAAGAAATTAAAGAAAGCAAAGTTGAGATATAGCTCAAATTGGGAAGGAAGGATACCCGTTCATCAGCGCCATTGTCTACTCCATCAAGTTGCTCATTCTCTTCTCGCTCTTCCTCTTCTTCAAAATCATCTTCCAACACACTCTTTCTAGGTTCAAGTGCAGCAAGTGTCTCAAGAGTCCATCTGATGATCATAGAAAGGGTCAGCCACACATCTCCATAGAATTGTTATGGAAGCAAAAATATGGTTTTCAATGAAATTGTGACTAAAATTACACAAACAAAAGCTCACTTATCAGCTCATTAGTTATATATCCTAAGGCAATAGAACATGAGCAGTCCCAAATATTGTCTGCCCTGTAGAATTACCAGATAATAAAAAATCCTTTGAGTGAGTTTTAGAAAGTTTACCTTTTCTTAATACGTGGCATAGCAATGTCACAAGAATAATCTTTCGTCAAAAGCTCATCTATAACTTCATCCATGTGTGTCAATGCGAATTCTGATAAACAGAATTCAACAAACAAGTCAGTAAATTCATCTAAACAGCAGCAGCAACACACAAACTACTTTGAAAAGTTGCATCGAGAACGCAATTAAAAGCAAAGGGTATAAAGAACTTACTTCCATCAGTTAGTTTTTGCCTCAACTTTCGATAGTCATTATATAAAGGCTCTAGGTAACGATACACATCAATATCAGTCCCAGTAAGTCTCAGATAAAAAGCACCAAGCACACGCACATATCTACACCAAGGCAAAGAAACGTCCAGTTATAATCAGGTAGAAAGTCTGATAACTGTAAGAAAACCTAAAGAGTACACAAACTAAGACAAATACTAAGAACAAAAAGTTTATAATCTCTCCTCTCATCACCAGTATCTCAACAAACAAACAATATCAAATCTTGTAACCCCCAATACAACAATACTAAAAACCAACAAATTTCCAATCTTTTCCTCTATTACCTTATCTCCGTTCATTTAATTCCATTCCTTTTTACTAGAAAACAAAACAAAAACCATAGAAGCTTAAGAAACATACATTCAATTTAAATCTTCTTTCTTCTTTTTTTCAATTCCAAAAGTTCCAAGGCTCCATTTCATTTTCTTGCATAAATTAACCCAAATTTCATCTTGCTTTCGAATTCGATTATCTACACAAACAGAGAGAGCAGTTAGCTCAACCCCACAAAAACAAAACCACCCCACACCAAAATTTATTAGACCCAGGTTACTTTTGCTATAGACTTTCCCAAAAATGAGTTATTATCAAAGGAAAATGGTAAAAAAACGCTTAAATACACTGATAACCACACTTAAATTACAAGAAAAAAGGTAACTAACACTAAATAGAGACTGATAATCGCATTTTAAGTCAATTTAGAACAAAACCCAAATGGTAATTAACAGTTAAATTGAGAGCAGATTTATTTAACTTACTTGTAATCTTCGTTTTTTATGAATTCAACAACAATATCTTTCTCAGGTTGAATTTGCAACATCTTCATGACCAAACACATGAACGGCGTCGGTTTACGATTGCCACCGTATGTACCACCTAAGTGATCGAGTTCCATCGCTTTATCGACCAAAGTCTCTGCAGTTAACCCAAAACATTGTTCTTTCCAGTACGTGTGTTGATAGATTTTGGACCGCAGGATTTTCTCTACTAGGTTTTGTGGGTTGGTCCCTCTTATGTTCTTCGCTGTTGGATCTGTCCGATTCGCCATTGGATTTTTTGATGAATTTTCGTGGAGATTTTTCAGAAATATATAGAGAGACCCTACTAGAAGGAGGTGGGGATTCTAGAGGAAGGGGAGAGTGTTATGTAAAGGAGGAGGAGAGACGGTGCGTTTTCATCAAAGGGCCGTGAGATTAGAGCCCTAAGAGGATAGGGCCCATCAACATGTTGGCCCACTTGAGAATCCTTGTATATGATGTAGCTTTTAAGTTGCGATTTTATAAGAATATTTTTAATTACAGTCTAGATTGAAGACATATATTACTCTGAAACGAATTTTTTATATGTATAATAAATAAATAACAGGTTTTTATTATGAAAAATATATTATTTTAATTTCCACAGAACTAAAATTTAAATATAATTTGATATACATGGTAATGTAAAAGTAAAAAAGTAAAAAGATACCAGGAAAACCAAACAAAACTTTTTCTAAGTACTCAAAAGTTTGAGAAATTGTCTAATGGGTCAAGTTTACATGGAATGTGACCAACCATTAGGGGTTCGACCCCTCCTTGTATATGGAGACACTCTATTGGGGAGCACTTTACCTCTATATAGGCTGACCTAGTACGAGCGTGGATTAGTCTGGGCCAACGTCTAGGACACCGTGTGGTTTATATAAAAAAAAAGAAGTTATTTTGTCTTTTATTTCACTATCTAGGTTTTTTCTTGTTAAGTGGATAATATGATACCTTTAGATTTTAATAAAACTATTTTAAAGAAATTATGAGAATTTTTTTTGTTAAAATAACAAAAGATTCTTAATGTTTACAATATTGAGTTAATAACATTCACAATTAAAAGAAATTTTATAATATTAAAGTAACTATCAGTTTATGGATGTAATTGAAATTGCTTTTAAAAATATTTTTCGTTCAGAAATACATCAAAATAATATTTTTTTTTATTTTTTAAAAATCATTTTCAATATCAACACATAAAAATGATTTAAAAAAAATTAAAATACTTTTGAAACGCAGTGTCAAACATCATAAATGACTTGGATTTATTCTTAAAGAGATAGATAGAAACAGGGGGGGCTCTGCCATTGCTGAAATTTAATCTCTAAAAAAAAAGAATCTATAAAAAGCATAGTTGTAAAATCCGTTCCGGGTACCGTTCTGGTTTTTTGTTTGGAACGGAACGTTCCGGTTTCGGTGTATTCCGGCGTTCCGTTCCGGTTTTGTACTGTTCATATTTATTTAATTATATATATGAAAAAAATAAAATATTAATTTAACAAGTATAATTTAAATTCAAGATAAATGAAATTTAAATTATACAATACAAACATAATCTCAAAATTAGAAACATCTTTAAAATTCCAAAATATTATGAAAATAAAATATTCTAAAATAAAAAAAATACATCAAACATCTTCTACATATTATTATTATAATTAATAACTATTATTATATAATAATAATAATTATAATATAATAATACTTACTATAAAAAGTAAAAACCCACCCACCCCGTTTTTGTCCCCTTCACTTTCATTTCAAGCTAAACAAAACCCTATCTTTTTCTCTTCATGCCGCCGCCCCCCCTCACTAAAAACCCAATCTTTTTTATTCCTCCAGGCTTCAACCCCTCTGCTCCTTCTCCAAAATTCCCACGCCATTTCTTTGACCCCACCATCACCATGACTCTTCTTCTCCGATCTTTCCCTCTAATCACTCTCCGCACGACCAGACCCTCCTCTCTTCCTCTCCTCCAAACTCTTCCCAAATATCACTTGGAGAGCAAAGTTGGTTGGGTGTGTACTCGGATACAAACCCGAAACTGAGTTCAGAAATGAAAGCCGTTTTGGGTTTTCCTGAACTGAAATGAGGAAAACGACGTCGTTTTGGGTTTTGGCTGACACCGGAACGGAACCCCCGGTACAAAACCGGGGCGTTCCGGCCGGAATGGCCGGATCGGTCCGGAATTCTACCCGGGACAAAAACATCGCTGTTTTGTCCCGGAATTTTCACTGGTACGGGCCGTTCCGGCCGGAACGGGATCAATAACTTTGATAAAAAGTAATTGCTTGTATTTATTTTTTAAACACCATAATTTTAAAAAAAAAATCATCCATATGTACCATGATTTAAACTTCTCCTCAATATTTTCTTCCCCCTCCCCTCCATGACAATGCACATCAACCATGGTCACAATCACAATCTAGTTTATTAAGAGAGAAAAAATAGATACAAGAACTGTTCAAAAGTGCAAATCAGGAGGTGAAGGTAAAAGGGAAGAAAAATCAAATAACTACAGCTGACTGGACAAGTATACAAGAATGTGTATCGCATCATCAATGTCCGATCTTACCTTTGATAAGGGACATATGAGGGACTAAGAACCTAAATTCTATGTTGATGAATTACAGATGCCACCTAAGCGAATTCAAGGGCTCTCATCTTTGCAGTTGATCTGGTGTGTGGTTGCTTGTAGTAGACGATGATGTTGTCCGACCATTTATCACCCCGTTATCTACAGGCGGACTCGTTCCCCACTTCTTTTCTGATTCTGCGGGTTCTATAACTTTAACAGACCCGTCCGTCAACCCAACGGCTAACTGGTTGGGATCGAGTGGATGAGTGGCAACAACTAGTGGGTGAGCAGTTTGGCTCCTACAAAATAATACACGCATGGGTTAGTGTAAAGATCAGGATGGCACTGCTAGTTGCGAGAGAAATAGCAGGTGGCAACGGAAACTCAAGCACGAGGCACCCTAAAAACCACATACCCGTTATATGCCGATGGTGCGATTCGGCATCTAAGCCGCAGGTTATCGGCGTCGAACACTCCGATGTTACCATCACTAAATGTAGCATAAATTAACTGGCTGTTGCAAGAGTAGGCTGCATAAGATATGGGTGCAGAAATGGCATCTTGTGGCACCCACTGCAAAGGAAGATCGAAAGAATGTCGATGCTGTCACTGAATGAATCTCATACGACGAGCAAAAATAAAATATTTACGTCAAACCTCGTACCTGATGGATACGCTCCATCTTGGCGGCATCGTATATTGCCAACTGGGTCTCATGAACCACAAGCAAACGAGTCTGATTGGAGTGGAACTGAACACGGGTGTCACCTGTAGGTGACTTTCCTGTTGGAATTTGAATTGCAACTGATTTTCTTTTCTCCCATGTATCAATGCTCCAGATGCAAAGCTGCAGAAAGTATTTATTAAGGTGACTGGGGCCATGAATACAGAAGCTATTTTACACATGAAATTGCATGGTCAACTGGTATAAAGGTTTCAATAGTGTGACATTTTTGCAAGAACAGATTGGAGATGCAAAGAAATTTATCCGACAAGATAAACACTTGATCTTAAATAGTTGGGAGACCACCAAATAACATGCTCAGACAGTGATTTGAGTGCCGGTTGTTAATGTCCACAAATTAGAATCCCCAGGTGATCACTCGGAAATTATCTTCCACCATCACTGGAAAATGGCCAGTTCTTCCCCTGAAACTTTATAATTTTTTAATATCAATGATATGGATTACAGGGACGTCAACCCTTCCCAACTCTTGTGTAAATGAAAGGGAGTAGGACCTAGAAAATAAAAGGCATATTATCCATACTTTATCTTTGTTTTCTTCTTTATGGAGCAAATAATCCAACCCTAGCGGAGAGCATAAATGGGTTAAGCTACAATAAGCATCCACCGGAAGGCCCCCTCAAACAGTGGTGAATATACCAAACCAGCGTCTCTGGGGGGCGAGTGCACATGCAGCTAACAAATTTTAAACCCAAAATCTGAACTCTCACAAAATAGAGGTGTTTCACTAGACTAGATTCAATCAAAAGCTGATTGAATAAAAGCAAGCAGCGTTTCTCCCATTTACCTGAGCATCAGCACCTGATGAAACCAAGATGTTAAGATTGGTGGAAAAGGCTAAACCAGTTACTCGCTTTTGATGACCCTTTAATTTTGATTTTACCTGGAAAAACAAAGCAGAGGCATTAGATCCAGCTAAGAGAGAGGAATCATAATGCAAGAACAAAAATCGACAGGTAGATTTTTAGAAAGTAATCACCTCATCCACTCTGACATTGTATATGTGAATAGTTGAATCCTCCATTCCAATGGCTATGATATTGTTGTCCTGGGGATGGAATGCTAGGAAGGTTGAAGCAGGGGGAGGAGACATGAATGTTGTCATCACCTGTAGACCAACCAATTTATTGAAATACTAAAAATTATAAAGGTAACCATATATGCAAGTCATGCATGTGCAGACAAACCTTAAATGTCATCATGTTGAATAGTGAAACCTTCCCACCAGTGGCTGACATTACATATGAGTCATTCTTTGAGAGAGCTATGCATGGGACTGCTTCTTCAAGGTTGACACCTGAGACATCATTGGTCATAAGAAGACCACTGTTTGGTTGCCAATGCTGTGGAACAACATTGGCAGTGGCCTTTATAAACACCAACCAGCTTCAGAAATCCATTCAACGACAGAAAAGGTAAAAAATAAACAAATCTAGAGAAAGAAAAGAGAAGAAAAAAATAAACTCGTTTATAACCAGATATTACCTTTCCGCTTGGATTTTGTTCATAGCGTGGCCACTTCCAAAGCTTCTGAATACCATTTGCTCCTAGTGCTAACATGCCAACACCAGAATTTGTATACAGAAGACGAACCACCTGGATAGAAAGATGGAACAGTTGCCACATTATTAGAGTAGAAAATCAGGTAATAAAACACAAATATTAGAAGAAACTTAAAACACCTTGCTTGAGGTATCTGTGCTATTAGGCAAGGTAACTAATCTACACTCGCCAGGATCTACAATTTCAGCCAATTGCCAGGGCTTTGTTTTATCAATCACATCATCCACAGTTCTTGGCTTTTCCATGCTTCTATTCATTGCATCAACTCCATTCTTAAACAAGAAATTCACAAAAAAAAAAAAATTAGTCTCAATCATTTGTTAATGGACAATTATGTTAGAAATTAAGAAGACATAATATCCATGGAAGAAAAAAGATCATAAACAGGACAGCCTTTAACAGATGACTTTGTTCACTAAGCAAAAAGAATTAAGCAAACATCCTGTTCAAGAATGCAGGGTACGTGGTGACTTGAAAAGGAGAACATTGTAAAATGAAGGAAATAGATGACTCCATCTTCTCTACCATGTAATTGCTAATTAACTAAAACCAAAGCTAACACTGCCTCTGTGTAACATGTTAAACTTAGGCCAGGCAAACAATAAACTCGATTAATTCTGCAAGCCCTGAAAGTAGAAAGGCAAATTTTGAAGAAAACATACATAAATCAAAACTAGAATTTATCATGTAGTTGACATACAAGAATTGGAGAAGGCCCGACGGGAGAGCTCCTTTCCACTTTAAGGTTCAATGGGCTGGCATTTACAATACTAGAAGTGCCAGAAACCTGCCCGATGAACAAGAAAAAGTCCCAGCAGATCTTAGAACATTAATGCTTAAAAAAAAAAAAAAAACAAGTTTGCTAAAAGTAATCAACGTAACCTTGATTGCAGCAGGTTCCACAGGTGGTCTCGATACTTCAAAAGAATGAGTCTCAACTGCTCTCAATGATCTGAGACCAGCAGTGTTTGCAAGTATCTTGAATCCATTGTCTGCAGTGGTAACAGCAAGAAGATTCCCTTCCTTGTTGAATCTCAGGCGAGGAAGAGTCTGTTGCAATTAATATGATTAAGCAACAGTTAAAAGCAGAGGTGTTCCATAAAAGATAAAAACCATTGACAAAAATAACCTGTAATCCCCCATCTGCATCCGTGGTTGTGAGGAAATTGATGTTCTCCATATCCCAAAACTTTATCTGACCATCATCACCTGCAGCCAAAAGGTGGTTTTGGGTAGTGTCAAACTGCACAACACCAGCTGATTTCTTTCTGAACCCAAGAAAACTCCTCTTTATCGATCCTTCACTTTCATTCCATTCAACTAGATAGGAGTCCCCATCTTTACTTGTTCCACACGAGAACAGCCTGGAAAAAGGAAAAGAAATTATGAACAATTGTTGAAATAAGAAAGATCAAACAAGAACAATGTTCAGCGTGGATTTCATCAGACCTCATAAAAACTGTAGAAAATGAAGTAGCAGAAATATAACAAATCAAATGTACAAAGGTTAACTTACCTACTACCATCAGCACTGTAAAGCATTGTAGTACACCAGCGGCCAGGAGCTTCATAATCAACTCTAGATCCTATATTGTCATATAGCCAGGCTTTTATTTTCCCATCAGTAGAGGTTGAGAATATGAACTGCAAGTATGCAATTAGAACAGTCAGTGCCAGATAAACAATGCTACAATATTAATTTTGTAGATGTGATATGACTGTCACCACAGCACTTGAATCACATTCCAAACAACAGAAACCGGTTTAACAATCGGCAGAGCTGAATGCTTGATAGACTGGCATCAACATAATACAAAAAATATTTTGAATGTGCATGCTGATAGCACAACCACCATTCTAGGGAAGTCATCAATTACAAGAAAATAGATAGCTTTCAGTTAGCAATTTGCGTCTGTTGCAAAATAGAAGATTCTATATTAGGTTGTCTATAAATTAGAAAATAGATTTGGTATTAATCAACTACAATAAATTAGGGGTCACTTGCAATATATGATTTGATTTGGTTTTTCATTCTCCTTTCAATCTTAAAGCGGTAGAGACTATTTTGAATCAAGTCAATAAACTTATTCCAGAGAGTACTCTCTGTCTTCAGCTTCCCAAGCAGCAATAACAGAGAAATCAAAAGGAAAAACAGTTAAGCCCTTTGCTTCCATTTGAGATACCTGAATGTTCTCTTTGTGGTGTGGACAGATATTATAAACTGGTGCTTCGTGACCTTCAAAATTAAACAGCTTCTGCCCTGTCAAATCCCACACCTGTTTCACTTCTTCCATTAGATAACATTGGAACCCTAATTTAATATTAAAAAAAATCTAATGACAAATTATCTCAATTGCCTTTATTAGCTTGTCATCTCCACAGGTGACCACACATAGTTGTTTGTTTGGATGAGCAAAAGCCAAATCATTAACACCACCAACATGAGCATCAATCTGCAGTGACAAAGGCAAGTCAATGCTATAGTTACAGATTTTGGTTCAATAGCCAAGCAACAAGAGATTGACTCACCTCTAAATGTTGGCGCAGATCATTTGGTCCATTATATGCATACAAGTGAATCAAGTGTTTATTAAATGCAGCCCCTGTAACAATAATAACATTAAGATACCAGCAGCACACCTTAAATGCTTTATCTAACTGCTGTCACATACCCACAAAATTCCCATCAGGACTCCATGCAACACGGGTGACAGAAATTGATGCATCTTTGAAACCAGGATCCTGCGAGAAATTACATATAAGGCCCACAAAATAGTTGCTTCAAAGTCCCATATGTCACAAGTTACAACAAAGATGTCCAGTGAAACCCAAAAATGCCACCACATTGATGGCACAACAAAGGTCTTCGTTTTCATTTACAATCAAAGCAAATAAAGCAATGCTGTGGAGAAAATATATCAATACAAGTGCAGTACAAAAGGATATCAGAGAGGACCTGAAATTGTAATGAACAAGCTTGCAAGTCCCAAATCTTGAAGGGCTTCGAAAACAATCTCTCCTGTGAGATGAGTTCCCAGAGTGTAATTTCACCATTAACAGAGCCAACTGCTCAAATGACACAATAAGTTAGAGGGGGGCAGGAATGCAGGAATGTATTCCAATATGATCATTGACATGTATTGTTGATATATATATACCAAGAAGCAATGTGTGGTGAGAAGGATGAAAATCCATGCTCACGACAGTTGACCCTTGATGCAGGGAAAAAGCTACTGTCCTTGGCAGGTCTTCCAGAGACCAAGATGCCTGCTGTCTAGATGCTGGATATGTAGCCTGAAAAAGTGAGCCCGTCTAGAATTAGCAATGAAGCCTAAATTTTAAGAACAGTAAACACGATGACAAAAAAACATGGTGAATTATCCTCAAGTTGCATGCATGGAGCAAAATTAACACAAAATACCTCTTGAACAGAATGGGCAGGCCGTAGACGTTTCATTAGTTCATGATTAGGACTCTGATAATCAACGATACCCGGGGCAGTTGGTGGTGTTCTTTGACGTTTCAAGACTGAAACTGGGAGACAAATGAGTATGTTAACCAGGAGTCAACCTCTTAATCATCATTTCCCAACTCCCGTGTAACCATATTACCCATATTACACTATCTGGTAAACTAAAATGAGGTGGAATCAAACAGAGATTGGAAATAGATAGGAAATGATAGAAATTCATGGACCCCATCCCCAACACATCCTTCCTTCTCCCGCAAAACATAGGAATCAGAAGAATAAATGTGACCATTTTGGATCCAAAGATGTGAAACAAGTAAACATGTGTCATTGATGCAGTCAGAAAGAAGATTGATGTTGTTTCAGCTTATCTCTCTCTATCTCTCTGCGTGTGTTTTTAGTTCCTCAGCTTATCAGTTGTCACTACTTTTTAAAAGTGACATGAATTTTTTTTTGAATAAAGTAAAACTCAATCAAATTGCTAACCTTGATTTTGAGGAATAGGAATTGATGATGCAGTAACAACAGCTGCTTGAACGGATGAAGGAGCAGAAGCATTTGCCATCCAACCAGCTAAAGCACCAGCATTAGCTGCTGCACCAGTAACTGGAAAGGGCTATACACCAAAAAAAATGAAATGATTTTTTCAGTGATCAACAACTCACAATCAAAAGCCTGTTCTGCGTTGGTAAAATAGACAATTTAAGATATCATACACCATGAGCCCCAAGAGATGTATAAGAAGCAGGCTTTGCAACAGCAGCAACTGGAAGATTGACAGGTGCAGGAGCAAGAGGACCATTTGAAGGCGAGCATGTGTGGTCTATGAACAAAGTCTTAATGTCTGGGTTTGGCCTTGGATTCTTGCATAATTGGTGCTGCCAGTTCAAACTGCAATGACCAAATAGTCACATGCAGTGGCAAACATTGATATGGCAAATATAGTGGAAATCATAGCAGCATGGAAAGAGCACAGAAAATTGAAGATTTCCTTTTGTTCAAAGAAAATCATACATCACTGTATGCACATGGTCAAAATATGAACTATTTCAGCTGAAAGCTTCAGAAAAACAAAATAATTTCAAGTAATCTCCTGAGTTGATAATATTAGTAAAAATTGGGGACTCGAGCCATGCTAATTTAATAAATTATGTTATCTGATAAATAAAAGCCATCTTCAACACATTAGAATGTGAAAAATTCAGAACTAGCCAAACATAATAAATCAAGTACAGCATAAATCAGCCCTCATGATAAACCAAATGCCCTAATAACAAAAAGCAAATGCTCATTAATCAACCAATGCTATATTAACTTTACCTTTGATTGATTAGAGTCCTCAATCGAGATGACTTCAAGGTAGGAAATGCAAGCTTATCGCGAAAGAGAGGATTTGCTTCAATTAGCTTTTTTAGCTCTACCAACATGATGCTACGAGCTGTTTTAGTGTCGCCATACTTGGACAGCTGCTCATTATCCCTGCATCAATAAAAAAGAGAAAGGATGGTCATTTAAACAAGTTAGAGTTCTCTGTGTTTCCGTGATTCATATAAGAAAGAGACTCCATGAATGTAAACCTCCACCTAGTACCACATATTTTAACTGGTTTCACAAAAAATGTGGGGATGAAAAAAGTTGATGAATAATAGTTGAAAATGAGCAGGAATTAAGCCCAGCTAACAAAACCATTTTGTCAACCAAATGATAAATTTCAATATTTTCCCAACACTCAGTAACCAAACTGATCAAGAAGGGAAGTGGGTAATGACATCAAACCTTGCTACATAACCCATATAGCTTAATGAGAGAGAGAAATACCTGAAATTGGTAAGCGTTAAAAGCTGAGTGATTTCTTTGTACAGTTCCTCATTAAATGTCGAAAAAACCTTTAAATCACCCACTAAAATTTCAACTCCCTTCGCCTTGTCTTGCCTGTGATTAGGAATCAAATACAAAAAAATAAAATGAACAGCGCTCTTCCAAATTAGAGTCGGAAAGTTTCCACAATAAATCTATGTGCAATTTACCGATCAAGTGCTTCTAGATACTTCTGCTTCCTGATTTCAAAGAATATCTTCATTGAGTATCTGTTATCATCGACTTTGGTAAACCCCGCTAAGTACTTTTCAACTTCATCCCATTCTCCAGCCAGCACTTTCTCCTCAAAGTACTTCATGTTGAAATAAAACCCAGATTCCTTCTCAAGCCTAAAACACAACATTTGCATTCAATCAAAATTTCTCCATTAATTAAGTAACAGATTAAAAACCAACAGACTATCCAAAACGCAAATATTTCAGCTTTTACACTTTGAATAACCCCAACCCTAACCAAAAAAAATAATCGACTCTCAGGCCAGCAAAACTCCAACTCTTCCATCACTCGAAGCTCAATAAATCAAAACCTTAAACCACTCAACTACATCTAATTCAACTGCCTCGTTCAAGTTTTCTAAGATAAAATTGAACAATTGCAAAGAAGTAAGACTTGAGATCTTTCCTTCTTTTCTCAATAATCAAAAACAAATCTTTGAACATTTCTCTTTCCATTAAGCTAAAATTCAAGCTACTAAAAAAATTAACTCAAAATCTTTCTTCTTTCGAAAAACTAGGACAATCTTCAAAAACTTCTCTTCCCCGCTCAAAATTTTGAACTTGTAATTCAACAATTATCAGAAACTAAATATTTAAATCACTCAAAAATTTTCTTTTCCCTGATATCCTCCACGCCATAAAAGCTTCTTTAAAAAAAACAAGAAGAAGAAGAATATTTTTCACAACTTTTAAATTTTCAACTTCCACAACACAGCCAATACCACCACCAACCACTTAAATAAGCTTAACAAAAACTGCTTAGTATTTTATCTATAACTCAACAGCCATAAATCCATCCCACATAACAAAAGTTCAAAATCCACAAACAGCACACATAATACACAAAAACACCAAAAAAAATACAAATACATACCACATACATACAGAAAGATACAGAGAGCGAGACTTCATACCGATAACGCTTCAAAATCCACTACTTTCACAGACAAATACATACAAAAAAAAACACAAATACGTACGAAAATTCATACAGGAAGAGACGGAGGCTTACTTATGGACAGACTCTTTAAATTTCTCTTCTTCAAGAAACTGAAGTATTAGAAACACCAATTCTCTACTCAAAGACGACATTTCTTTCGATCAATCAATCAAATCAGTTCTTTAAACACGATAATTACCACCAAATCTATGCTTGATTGAGCTAAATTCAGTGACTTCAGAGCTCAATTAAGGCTCTGGAGCTCGGAAATCGAGACAACTTCTAGGGTTTCAAAGCTGCTGTGAGAGAGAGACAGGGAGGGAGGGTGGGAGGGAGAGAGAGGAGATAAAAAGAGACTTGGTCTCGCTATCTTCGATGCGTTGTACAGAGGTCTTTCTTTCTTTTTCTACTGACCTATCAGTGATAAGCACACTAGATTATCTGATCGGCGGTTGTGGTTATATGTTTGCGTATCTACGTATATTGATAAGTAAGTTAAGTGGCGAGCCGGATTCGAAACCACAAATTCAAATCTAGTGAATATTCGTTCCACACGTCCAGTCGGTCCCTCATTCGATGATACTGTCGCTTTCGCTTTTCATTTCAATTTATCGCGATTCTATCTATTCCTGCAAAATATCGCAATCTGTTTATATGCATGGTTTTGTGGGGTTGTGTGTTAGGTGTTGCTGTATTTTTTATTGTTGTGATTTTAAAAGGTCAAATTTAAAAAATGAATTAATTTGTGGTTTATAAAAAATAGTTATTTATCCACGTTTCCGGCTGTAATTATATTTTTTCAATGTAAAAAATATAAAAAATATGAGATTTTTTTATTAAATAATAAATTTATACAAAATTTCTATGGAATGCAAATTCCCAATAAAATATATAAATTTAAATTGATATAAATGTATTTATTCAACATGTTTGAATAAAATCATCAACATAAAACTATCATCATCATTAAAAATATAAGAGGATTTAGATATCTGAATCATCAAATTTATTATATTAGGATTAATTAATATGAAAACATAAAAAAAAACACTTCAAAAAACTGCAGAGACAACATACCAACACTTAGCTCCTGTTTGGGAGTGCGTTGCAACCGGCGTTTGCCGAAAATTTGAAAAAAAAATCATTTTAAATGAATATGTTTTGGTGTTTTTAGATCATTTTGATATGCTGATGTCAAAAATAATTTTTTTTAAAAAAAAAACATCATTTTGATGTATTTCGGCACGAAAAGCACTTTAAAAAGTTACCGCAATCGCACTCCCAAACAGGCCATTAACCAAATTGATGTAGTAGCGTTTTTTATTGGTTATCAAATAAGAGTCTATTTGTGGAGTGTGATTGAGTTTTTTTTTAAATATTTTTTATTTAAAAATACATCGAAATAATCTAAAAATATCAAAATAATTTAATTTAAAATGAAAATAAAAAATTTATTTTTAAAACACAACACCAAACCTTCACTAAATTAATTTGAAACCAATTCTATATATAAAGAGCCGGAGTGTGGGGATCATCGATGGCATGCGAGCTGGGTTACATGAGCACGTCGTCTAGGGACTCCTACGTAATGCTTCCCAGTCACGTAAAAGCGAAGCTCCTTGTAATTAATTTCTTTGAAGGTATCCTAAAAGTCAGCCACCGCATGGGTGCAGTGGCTGACCTTTTATAAATGAATGGTGCGATATGAGCTCCATGCAGTGGAAAACAGTCTAGGATAATTAGCGGCAAACTACGTGGCGATGGAAAAGAGAATTAGATTTTGCTTTTTAAAAAGTATATATTATTATTTTTTTTAAATAATATTTTTAAATTATATGTCCCTCACAATCAAGGCAAGAATTATTATATAATTATATAATTCTCAGGGTACGTTTGTTTAGAGGTGCTTCACGCAAAATCTTTTAAACAAGAGGTAACTTAACCGTGCGCTGTGTTGATTTTTTATATATAAAAAATTAATTAATAAAATTATAATGGATAGAATCGGTTAGAAATAAGTTTTTCTCGTCTAAAAATAATTGAATATTGTTATTATTAAAATTATTTTGATAATTATTTAATCGATAAATTATATAATTAAAATAAAAAAATTATGTTAAAATAAAATATGTATTCCATATAATTCTTGTTTAGGAGTTGCTTCACGCATCTCGTAAACAAATGCAGCCCAGAGATTATTTTTATTATAAACCCATGCATATGCTAGTAGCTAAATGGTGGTGGCGCCCCTCGTAAGAAAATACAGCTTAGTCTCTAAGAGTTTCTTTTATTATAAATACAATGTTTTAGAATTTAATATAATAAAAGTATTTGTGTTTTATTTATAAATGGATTAAACATAAAACTGATGGTTGGTGATAAAAAATAATATCTATAAAATAGTTTATTCTGGTGGAATTTAAATAACTAGATGATAAAGTCAATTGTTTTTGATAGAAATATTATAATAAATATGAGAATTAATTTTATAATATAATAATAAAAGTATTTGTTTTTTATTCATAAATAATAAATATATTTTTTTATATAATTTTAATATCGATGAAAATATGATAAATTCTAATGAAAATTTTACATATACAGGGATCCAAAGAGATGACAAAGAATTATTAAAAAATGTCTTCTTCCAATACTACAAGCCTGTTTGGGAGAGCGGTTGTGGTAGCTTTTCAAAGTGTTTTTCATACCGAAATATATCCAAATGATATTTTTATTTTTTTTAAAAATCATTTTTGATATCATCACATCAAAATAATCTAAAAATATCATAACATATTTATTCAAAATAAAAACAAATTGAAAAGCTGCGACGCGGCGAGTGAAACGTCGCGCCAAACAGCTTCTAATTAATGAAATAAAATCAGATTAGTGAGTAGAAAACAACACACAAGAGAAAAAGAATAACACGTCACAGGACCAAGGACCATTCCAGATCTCTCCCGCGTTCACAAAATCCCTAAACTATCTTTTTCATTCCCAGCTTTGCCCCCACAAAGCAAGACCTCGAGCTCTTTATTTGTAACCCTCCTACCCCCACTCTAGTCCCGGGTCCACCAGAAAAATGTCTCACCATTACGAGCATCTTGTCAGTACCGCTACGTCTCTTTCGCTTTATAAAAGTTGTCGCTCGATAAGATTCATCAAAATCTCGTCATATCGCGACATCTGATCTGTTTAATCCAGTTTTAACTTATCTGGCCAGGCTTCTCAAAGGCGGATTTAAATCTTTGCAGGCCCTTAAAGGTTTCAAATTCAGTCAAGTCAGTTTTTATACTTTATTTTTATTCAATTGGGTCCTTTAATTTAGTTTAGCAAAATGATATCTACAAATATAATCGAGCCCTTTCAGTTTAGAACACCAGCATGCTGGTTAAGCTTAACTTTAACATTAGTTATTTTCAAGTTGCTGTCTAGACTATTCAAGTATTAAAGTTATTTTTTCACAACATTTCAATATAAAAGCTGTTTGGGCGTTTCCAAAAAATTCATTTTTTTTCATTTTAAATGAATATGTTTTGGTGTTTTTAGATCATTTTAATGTGCTGATGTCAAAAATGATTTTTAAAAAATAAAAAAACATCATTTTGATATATTTCGGCACGAAAAGCACTTTGAAAAGCTACAGCAACAGCTGTCCCAAACAGCCCATAAAATCAAATAAATTAATTTTAAATCACAAAGCATTTGATCTATTAATATAAAATAGCTATTAGAATCTTCTTAAAAAAAGACCGAGGTATAAACCCTAAAAACATGCAGGGACATGTTGGTATAAAAGTAGAGTGAATTTTTTTTTATTATTATTATTATAAATTTCATGATACTATAAAATTGATTTTATTTAATACATCATTTCAAGCGATAAAAAAAACAAGTATTTAAAAACAACCAATTAAATTATTTTGTTCTGTGAAATAAAAAAGTTATTATTATATTCATCAAACCACATAGTATTTTAATGGGTTTGACTTGTAAATCTCACGAGCCAAAAACGTTCAAGTTGACTAAAAATAAGTATTTTATAAGGATCGATTCGAGTGAATTTAAAACTCGAGGGACCATACAAAAAGGCAAAGACCTCTAAAAAAAGCTATCAGGGGAACAGGAAGCAGGCTCCGAATGGAGAAGTGTCTTGTCAAGTAGGTGCTCACTCCAGCATGTAGCCGCTAGTTCTAGATGCCACGTGTCGCGTACTTTGTGTCTTTGAGTTTCACGAGTTTACGCGCGTCGAATGGAGCGTCGGTGATTTTGGCTCGGCGTGAAAGTTGCGTGTGGTGCGCGATGTCTGCGTCACAAACGCCAGTGAAAGATAGGTTCCAAAGTTCAATGTTTCTGTCACAATCAATGTGTTTTGTCCCATGCTCAGTGATCGAGAGTGCGTTTCACGCTCTGGCTTTGCTTGACTTCACCAGAATTCTTTCGAACTTTAATACTGTTTTATATTTCTATGTGTTTTCGCGAGAGACGACAGTTTCATCGGTCGTTGATCCCATTAGATTATATTTTCATGTACCTTCATTGAGTGAAACCTTATTTTAATTGTTTTTGGATTTATAATTTTATTTTTTAATATAGCATGCAGGTTTTCATTTTATAAAATGTTTGGAATTGCGGTTGTGGTTGTTTTTTAAAATATTTTTCATTTAAAAATACATCAAAATGATATTTTTTATTTTTTAAAAATTATTTTTGACATCAGCACATCAAAATAATTTAAAAACACCAAAAAATTTCATTTAAAATAAAAAAAATCAAATTTTGAGCAAACAGCGGTACAACTGCAGAAACAAACAGGCCCTATAATTGACCAATGCTGATGATGATTTCTTTTTTATCAAACTTATATTTTATTTTTCACATATAAATTTAATTAAAAAATACAGATAGAATAAGTTCTCATTAGATAAAGATATGTTAGATATTGTGGTGAAAAATATATTTTTTTAATAACTTATCAATTTTATTTTTTTTACTATCATCTTGTCAAGATTATTAAAAATACATTTTAAAGATATGTTAAAGCTCGATGTATGCGTGTTGGCTTTTAGCAATTGATGACACCTGATTAAAGTTAAAATAATTAAGATGATGGACCCCATTTGTTCAAGAGAAGGTTGATTTTGAAAATAATTTTTATTTATAAATATATTAATTTTTTTTTAATTTTTAAAGAATTATTTTTAATATCCGGTTATGAAAATAATCTAAAGATGTTTAATTTTTTAATTTTAAAAAAATAATTTTATTTTAAAAATATTTTTAAAACACAACCACTAATTCTTTTTAATAAAGCGTAACGTAAGTTAGCGAGCAGGTGATTTTCCCGACACGGATGGAGGAGTTCTTCTCTTTCTCAACATGCAGCAACCCTTCTTTGTCGAATGATAGTTGATCGTGATTTTTTTAATTATTGATAAATCTAAAACACGCCATGCTTGCACAGTGGCTGGTTTCAAGATAGCATCAAAGACATAGAGAATTGAAGCCTATGTGAGACAGTTGTTGTTGTTGTGGTTTTTTAAAGTACTTTTCATGCTGAAATATATTAAAATGATATTTTTTATTTTTTTAAAATTATTTTTGACATCAGCATATCAAAATGATCTAAAAACACCAAAACATATTCATTTAAAATAAAAATAAATAAATTTAGAAACACGGTTTCAAAAGCTGTCTCAAACAGCTTCTTAGTCGGAGTAGGGTTACTGCATCAAGATTGCTAATCACTGTTTTTTATACAAGAAAGCATGATTCTAGAAAAAACAGTAACTACAACTACACTTTAAAATAGATATTAAATTGATATGAAAAAAAGAGTTTTTTAAATAGTATTGAGGTTGAATTTAATTTTAATTTACAGGGAAACTATTTAGAAGATATAATCTATGAACAAGTCAAAATAAAAATATTAACAATAGAGAGAGTAAACCACTTGGTTATCGAAGCCAAATGATAGTTTGAAGAAATCTCAGGTGACTTGTGGGTTAATCTGCCCATGCAGTAAGTCGACGAATAATTAAGAAACCCATGAGACAAGTAATGTCACGAAGAGTCTCGGGTTAGAAAGTGGAAGAAGATTATAATTCTAGATGAACGAGTAAAACTCTAGTTATTTTAAATTTTTACAGGGAGTGCACATACGACCTGACTCGAACTTGATATCTATTGTGCATGTCACAAGTCTCTGCCATTACACCCCTTGTTATATATTAATCTTGAAAGATGATGATGATAATAAAAATAATAATAATGGAAGATGTCAAAACAAGCTGCCGGGTTGTTTAGTTGAATGAGATAACCCATGGTCCTGAAGTGTATTGTTTGCAACAAGAATGATCTTCTTTTATTTTTTAAATTTCTCACTTCATGCTTGCTTGATGATGCCAGCCTAATTATATTGCTAACTTGTGAGTATTTAATATTGTGACGAGTGTTTTTTTTATTAAATATTTTTTTTATTTAAAAATGTTATTATTCTTGTCAATGCATTGAAATGATTGAAAACACTATAAAGTATTAATGTGGTGTTTTTGTAATAAAAACATAAATTACCAAAAATAAACATAAGAAAAGAAAATATATTGTTTCCATGTATAATGTGTGTTTGAAAGTGTGGTTGAAGTTGTTTTTTAAAGTGATTTTCATTTAGAAATATACAAAATATATTTTTTTAAAATTATTTTTAATATCAACATATGAAAATGATCTATGAACATTAAAATAAATTAATATATAAAAAAATATTTAATAAAAAAACAAAACATTATTTAAATGTCTCTATCACTAGAAGAAGACTATAAATTATTTTCAATCATTTTTATTACCAATCAAACCAACCTTGTCTTCGAAGCTGTCCCTGCTCCACACACGTTGTCATGTCACGATTTTTTCAATTATCCCTCCAATCATGTTTTTGATTAAGACTAGGTGCCTCTTCAACGGGGAATAAAATTATTTTTAAAAATATACTATAATAATATTTTATTCATTTATTAAAAATTATTTTTTATATCAACCCATAAAAATAATTTTAAAACATAAAATAATTTTAATTTAAAATAAAAAACACACATAAATAGTTGCCTCTTCCGACACTCAAATCGAACAGATGGGCCTAGTTCATGCTGGATTAAGGCCATTGGGACTAGATTTTGCTCACAAACTCTGGACTCGGACCAACTCACTAGACAAAAACATGCTCACGCGATATTATTAATTTAAAAAATGACAAAGCCCAAGACTATAAGCCCAACTCCTTTACCTTCAAATAAATAAAGCTTCTTTCATCTTCACACATGCCTGTACATGCACCCATGCTCCTTGGACGTAATAATGTCTTGCTTTCTTCATCTTCCGATCATTGTTGCGGTATTTACTCGTTCATTCAAATCTATAAAATATATTTTTTAAAAATATAGTTTTCTCATTAAAAAAAATATCCTCGTTTGCTTAGGACGGTTCACCACCTTATACAATATCTCTTCCTTGACCAATACTTAAAAGAATTTGTTTTTCTGAATGTATCATACATATATGAAGGGTGTGTTTTTAAAATCAATCAATCTTGATTATCAATAATAGTTTTCATCATAAAAGCAAAATGAAATTGTATCATGGTATGTCGTTCAAGATTCAAACTTCTTTTTGTGAGAAATCCGTGTTGCCTAGGCAAAGCAAGCACACCGAGGTGGGGCAAATTTTAAGTGGTTTGTGAAAAAGGAAATTCAAACACCTTTTGCGAATACCCTTTTAAATAAAGTATTTCACAAACATGTAACCAACGGATTAATGATTCGTGAAATCCTATGATAGTGACCCTCACTCTAAATGACATGCAAAATCTTTACATGCTGATTTTATTTTAAAAAAAATAGATCAAATTATATTTTAAAATAATTTTCATTTAAAAATATATTAATATAATATATTTTTATATAAACACATCAAAATAATATAAAAAATAAAAAATATTTAAAAAAAAAAACAATTTTAAAATACAGTAACAAACGGGCAAAGGTATGGCTGTTCTCAACAGCAATGGTTCGAGAAACTTACAAAGACCACATAGACTTTAGTCCTCAATCCTCACCTACCAATAAGAAAAAGAGAGCCCTCCATTGACGCGTTCACAAGAAACTTGCATGTCTACATCCAGTGGACATCGTCACATGTGATTATTAATGCTACGTGGCAAATTCTTAGTTGTCAATCATTGGTCCCTACCTGATCACTATCTATCACCATGCAATCACTCCTTTTGTCCACCGACTTGGCTATTGTTTTTAACAATACTTTTTATTTAAAAATATATCATTATTTTTTTAATTTATTCTTAAAAGTAACTTAAAATACCAAAACGATTTAAAAATCATAAATAATTAATTTTAAAAAAAAAGAAAGAGAGAGCAGGCTATCATGTGATGATGCAGCAGGGCAGGGGGACAGTAATACGGATCACTAGTGAATATCAAAAGCAAAAGTGACAGTGAGTTGCAAGTGACAGCTGAACCAAACCTTGGCAGCTGGACACGTGTTGTCCATCTTAAGGTGAAGATGACTTTTACCAAAATATTTCACCTTATCAGAATTTTTTAACTATGATCTATATATTTGATTAGAGGGTGTTTTACTCTACAGTCCATCTACAGATTTGTAAATTTGTTTTTAAAATTTTTTTTTGAATTATTTTAATATATTCATATTAAAAATAATTTTAAAAAAAATAGAATAGCTGAGTGACTTCCATGACCTTGCTAAAAAATACCGATTAATATTGATTCAATAGTATTTCGGTCTTTTCACATTGTTTATTTGTTATTGCTAATTTATTTAAATATCTTTTTGTCAGCTCATTTTTTAATACACAACAAAATAACTAGAATACTCGAATAATAAAAATATATTGCTAGACAAAGATGTTTTAGCATTTTTTATAATTATACAATACAATCAAATCAAATAAAAAAGTTTAATCTGCCGAGTTTAATAATAATATTATTAAATTGTTTTTTATAACCTTTGTTATCTTTTATTTTATTTTGTTTAATCTGCTGTATTTGACGCTTTTTTAGATCATTTTTATATGTTATCGTCAAAAATAATTTTTTTAAAAATATTATTTTGATACATTTCTAAACAACATAATTCCAAACATACACATTATTCTATCTAATGTGAAAGAGAGTTTTGTTATAAACCCACGAGGACTAACCTTAAAACATGACCTAAATTTCCAACCTTTACGAGTAATTGGGTGCGGACTTGCAGTAGCAATCAAGATACCCCTCGTCAAACGTAAGAATTGATGTAGCAGCAAGTCATAGATATAGAAGCACTAACTCTTCGTCAAAATCAAGAATGGACATTAATAGTGAGAAAAACCTCTTCCGGGAACGACATATGGACCTATATTAATTTACCTTTCAAGATATTAATTTGATCCTAATTAAGATTATTTATATGTCGGCCGGTCCTATGAACAAGCAGCCGTGGCTTAAACTGCCACCATTGAATCAAAACGTGTGCCGACCTGCCGGAATCCAAAGGCACTCTCCTCCACGGCCCCACCGGATCACAGAAGTCTTCAAATCTACAGGTGAAAGGATTGCACAGTCAAAGACACCATGATAGTATTCTAGGTTGGTGCGGGGTTAGGTCATCTCACGAGCTCGTACCACTCGATCAATGAGATCCACACACACAGATATATAGGGTATGGCTCCCAATCTTTTTGAAGCCGTTTTGTAATTACGAGGCTTGTTTTTTATTATATATATATATATTAAAATGATTTTTTTATTTTTTTAAAATTCTTTTTGATATTAATTTATAAAAATAATTTAAAAACACTAAGAATTTTTTATTTAAAATATTTTTTTTTTCTTTCCGAAAACGATTCCAAACAAATTCCCATACACGACAAGGAGTTTCAGAGACTTTTCTTTTGCTGTCTGGCCTTTTTTTCGCGGTTTTAGGGTGAAGGTATTATTGTTTATCCAACGTCTTTTACTGGGTGGTAACTCTATCCGAATGCCCACGAACGCTGTCCACGAAATTTCAGGTTGCTATTGATTATAATCTCAGAATATAATAGATATATATATATATAAAAGAAAAGAAAAAATTATTTAAAAAATAAAGATTGCAAGGTAAACAATGGAAATTTTTATTAAATAAAATGGGGTGGTGAGATTTAAATCGTGACCGCTAGATCAACAAGGTTCTAAAACTATATTTAGGAATCATCTCACTTAAAAACTCAAATTATTAACTGAAACTTCAAAATATGATTTATATTATTTTCTATAGATCTTCTAACGGATTAAATTTAATAATTATGATCGTCCGAAAAAAAAGAAGAAAATACCACGTACACCAACCTTGTCGCGGAACCATTTGGAGTATATAAATAAATACAACAAAGCAATCGTTTGATAAACTCAATAGATATCCTTTTCATCTTCATTTTAATTTCTTATTCCTTTATTCTATTTTCCATGCATAGGTGGCCTGTCCTAGATGGCAGATCACCAGGAGCTCGTCAAAGACAATTCATCTGTCATCAGCAGCTGAGTTTTTTAATAACATTCAATTTGTCGTTAACAGTAGCTTAAATAAATAAGGATGGTTAGTTTGATTATTTCAAAGTAGATGTTTGGTCCAGCATAGAAGCAGGTGGTTTATAATTAGCCACGTGTGCGGTTAGAGATACCAGGAGCTGTATTATTTATTGTGTCTGAACAAAGATTTGTATTAATAATCCAAATTATCTCAATCTCCTAGCAGCCTTTATGTTTTTTTTTATATAAAAAATAATGTTTTGGCTGGCAGAAGAATCACGAACGTCACTCCTATTTTATTTTGCAATAATTTGATTGGATTTTTTTATAAAAAGTTTTAATAATTGATGTCTATATATATATATATATTATTTATTTATGTTAAGATACACTGATTCATCAAACTATATTGATTTATCTTTTAAGAAATTATAGTCTCCTCTTCAATTAGAATATAATAAAAATATAATTTGGATGGTAGAGAAACCTTGATTTCTTTTAAGCCAAATAATATTAATAACCATTATTAATTTCAATGGATAAAGAAGGGTGTCTCCCTCAATGCTAGGCCCACTGCATGTTTATCTATTACATGAACTAGGAGGTGTTTCACACTGAATTTTAAATTTGTTTTTGATTTTTGATTTATTTTAAATTGATATTTTTATATTATTTTCATGTACTATATAAAAACTAATTTTAAAAAATAAAAATTATTATTATAATATATTTTTAAAAGCAAACATATTTCAATCAAGAATTGCTTTTTTATTATTATTTTTATTTGGAGGAAGATATACAGAAAACTTGAGCTCCACATTTATCATCTCTTTTAGTTTTCTCTCTCTCCAATGCACAGCCTACGAGGGTATTTGAGATGGTAAAAAATCTTAATTTTTAAATTACTTTTTATTTGAAAATATATTAAAATAAATATATATTTTTAATATCAGAAAATCAAAATAATGCCTCAATGCATGTTTTCAACATGGCATTGGATCAGCATGGAAATAAAAAATATAATTATTGTGTGGTTAATTAAGGATATATATATTTTTTTAAATAACATGGGTGGAGAAGTGCATGCCAAATATAATTTTAACTAAATGAGTTTATATATTTTCTATATCTATCTATTTTTATCATGAGACGCAAACCAAATATAATTTAAAGATATTTTTTTAAAAATGAATAGGAATTTATATTAAGGTATGAATTATATATAAGTTTCAAGCACTCAATTCAATAATATTTTAATAATAATGAAGTGTTCAACATATTCCACGAACAAAACCTAACGAATAAACTCCAAAGTTCAATCATCAAGTAAAACACGGAATATCTTCGCCACTATTTAATATTGAAAATCCAAAATTTAATTTCTGTCATAATCAGAATCATAGATTAAAATGTTAATAAAATAAAATAAAATAAAATAAGTCAGAATCCATCATCTCTTTAAAATCTTTTCAATAATTCATACCGTAGCCAATCCTATAAAATAATATAATTAAAAAATCCAGCTAAATTATTACCAAAAAATTAATGTGCTCCTGGCGAACTACAAAAGGAATGCATGAAAACTGTTACTTCACAGAAATTCTATAAATAGAAAACCATAAAGCAAAAAAAAAGAAAGAAAAAGAAATCAAAGTCTTTTACAAGGAAAAAAAAAGGCTTCCTCCAAAAGCAAAAACAGTGTTTTGTTTCTGTGATTGTACGTACAACAAAAGGATTCTTTGTTTCTCCGTGTCTGTCTTTGCTATCTTCTCCAAAGATAAAAAGAGAGAAGGGGATTATGGACTGTGATTTATCTCTGGATTCTCTCTCTCGAATTCTCAGCTCATTCTGTCCCCTTTCTTGCATCAACTACCGCCTGATGATGTCATCTTTCCGACATGTAGATCATCATCAGTAGTCCCCTCTTCTCTAAGTTATTCTCTGCTCTTCTTTAGCTTCAAGGTCCTGTACTGTTTTTGTTCGTTCTTTAGTTACGGTTTAAAGGGTTTTGTTTGGTTTTGAAGAAGGGCTCGATAGCTTTCATCATTTGGTGTTTTCTGTGTTTTCATTGCTTTGGTTTGTCATGGATAAAAAGCTTAAATGGGTGACTTAAGAAGCTTGAATGAACTTCTTCTTCGTCTCCTGTTCTCTTTTTTATGAAACTTTCACATGGGTTTTGTTTGGTTTTTGAGAAAGTGGTAGAAAGTTTTTTTTTTAAAAAGATTTTGAATCTTAAGGTTCATGCTTTAGTTTGTGCTGGTAATTAACTATATACCTACAATTTGACATAAGCTTTAAAAATGAGAGAATCTATCATTAATATTTCAAGTCAAAATTAAGCAAAAAGGGTCATTCTTTCATGTTAGCCTTTTTTTTTTTTTTTCAGATTTAAGAAGCTAGATTAATGACGAGTTTATGCTTTCCTTTTCCCTCATTTCCTTGGAAAACTAACCAAAGGGCCATTCTTTATATTTGTTGCTGAAGAATAAAAAGAGTAAAAGTGTGATGCCTTTTTCCTTTTGTTTTCTCTGATTCCTACAAATGCCATATATATAGCTATGGACATTAAAGTTGCTAGGTCCATGTGAGTGCAAATTGATCTTTGTTAAGTATTTTCTTGGGATTTTGCTGATGATACGAAATATTAGACGAGATAAAATTCAAAATTTACCCTTCTGGTTAAATTTTCTTCTCAAGTAAACATAAACATTAATGGATTAGCCTGGAAGTTAAATGACAAGTTGCTTATTAGTCAGGCTTCTTTATACCTTGTTTATTGTTCTGTTATTCTTGGCTTTTCTACCAAACTCTAGATGCAAATAGCAATGTTGGAATTCCATGTCAGATTGAGTATTCTATGTGATGTACTGATGCGCTTCAGGATCAAGTTTTTTTATTGGTTGTTACAGTTATTAAATTGCAAGATTCTTTAGCTTTCCGAGTCAGATAATGTCCTCTTTCGCATCACTGACTCTACTAATTCAATGTGATTCAAGTATTTAACCACTCTTTTGATTCTTAGCGAAGAATTTTGAGTCGAAGAATACTGTAACATAGCTTTGCTTTCTGATGAATTCTTTATAATTTCCCTTCTTTCTCGTGATCATCATACATGGCTGTATGTGTTAAATATATTCATATATTTTTTTGTTTGAATGTTCAGAGTTTTGAGTCTACAAAAAGCTAGAGAACCGTACCATATTGTGGTCTGTGGTTGCCATTGGAGTCGAAACATAGGCGATGGGACACTTTTCGTCAATGTTCAATGGATTGGCGAAGTCATTTGCAATACGAAAAGTGAAGAGTAATGGAAATGGAAATGGAAATGGTGATGGAAGAGAAGCCGCAGAGGCAATGGCGAAAGATGCAAAGAAGAATGAAATGATTTTAAGATCATCTGGCTGTGTAAATGTTGATGGTCTGAAAAACTTTGCCTCAGTTTTCTCAAGGAGAGGCGAGAAAGGAGTGAACCAAGATTGCTGCATTGTATGGCAGGTAAGCATGGAACGTTGGTTATTATGTATTCTTTAAATGTGGTTCAAGGGTGTTATAATGTCGTATCTGGTTGTATGGTGTAGGAGTATGGGTGTCAAGCAGACATGACATTTTGTGGGATATTTGATGGCCATGGTCAATGGGGCCATTTTGTAGCGAAGAAAGTCCGAGAATCAATGGCTACATCTCTTCTGTGTAATTGGCAGGAGACTCTTGCTCAATGTTCAGTTGATCCGGATATTGATTTGGAATCGGATAAAAAGCATCAAAGATTCAATATGTGGAAACATTCCTACCTAAAAACTTGCGCTGTTGTTGATCAGGAGCTAGAACAGCATCGGAAAATAGATTCATTCTATAGTGGAACAACTGCCCTAACAATTGTTAGACAGGTAATTCAGGTTCATAATTCCTTTCGAATCGTTTTTTATGCAATGCTTATAAATTCTGTACTCTCATTTTGGTTTGCCTTTATATGGAACAAATAATGGGGAGAAGCTAACAGGAAAAGATCTCCTTGTAGCTCAAGATTATGCTGGTATTATAAGGTGTCGGATCATGTTTTTTTCCAGGGCGAACACATTTTTGTAGCAAATGTTGGCGACTCTCGCGCCGTATTAGCCACCACATCAGATGATGATGGAAGCTTGGTACCGGTTCAGCTCACTGTAGATTTCAAGCCAAATTTACCCCGTAAGCTCCTCTCCTTCATTCTGTTCAGCAAGGCAATCTAAACAAGCCATTCTTACAGTAATGTTCTTCTTGATTGCAGAGGAGACTGAACGGATACTTCAGTGCAGGGGACGTGTATACTGTCTAGATGATGAGCCAGGTGTGTACAGAGTTTGGCAGCCAGATTCAGAATCACCTGGACTGGCAATGTCAAGAGCCTTCGGCGATTACTGTGTAAAGGATTTCGGGCTTATTTCCGTGCCTGAAGTGTCACAAAGACATCTAACTAGCAAAGATGAATTTGTTATCCTGGCTACTGATGGGGTATGCACAAGTAGCCTGCTAAGTAGAATTAGTTTTCATTATCTAACGTCCAAAATCTTAATCAAATCTATAAAGAACCATAACAAGATTGCTATACGTGCTGTCATTCTGCAGGTATGGGATGTAATCTCCAATCAAGCAGCAGTACAAATTGTGTCCTCGACACCAGATAGGGAAAAGGCAGCTAAGCGTCTAGTTCAGTCTGCTGTCCAAGCTTGGAAACGCACAAGGAAAGGGATTGCCATGGATGATATATCAGCCATTTGCCTCTTCTTTCACTCCTCCCCTCAATCTCAACAAGTCCATGCTGTCAGCACACCAAAATAGGGATCATAAAATGTAAACGAGCAAGGTTGTTGTAGCTGCTCCTCAATGTTCATTTGCTTGAATATTTCAATTCAGTTGATTAGAAAAAAGGTGTTCATGCCATGCCTGTATCATCCCTTTAGTTTTTTTCTTAAAGTGATGACACTCGAAATCGAAACGTTTTGAATGTCAGCTGAACTACAACTCCTCGACTTCTTTAGCTACTTGGAGACATGAAGAATGTAGTAAAAGATACAATTTGATGCTACAACAGCCATTCTTAGCACTGATATAACTAAGCACTGATATAACTAAGGGCTGTTTGATACAGCTGATGCTGTAGCTTTTCAAAGTGTTTTTTATGTTGAAATATATTAAAATGATATTTTTTTATTTTTTTACAATTATTTTATACATCAGCACATCAAAATATTTAAAAATATCTAAATATATTTATTTAAAATAAAAAAAATGAATTTTTAAAAAATATAATTTCAAAAATTTTGTCCCTAACAGCTTCAGTTTGTATACCGCTGTCAAGACTATCTTCAAAGTACACAAATCGGAAACGCGGAAAGCAAGTTTCTTTTGGGTCTGTGCTGTTAACAGATCGGTGAATTTCTTTGAACAGGCCTTTGCAGGAAAATGGTCCTTTATAGATTTATCATGACCATTTTATACATATAAAAAAAACTTAGAACAAAGTTTTTTAAAATTCACTATCAATTCACTCTTGAGATATGATTTTTTTTCCAGTTTTATCATTTAATTTAATGAAAATCAAGGCTTGTAATTTGTTTACAGGGTTATCATGATCTCGATTTCATGATTTAGTTATCTAATATGTTATCATCTCATTTTTTTTTAAATTGCATCTTAAATATTAGCAATGCCAAAATGTTGTTTTTACATTAAAAAAAATAAAGCACAAGTCAATTATATAGTATGAACTAAAAGAAAATTTATTTTATTATTTGGATATATATATTTTTTTTCATTTTGTTGATATAATTTTCATTTATCTCTTGCTTTATACTTGGTTAGAATTCTAAAATTAGTGACTTACACTAAATAAGAGCAATTGATTCCATCGCGTCATAATTTTTCTAAAATATTTTCAGCTTTCAAATTAGATCGAGAGAGCTAATCCTTTGAATTTGAACAGTCCAAGATTGATAAAAACACGGCTGGATAATACCTTTGCGAATGAATCATACTTAGCTGTTAACAACACTGGACTCCATATATTTTGTCTGTGTTCCTGTTCATATTATTGCTGTTATGTAATAATATGGAAAATCATATAAATCAAAGCCAATATGCTTATTAGACAAATCCTTCACAACAAATGTTTAATCTTTACATCTTGTTAGTTTCATCAGTTTTCTGTTAATTCTTTAGCTGTTAATCCTATCTTCCCATCTTCTACTTTCCTACTTGATAATTAATGAAATACTTGTGGGGATGCATAAAATTCTCCCTCATTGAATACTGGTCTTAAATCTTCTTCACACATGAATTCCAATGGAAAGGAAACAATATGGCCCTTTACTAATTTCAGTCTTTCAATTGGGTCCATCATCTTAGACTCTCCATTTTCATTGCATTCTATCTTCTCAGGAGCTATTCCTAGGTCAATGGTTGTGTGGCCAAGTTTTTCCCTCCAATGGTTCATGCTTTGTCTGAGTGCAGCCCTGCATTGGATGGAATCGTATTAGAACATTGTGTGGAACGAAGCAAAGAAGGGAAGACAGCAATGTTTCATGTTTAATTACCTCGAGTGGATATGATCATTAGGAAGACAAGCAAAGACATCCTGGTAAATCCTTGAATTTTCCTGTCCGAAATTAGAGCATTTCGATCACATGCCGTAGCAGCATAGAAAAGAAAAGATATGAAAGAAATAATGTAAATGACAGTGATGTTATTCTTTTCCTGCAGACTTATTAAGCATCAATTTCCACTCACCTTTGCCGTTTCCAGCCATAAATCTCTATATGTGGTCTCTGCTACAGGATCACTGATTTTATCTATCTGAAGCAAGCAAGAATATATAGTTTCTGTTATTGATTGCAATGAAATGATCAGGAGTTCAGGACACTATGCCTGTTAAATTTGATTTAAAATCAGGCCTATCAGAACCTCTTTTATGAGATGACTTGTACAAACTGTTAAGGAACCATCTCACTTAAAAGCTTAAACTGTTAGGTAAAGCACCAAAATATTATTTATATTATTCTCTAACACACCCTCTCAAGTGAAAGCTTTTTGGGCATGAAACTTGTATAGACTCATATTGTCTTGTGCTTGATTTTTATCAAATAAAATCGGAGTGGTGAGATTCGAACTATAATCATGGGTCAACAAGGCTCTGATACCATGTAAAAGAATCATCTCATCTTAAAACTTAAGCTGTTAGGTAAAACTCCAAAATATGATTTATATTATTCTCTAACACAAATAGGGCATGCATGGTTAAACTATTCATGTGGATCAAACTTTACTGTTACTAACCTCTCCTGAAGAAAGACCAAGATGCTCAGACCACAGCGAGCGCCGCAGGCTATAAGCAAATTTTCCAGCTTTCCAAGTCTCCCCGTTCATTGATGATTCAACAAACTCCTTGTCTTCAGTAACTATCCCAATCTGAAACAATGGTTTTAGTCAACTGATCAGGAAGCATAGCAACTTGAATCAATATGGCATTTTCCAGGTTATTAGGAAACTGCTATGTGCCTTGTACTGCTATCAACAAGCAATACCTCGGAGTCTCTCGATCCAAGCAAACTCCTATCATTGATGTTAGATGATCCGATATACGCAATCCTGTCATCTACTATCATAACTTTGCTATGCACGTAAATCTGTAAGCAAAATGATCTATTAGAGGGATGAAAAAACAAGGAATATACTAGACAAATGATGCAAAAAATACCTGACTTGTGACCAAAGGACCTCCCACAAAAGTTCTACCATACGTCCTCAGACCATAAAAAGAAATGTAATCTTGTGTTTTAGGGCCAAGCAATGTGTTGAGATTGTACAGAATCGAAGTTTTCTTCCAGGAGATGGTCCGATACTGCCAATGCATGATGGCTCTAACAGTTGCTGCACCACCATCATCCACACCCCCCTGGCAATGAATTATCCAGCTCATGATGAAGGCCAAGTATTCAATGCTTGAAATTAGATTTTATAAGTATCACCAAGAGTTATTATACCTGGAAACCTGGTGAGAGTGGTATGACAATGATGACTCGAAAGCACTTATTTTCTTTGTAAGCTTGAAGAATACGTTTGTATATTGAATCCAAAACACGATTCTGGATAATCTCATCTTCCCAAAGTCCTGATATGAAAAACTGATTCTGCAAATCAAGCAATCAGAAGAAATAGCAATATAAAGCCTCTGCAATGAGTATCAAGGAATTTATACAAGACCAGAAGGAAAAATAATGGTCAATCTCGAACTTTAGATACCTCTATGTAGATAAAATGTTCGGCTTTCTCAATGAGAGAGCAGTAAGCCTTATGGATGCTTTCTTCAGGCTGACTTGCTCCTGTTGACCACTGACTGACGCTTCTGACAACCTGCAGATGCAATATTTGCTCACACTTAGAGGAAATAAATTTATTTCTTGATAAAAGAACATGATCATGTAATATGTTAAGAACAAATATGATGAGCTTCAAAGGGTGTAATTTAACCTGACAACGACACGAGACACGTGGCCCAACTTGTCCACATTCACTGGCAGAAACATCAGGATCATCCTTTTCAGATTCTGATGATCGATCTGACATCTGCATTATGCTTTCAAGATCCACAAAATCATGTTCATTGACAGGATTTTTCACTATTGTATCTTGAGCCAAATTTTCATCCTTGGACTTCTGCAAAGTGAATGAGAAACTATCGCCGTGCCAAGCTGATTGATCAAGATGCTCGTTATTCATGTTTTTGGCAGTAAACTTGTGATTAACACCATTAACAACTGTTGCATCAGCTTCCTGAGGTAAAAGCAAAGGGATATCTCGGATTGGAGATAATGAGGCTAAGGAATCTATTCTGCTGATGTCTTTCTGGTTTCCTTCCGCATTCTTACTTTCAATATCTATACTTCTTCCCATGTAATGAGGAAGAACCATGTGGTGGCGAGGCATCAGTAGTGGAATTTTTTGCTCATTTGGTGCTTTGCTTCTCTAAGAAGAGTTCAAACATATAAGAAACTACGCTTTCCGAGAGTCGGAGTAGAACGATGACACAAGAGGTAGGAATTATAAAGTTAACCTTAGCATGGTTCCAGCGTTGAACAAAGTGCCTGGCAATGTCACGGCAAGGCGGTCCCCAGAGAGAACATTGGACATCATGCCATGGCATTCGAGGATATTTTCTACGGTCCAGTTCATCCTTCATTGCGTCTTCCCAAGAATTTGGTTCTGATTCTCTATAGCAAAGCAATGTTTTGGAAATATTAGAACAAAATTTTGTAAACAAGCCTCCACGCTACCATATCTATTACATATGACGATGCTAATCTGTCCCTAATTCTCCCTCGGTTTTCAAACATGGGCTAGAAAAATATAGCAGTCTGCATGATTCAAGAAACATCATAGTACCGAAAATGTACTTGAACCATAACTGTCATTTCAGTTTAATTTTCTGAAGAAAGAAAAAATACCTTGGATTATAGTAGTCCTTTCCAGGCCATATGTCGGGAGGACAATCACCAACTCTATGTTCAATAGTGTCATAACGGCCAAAGCATAAATCTAATCCTCCGATAAAACAAATCTGGTAGTCGATGATCACCAGTTTTTCATGGTGTGACCTTCATGTGACATGATTAATCAATGAGCATACACAAGAAATCAAATTAAACGATGTAATTCACATGGATAATTACATGAGATTTTCTCATTCTTCCATTTTCTCTTGATAACTCCAATCCAATCACAAGATAAATAAAATTCAATACAGAACATTATCAGCAAATCACATACCATGAGTAGACACCAGTTGAGAAATGATCAGGATGGCGGAGAACCTTCAAATTCTCATGAATGTTAAGAAGCCTTTTCTTGCTGTAATTACTATTGATTTTCAGAGCAATAGAAACCTCCTTGTAGAGAAGGATATATATCTGCAGAGCCATTCAAATTCAAAGTTAAAACTATCACTGTTTCATTGCAGACTGTAAAAGGTAATAATCAAAGCATAATGCATAATTTGATGAGAATTATTTTCTTATGCACCTGAACCCCTTCCTTAGCTTTCGCTTCTAGCAAATAATCAAGCCGGGAGCTAGCATTATCTTGGAAAGGCCTTCTTAGATACAGCTCAGGGCAAAGCCACCAGCCTGTGATAAATATCTGCATATAAATTTTGATCAACAAACTAGTGCCAATTGTTGAACTTAATACGTCAAATGCAAAGAAATAAATGAACCTCTGATTTTGCGTTCTCTATTGCAGAAGCAATTGCTTCAAAAGCTGCATGCCCATCCACAAACCACTGAACTTGACTCCCATCTTCAGCTAAACCCCTTGGAGGAGCATAGGAACCATAGCGGTGTGAATGACACCACCCCTCGCGAGGCCTTAAACCAGCATCTTCGATTGCAGTAATCCATTCTTCAACTTTACTACCACTTTTGCTTCTCAGGTTTATGCTCCGATTTCCGACAGAAACCTTTCATGTTCCATGATTTGTTAGTAAATGTAACGAAAATTGGAAGCAAAGGGCTCAAACCATAAACCTTACATTAGTATCACATAGTTGCTTGGACCCAATTTTAAAGATAAAACTGCTTACCTTAAATGCATAATACAAAGGATTGTGTTCCTTTATCGGGCTTGCTAAATATACTTGGTTTCCTCCTTTGTCATTTGAGTTTGGAAAAACATCAAAAACAAGAATATCTATGATTTTTGTGTCGAAAGGATCTTTCAAAAAGGCCAAGAACCCCGGTTTCAAAACAGCCCACAACTTCTGCCAATTGTTGTCACACAAACCGAACCATTGGCAGGGCAAACATGTTATATCACTATCATCCTTGGAGATTTTTGAAAGATTCTTTGCCAATATGTAACCTTCTTTTAGCTTTGGACCATATTCCCTCGAGAAGGACAACTTAGAGACCTCCAAAAATTTGCAGACCTACGTCAAAAAGGATGGCATGGATAGATGAACAAGAAAGCATTGACAAGTGGAAGAAAAGTATCTCGACATAAAGATCAAAGGGATGCGGATTATTTCTCCAATTCCAACTTAATTAGTGTCCAGTGTGTTCATGCATAGCAATGAAGGAAAAACCATCTGGATTCAAATTGTCTTACCACCGGAGAATTTACGATATCCAAGTTTCCTAGGAAATGATTCAAATAATTCTGCATTGCCACCTTTGCTCTGTCTGAAATACCCTGCTGCCCTCCTAGTGCCGGGCGAAGAAATGACAAAGCAGCAATGGATGGGACATCTCTGGATTATAAAACCACGTCAAATACAATGTATGCTAGATGGAATTGCATGTAATGCTACCAATTGAACAAAGTTATCACCTGTTTCTAGCACTCTCTTCTTGATGATGAACTGGAACAGCACCGTCATCCGGTTCGTCAGCATCTTGCACGACTGATACGTGATCTACTATTCCTAAATTGTGGAGCCATTCTTTAACCTTTCAAAGAAAAAATATATAAAGACCAAATGCATTAAACAATATAATTAAACAGTGCAAAAAATAGAAAAAGCCTAAAGGTGATAGAAATGCCATCTATTGGAAAAGAAATGACTTATTGCTTTCTACCAGACCTGCTCTTGTTTCTCATGAAGTTCCTTGATAAGTGTTCGCTTCTTCAAAGCAAAATGTAAGTAGAGAACTTGTGATGCTTTCTTCAGTAACTGCCACTTGAACTGCTAACAAAAATATTTTCATTAGCATTACTATTTGCAGATTTATTCAATTGATTTTGAGAGAATTCAAGCACTATAATAAATTTAGAATTCCTTGAACAACCTCAGCCTTGATTATGAGATACAAAGTTCTAGTGAATTCCTTAGTCCGGTCTGGATAACCTATTGATAATTAATCTAGTGCTGTTCTAAACCACATTTGTCCTCCCTTTTCCATTGAAAAAGACCTATCATTTGTTAAGGAACCATCTCACCTAAAAGCTCAAGCTTGTAGGTGAGGCTCCAGAATATGATTTATATTATTCTCTAACACACCTCCTCAAGTGAAAGCCCTTTGGACTTAAAACTTGCACAGACCCACACTACCTTGTGCTTCATTTTTTTATCAAATAAAAAATGGAGGTGGTGAGATTCGAACTCGTGAGCGCTGGTCAACAAGGCTCTGATACCATGTTAAGGAACCATCTCACCTATAAACTTAAGCTTTTAGGTGAGATGGTTCCTTGCACCACTCAAACCAACCTCCTTGTTCCTTCTCATTAAATTCGACACAACCAGCTATAATTTTAGCAAGAAAAACAGCTCTGGAAATTTAATTGTCCTCTATATTGCATGGTCGTGTCAGTGGCAACTGTCCATGACAATATTCCTCAATAAACAGCTGCTCATCCTTTCCAAGTCCAATTACCGACGACATTTAACCAAATAGAATATATAAGATATTCACCAACCACAATTTTAAAACCAAAAGACTGCCTTGCAAAAGAGAGAAAAGGAGAGAGAGCTTCATACCTGTTTGTATTGTAATTCAATGGTGTAAGACAGAAGCATGGGGCTAAAATCTCCAGCAGTATCAGGTCTTGAGACAGAAACAATGGTTGCTTTTGGCAATTCATCAAAAATCCAACCTGGTTCAGGGAATTGCCTGAATGAATAAGATGGCTGCAAATTTGCATGAACATTATCAGAATGCATAGTTTCTGCTGCTAACAGTGGTTCTGTTGTTGTTGTTGACATCCCTCACCTGTTCTTCTTCTCACCCCAAGACCCTCCACTTCCTTCCTTTTCCAGTCACCCTCAAATTATTACAGAAAGACAAATATAGAGAGAAGGGTTTTTGTTGTTTGTGTCAATGTTTTTGTCAGTGTAAAAGAACATGAATTGTTTAAGGAAGAGGGATGTTATTTTCTTGGTTTTTATACGTGTTTTTAAGGGTACCTGTTTTTTAAGGTTCTGTATACCAGGAAAGTCAAAGGCAGGTACGAATTTGTGATCTGGTTAATCCTGTGGCATAGAGTTTTTGTCAAACTTCTTGTTTGATGGTGCCATGTGTTGGCTATGATTTAAGGCTGCTAAGGTTCTGTGTTTGTGGCAGTTTAAGAGGTTGGTTACGTGGAGATTGTGTGAGTTCTATCGTCACGGGATGTTTTTAAGGGCTCAATAATTTTTAGGTTTCTACAAATTAAGGACTAGGATGCCATGAGTGTTCTAGGCGCTATCAAGCCTGAACCTTCCCATTCATCATGATTTCTCATGAATGAGTTGAGGAATTGAGGGTAGTTTGGTAAAGGAGACCATGTGGATTCCTGCCCGGACAAGTTGAAAGACATTCAAGTTGCATATGGCATATACTACGGCAGAATCCCACTGGAATATCCAACCTTTTGTGCTTACAACTCAAAAGAATATGCTAAAAAATGGACCTACCATTAGTTCATTTACTATAATTCAATAAAACCCACCTGGACTGGATTAAATTAAGTCTAATTATGCATTAATAGCATCTAGCATGAACTTGGATCTTGATTCTTTATTCCATTCAAAAAGGGAAATGCTTTCTCTTAGATAAAAATTCAGGAGGAAAAAATTCCGTGCACGGCTAGATTATCTGGCAATGATTGAGACGGCAGAGCAGAATGGTCATCTGCTGGTTATTTTTCTGTGGTTCAGACCGGTTCATGATAAAAGGTATAATTCTGAAGATTATGCTTTAGTCTAAATAAAGAAACTTTAGAGCAGGAAGCAACAGGTTGTTAACATTTTGTCCAATGGAATTGCTTAAAGGAATGATATGTTTTCTAGGTTACTTTTTTTGCTCAAAACCCTCCACCTGCTAAAACTTGAAGTTTTAACATTTGACCTGGTTATGCTTCCAATCTAGTCAACCAGGTTTCAATTATGAGGATATAGTGGGGGATATATTTTCTGTCGAATTTTTTAATTCCAAAATAAATGTCCTATTTTTTTTATAAATTGAAGAAGTGGATTTAATTTCTAACAAAAACATGCTTGGCTTGAGAGGTGAAAACATAGATATAAAACAAGATAATTTGAAGTCAATTTCTGTCATTTCAAAATAAAAATGACAAGAAATATGTATCATCTGACTCCACTTCTCTCATCTTTTTTGTTTCAAAACAATAACCAAACAGTACCGAGTCATATCCATTGCAAACAACTCATTTAAACCAGATTCGGAATAGAAATCTACAGCCTTTTCACTTCCAACATTCAGTTTTCCAAATCTGTGATACCTATCTTTCAGACCATGAAACTACTCCACAATTTAAAAGTACTAGTGATGGGGAATTATTATGAAAAGGGGGTGGCTACAACGCCTATCTTCACAATGCCGATGCCCATTTGAACCACTAGATGTGAATGCAATAGCAAATCCAGTGGTCTTGATAGGTATTGGCATGGTGACAAAGCAAAAAACATAGGCATCCTAGACTTGCACTATGTAAGGAAATGTAAATCGTTAATTCTGCAGGGTTCAGCAATTGGCAGGATTCCAAGTATAAACTATACTACAAGAAACTAATATGAATGGTCTCAATATATGTGCAATCCTGTGTTCATTGATCTTCCAGTTGCTACAAAATCAAAATCAAACTAAATATTTTTCAGTCACTGCTCCAGTTTCGACATAAACAATGAACCTTGGCAAGAGACGCCATATAATCATCAGACCTGGAATGCAAATGCATAAATGGATTAAGCTGCTATACTTTTGAGGTGCTAGTAAATGTAGATGGATTTAGAATTCTACCTTTGTCCATAAGGAGACCTACATGCAGCAATTATTTGAACTTTGGCTGCCTCTGGTTCTTTCTGTATAGGTGAAAGTGAACATTAGTTGCACATATCCATGAAATGATGAAGCTTTCTCCCACCAGCAAGTAACACACTTGTATAGTGTAAAATCATCAATTACATGAGCCACTATATCATGTTTCAAGATTTGGTATTAAATCCCAAGAGCCTCAATTAAAGTCCAAATGCAAAAAGAGTTCAAACAAAAATCAGATTATTTAAGTCTTGCTGTCTTATAGGATCGAAACAATGATCTTACAGAAAAAAATAATGAATTAAGTCCCATTTAAACTGCTTTAAAGAGACATGGAAAAATAGGGTTGCTTCAAAAAATCATGAGAAATAAGCTAGATTTCTCATCAGTTTTCGACGTCCAGAAGCTCATATTGAGAGAGGCCACTGCTGTCAAATGCGGGTCTTTGTTTTTTGATCTCCGTTACTGGCAATGCAAGACTTGACTAATCAGCTTGAAATCAAGATCAACACAAGGTTTGTTCATAGTTTCTGAGTAAAAATAGAATGGTGATGTTTCGGCACTGGAAGTTCTCATTTTATACTTTTGTGGTTGAAAATATGGCAGCTATATTTCTAGAATCACAGGCACCCTTCTAGCTGCCTAATGTTTTCAATTCATTATAAAACTGAAATATTTTCCGCGGGCTTCAAAAACCAGATAAAAAGGATGCTATATGTACATGGTGAGGACAAACCTTAGCTTCATGATATAGACCGGCATATAAAGATGCATAAAAATACTCATTCTCCTGTCCATTTGAAAACGCAGTGGCAAACTGCAAACAAAATTCCAATGCTTTAGTCAAATGCAACAATCCAAACAAATGCAAGCATGCCCACATGCAGAAAATAGAGAATATTGGTGGGATATAAAAACCGTAAGGAATCTCTAATATAATTATTCATCATCAAGAGTTTTCAGCATTATCACTATAGGAATAGCGACTACAGCCATAAGTAATCTGTAGAACTTGAATAGACAATTTATAAAGTGGTATCGAAAGCCCTTCAAAATAACAGGCAGCTACCCATGATCCAGATAAAATGACTCCATTCAAGAACCCTTGATGGAGGTGGTTCGTTGAAGTCCAGCCATTACCTTGTTCTTTAAGATTTTGTCTCATTACATAAAACTTCAGTTGACAATCCACTAGCTTAGTTTAAGCCTTTCAATTCAGAATGGTAAGGAAATGATTGAGGTTGTATAAATAAAAAAAAGAGTCTTAAACATTGGGATATCTTATTAGAACAGATCCTTGGACATATTCAAATGGATATGAATTCTTAAACATTATACAGAGATAATGAATGCTTCATTAATAAATATGGAATAAAATTAGATATTAGAACACCAAATAGTATCACGAAAACGTATTAACCCAGAGGAAGGATTAAGATGAATAGCCAACCTTACAAACTTCAAAAAAAGTTCAAAAAAAGAAGCATTGGAGTTGGATTAACAGTCCACACCTTTTCTGGGTCACCACCATCTTTAAACATGCTTAAAGCTTCCCGCATAACAGGTCTTGGATCTCTACCGACCTGCATTCAGCGAGTAAGCAAATGAATGAATTGCAATGACTGCTTCATTTGAAAGCATGTGAATAGATGCCCTTGGTATAAGATAACCAAATTACTAAGTGCAATTACGTCCACTATTGGTTATAAAACAAAACTTATACATGCATCATAGTATAAATTACATTGCTGTGACAACTCCAAGAACAACTGGTCAGAAAGCATGCATATATGCTGCTTCTCATGTATCAGAAAGCTTCCACTGGAAGATGGTAAAGTGAAACGCCATTTTTATGCATATTCCATTTATTAGAAAGCTTCATTTCAGAAAGCTTTGATTACCATCTTACTCATCCTAGTAATTTGGTGATTTTCTCCAGACAACATTCAAAGAGTAATTTACCTCAAGAAATCTCTTCCTTGCTTCATCAACTCCATACAATTGAGCTTCACAGAGAAAGCACCATATTGACTCCTCTGTGTCATTTGGATTCTGTGCAACATCTATTCGAAACTGCTCTGCCCCTTCTTCAAACCTATTGATATGGACACCACATTTCAATCCCTTCAAATTCATCTCAAATACTCAAAGAAAGAAGGGGTTCACTCTCCTAATCTCCTAATAGAGTCCATGGAAACTGGTGAAAAATTGCAAAGGAAAATTACGAGGCCAACTAATTGAATTGGGCCCTCCCATAAGGTAATTTTCCAAATTGGTGTCGAAAATGAGAATGCCTTCTCCTTTCCATATTTTTCTCATCAACCAAACAAGAAATAAAGGGGAAAAAAACATTAAGAAATTAGTACCTATCAACATAGTAAAGTGATAGCCCCCTCTGCCAAAGATCTAAATCACAACCACCACATAACTTCATCATTATACGCTTTAAATCAACATTCTCAACAACCCTCGGAAAACAAACAATCAAAATACCTAGAAACTTACATGCTTTTTGACGAGTATCCAGCTCAATCGCCTTGTCAAACTCCACTAAGGATCCCAAAACATCACCCTTAACAACAATGTCAAAACATTTTAGAATGGAACAACAAAACCATAATGATAAAGTACTCAAAATTAACCTGTCTAAAGAGTAGCATTCCACGTCTAATAGCCATAACAGCTTCACGGGGATTGTTGTTGCCTCCTGTTAAGGCATCCCATATGCCAGAAACTGAAGGGAGAAACAGTCTTCTGGTGAAAGTTGGAAGTGAGTTTTGAAGGTTGTGAATTCTTGAAGAAATATTAGTGCTGAAGAAGTGTGAGTTGGTGTGAGTTTTGAGTGAAAACGGGAGTGTAGTAGTTAAAGAGTGCTTATTTTCCGAGGATGAAGAGGATATGGGAAATATGTGATTGAAGTTATGGGTTAAAGCCATTGAAGTAACAATTGAAATGTACACCAATTTGACAGTTGGAAGTTGTGAATGTTGAGGTTGTTTGGGTTCCTGTTTTTTTGGGTTCTGGACAAACTGTGGAAACTGGAAGGTTGCTGAGAGAGAGAGAGAGAGAGAGAGAGAGAGAGAGAGAGAGAGAGAGGGAGGGAGGGAGGGAGGGAGAGGGAGAGATAAGGCGCCAAAAGGTAACCAAACGTAAATGTGTGCACCAATTTGACAGTTTGAAGTTGAGGTTGCTGGGGTTCCTGTCTTTTTGGGTTTTGGACAAACTGTGGGAACAGAGAGAGAGAGAGATAAGGAGCTAAAAGGTAACCATACGTTAGGCTTAAACTTGACTTTATGGCAATTCAGTATTTCATCACAGTTGGTTTTTAATCAGTTCTTTGGAGAAATATACCAACGAATGACATGAAAAAATGTGAAACCGAAGAATAAATGACGATCTCCAGTTTATATTATCGTCTTGGTTCAAAATACATGCCTCGAAATTGTTTTAGTGGGCTCATTCAATTGGTTGGGTGATGCAGAAAATGAAGTAAAATGTCGAAGCATACATGTTAACCTTTAAAGTTTCATATTTCCAACCAACTTGTGACGCTTCCTTGTTTATATACAAGATAAGGGGGAATACATCCTGCGATGAAGTGTAAGAAGATGACAAAATGGTTCCATTGAAGATCCGAGAGTTATCAGGAATAACAAGAGAATAGAGTAGGCAACGTCTGGAAGAGAACTTCAGATGTGAAAAGATCAGTGAAAGTAATATCAGCATGTCTTGTTGAATGGTTTTGCCATTACTATTTCTGGAAGAAAATCCTGTTTACAACATCAACGGGTAGAGCATGAGCTGGATCTATGGCTTTCAATCCTGGATATTCAAGCAGCGAAAGCCCTGCATCACAATAAACAGGAAAACGACACGGTTAAAGCATCGCATCTGCAACATAAATAAAAAATTAAACCAGGGATATGGCAAAAGTAAAGTGAAACAATTGACCCTGCTTTGCTATGCTGTGCCAAGCCAAATGTGAAATGGCCGACAACACGATGTGCTATTCGACACGGGATGAGTGTGCCATTCTTTTACTGGATATCAACAATCAGGTAGGAGCTTAGTGGGAGACTAAATTATCCTAGTTTAGAGGGAAAGAAAAAGGTGGTTTCTAATTGCAATTCAAAGGCTATATAATTATCCAGCCTCAAAGTTCTAGATAAAATATGCAGCCTAGAGCTTTTCACCTCTCTTGCAAAAGGTCCTACTAGAAGCTTTAATCCAAAACTAGTTGGGGGCAGCTACATGGATCCTCTTGCTAGGATGAAGAAAAGACAAAATACATAACCAGAAGATGGCCATGAGGCTGACTTCAGGAATTTAAGGTAGAGTGAGTAGCTCTGGTGGCTTTTAAGAAATGTTTGCAATGAAAAAGGAGGGAATAAAAAGCCATTAAACTACCAGCTACTCCGAAATATGTATGGAATACATCAACAGCATCTTCTGGTCTATCTGAAATTCCTCCATTTTCCGTGTCCTGTAAATTTCAACGAACAAATAGTAGCAAAAGTCATCTTCATTAGAACATTAAATCTTATGGTTCTCTTGATTATTCTGTAATCATAACCGTTGTCCATTCAGTTCAAAACTGACCTGACAGTTTAAAATGAACTTAACTAGCTTGTCCTTGTTAATCCAATGAACTCTGTCAATCATAATCAGGCTAGAAAGAACCCACCATGAATAGCAAACCTGAAGAGATTAAATAGTCATAATCAGAAGAATATAAAGAATCTTGGTGGAAAAAAACTTGTATTTGGAAGAAATACCCACATCAGGAAGTTTCTCAGGGCGACCATTTAGACCTCCAGATTTGACTTGGCGTTCACATAGCCACCAACCAAGGAGGTCCTTGTCAACATGATGCAGAGACCCCGTAATAGCAAGAGCACCCACACAACAGAAAACTACAGTCACAAAGAAGAGAAAAAAATTAACATACTTAAAATTAAATTATATTCAGTCATGCTACGTCAAAAATTCAAGGTGGTCAGGCTACAATTTTCAGTCTTGAAGAACATAACATCATCGAATGATTCGGAAATTTTTTAATTGCAGTTAGCATGAAGTTTCATGCAGCGGTCTACACAAGCTCAGTTGTTCCACATACCAGAGTCACTCACTTAAAATTACTCATGCTGTCATTCTCTTCCACTAGCTCCCACGTAGATGGAGTTTCGACAAAACTTGAGAAATCAATAAACTATTTGCTAATTCTCACCTCATTTTAATTAAAGCTTATGACAGCCTCACCTTCCATCTCTAAATTAGAAAATTTGATGGGGTACAAATATCAAAATGTTGGTGATCAACAGGCACTTCTTTTAGCAAATAATTGCAAAAAGAAAACGATGCAGGTTCACATGGTGGATCATGGATGCAGTTTTAATTGTCACCCAAGACTATGAAACTGAAGGGTGAAAATTCTGCTCTTATGTTTCAGAATAAAATTCCAAGTGTGATGTGGAACATACTCTGGCCAGCATGAGACTCTCCGCCAGGAGTGCATCCAAATCCACCATCCACATTTTTGCAACTTACGATGTAATTAACTGCCTTCTCCACATTCATTTTATCCAGACGATGCAAAATAGACAGACAACATATTGCAAGATATGAAAACCTAGAAAAAAAGAGGAAAAGAACTGGCCTGTGAGAGAATGCTTACAAGTATAACTATTCATTCTAAAAGCATGAGAAGCTGATTAGCTCAGATCAGATAGAAGGGACTGGTAGAAAGAATACCGGGAGTCTACTTCTCCCCACTCGTCCCCAGAAAACGACCCATCTTCATTTTGCAGCCCACTAATATCTGGCATGAAGTTGAGTAAACCAAGAAATTGATGGCCTATGATAAGTTGAATTGGTATGCTTGATATCTTAATTCTGTTAGCCTCTTTTTTTTTTTAAGTCATCGACCCCAAAAATTAATGTTCATTCAATAAAAAAAAAGCGAGGACAACATTAAATTTCACACAATTGGTACTTTAGTGAGCTAAACTGCTATTTATGAAAAACAACACAATGCATTGCCATACTATAATGTACTTACTCTTTATGCGAACTAAATTGCAATGAGTGATGGGTTCCTAACAAGCAAAATCTCAAATAAAGGACAAACAATATCAAAGGCCACTGAAGAAAAGCAAATGAGGATACAATTTGCAACTTTATCAGCATCCAGAACATTTAGCTTATCAAAAAGGGCGAAAACCTGTACAGCACTAAGGGTATACAGCAAATGGGGGTCATGCCCAATATTACCAGCAAATCCACCTGCATAACAAAAGGCAACACCACCCATATTACTGTAAAGATCCAATCTTTTTACTTATTTATCTTCCAAGTTGCATGAAGAATATGTAAGAGTAGATAAATGAGATCGGTAATTAATGAAAGCGAACAGAGTCAAGTTCTTGACAAACCAGACTCGTGTTGGCACTTCATGATCCATTGAATAACTTCATTTGAATCCAGAGCATCAAGCTTTCCTAGAAGATCCAAAGTGGTCAATCCCCAATACGCTCCATTCATTCTTAAATGCTCCAACACCACCGATTCGAAACTATCCTTTCTCTAAGCTCCCAATGGAACATAACCAAAAGATTCAAACTTTAGTAACTAAATTACACACTCCAGATAGCCAACAAAAAAATCAAGTGCTTATAGTGAGAAACAAACCTTTTCAACTGATAAAATGTATTTAACATGTTTATCAACCACCAACTCTCCCATCTGTCATGATCATACAATTGGTAAAGTTGAGGTCTTTACAAGTGTAGAAACTAAGAAAATTTAAATTTTGAGAACAGCCCACAAGTTCATTCAGCAGAAATAAAAAGATGAGAAGTGATGTAAGCGAGAAAAGGAGAATTACCAGTGGAAATCTTGTTGGTGAATCAGAGGGAGGAACTAGGGAGGAAGATGAGGACTAGGGAAGGCGAGAGATCAGAGCAGCTAAGCTAGAATATTTCATGGGCCTTTTCTTGTTTATGTTGTTTGGGCTGGTAAGGGCCCATGTAATGTGTGAAGATTTTTTATGTGGGTTATTGAAGAAATTACTTTAAGAATAGATTGGCCCATATCACAGGCCTATTTACGTGGTACGAAAACAACATCCATGGAAACCAGAGAAAGGGGAAAAGGTTTATTGGATTACTTCCACTTTATTTTTTCTTGATTTTTTTAATTTTCTTTAATCTATATATTTTATCAAAGTGATCTCTGCGATTTTATTTTATATATTTATTTTAATTAAATGTAAACATATGTCAAGAACATAGAATTTTAGATTTTAAACTTTTGAAAAAAAAATAAAAAACAAATTGTGGGATACTAGAAAAATATGAGCTTTGAAAATTCGTAATAAATCTGAAACCAAAATACCATATTGGAAATTTTATATTTGAAACTGAAAAGCCTTTGGAAAAAAAGAAGAAGGAGAAATGGAGCATTTAATTATTCTTTTGTCATAAAAGAGAAAATAAAAATATGTTAAGTCACCCTTATTTTATTATTTTTTTAATTTTCAATGAAGGGTATCTTTATTTATTTTAAAATCTATTTTTTTATATTTGTTTTCTAGTTTTTTTTTAATAATTGGCGAGTTTTATATTTTAAAATACCTATTTTTTTTAATTTCTCACATCATAGTATAGAATGTTTTCTAACATGTTTCAATCAATAGCCAATTATCTAGTGGTAGACTAAATATATAGTAATTAGTCAAATAAAAATAATATTGTTGAATACTAGGTGAATGATCAAGAACAACCTATGAAAACCACATTCCAAGGGCACAGCATGGATTACAAAACCGCGTATCATTTCAGGTTTGTACTATTTATGTGTGTGTATATATATATAATTAAATATATTAATTTTAAAAAATAATTTAAATTCAAAAATAAAATTATTTAGGATTGTATATTTAATCTAAAAAAACACAATAAAATAATTTTTTTGAACAAAATTATGAATATGTATAATATTATGAGAATATCATCATCAATCTCGCAAGGTCATTATATTCTCTAATTGCTCTGAAATATTAACATAATATATATAAATATATCAAGAGACTCATCGTAAAATTTCATATCAATCTAATGGTCGGATTAAGAGATATGATTGATATTGTAAAATTATTCATTATTTTTTAAAAAATACTATTTGGCCAAAACAGAACGGATAAAATTTGGACGGAATATCCGGAACGGGTCAAAATTTTAAACGAGATAAAAACTGCATCATTACATCTTGTTTTTTTAACCAATACAAAATATTTAAACTATTTTAACCCAAACAAAACAAAATTAACAACACTATTTTTTCCAACTGGCTGTCCTTTCTCCTCCACCATTTTCTCTTCAACCACGACCCCTTCATCTCTTTTACCATCATAATTATCATCATCTCACCATCATCATTGTAAAATATTTAAAAATAACCCTAAATTGATTTATTTTTTTCTGATTTTATCCCCTTAAAAATTCATATTTAATCCTGGCCACCCGCCCCCTGGATTTGTAGATATTTTCAGCCATGAAAATCAAATAAAAAATAGAGGATGTTAAATGCATTTAAGCTTATCTTTCTATTCCCGATCTTGAAATTGAAATTTGAGGGGATAAATAAAAGTCTCAGAGCATTATCCAGACTGACGAGGCAAGATTAATGTGATCGAGACATTTCTAATTCGACATAGACGTGTAATAATGTACTCTAGTGGCCAATTTGCAATGACATGCATAGCATTTGCCCCGGTAAATTTGCCCTGGATTTATTGAAAACATATTTATTTTTACTTTTTCTATATATAATTCAGATTAGATTTAATAACATTAAAAAATATTTTATCTCTTATTTTTTTTATTTAAATCCTGGAACTAATGTTTAAAAGAATTCTTTTTTAATATGCCAAGTTAGTGCATGTTTGGGGGTGTGGTTATGGTTGTTTTTGAAAGTGCTTTTCGTTCAAAAATATATTAAAAATATATATTTTTTATTTTTTTAATAAACTTGTAAATCAATGGTATTACAATACAGTGAAGGAATATTAAACTGGAGGCTTACCACAGTTATTATAACTGGGGATCCGTGGCAGGTCTCGGATTTTTCTATGTGCTTCAAACAAGTAAACTTTATAAAACGCCGTCGTTTTTATGAACTTTATCATTTATCTTATCTCATCGGTCCCACATAATAAAGTGTCGTCAAAATTTAGTGCCCTTGGCAGCTTATGTGATTGTGAAAGACTGTGAACCTTTTTTTTATATATATATAATGGAATGATGACGTCACTGTTAAAGCAACCCTAGCCACAAAAAAGGAAGAATGGTTGTAGTCTAAAACATATAATAGTTAATTCAGTACTAAAAGATTAAAATTAAAAAAGTTATTTTTTTACGAGGTTTCAAGTTCGAGCCATATGATTATTAATATGATGATCATTTAAAGTTTATATAATTATTAATTTTAAAGCATGTTAAATTAATCGAAATACACACAAGTTGACCCGGACACACGTGTTAATAAAAAAAGAAATTTTCTTAAATTAATTATTAATTTGGAGATTTTTTTTTTGTCTAGTTAGCAGTCAAGATAACCTAAGTCTAGTTTTCTTGAGGATAGAAATAAATATATATGGAATGAATTTCAATGAATAGATTGAATATATATATATATATATATATATATATATTTAACAAAATGTTTATGTGTTTTAGATTATTATTATTTTTTTGTTTCTTTTAGCATCTTTCAAAGTTTTAAAATAATAAATATTTTAATTTAAGGCTCACACGGTTGTTCTTATGAAGTTGATTATTCCTGCATGCACAGTGTGTCAAGATTTGGTGAGCCGCTATAACTCACCAAGCAGCCATTGTTGAACACCAACTGAAGCTCCGGCGGTACGCGCTATCAGCACTTTTTCAAAACTTAATCTGCTAGTAATAATGTGATTAACTACTTAATTAGCGAGCCAAAGGCTACTCTTATCACCATTTTATAATCTTTATCGTTTTTGTGGAGCCCTTATTAACCATGGCTAGATATAAATCAAGCAGCTTGGAAATTAATGTAAAGTTAAATGAATATGCGATGGATTTATCTAAAGCTTATTATAGTGGGGATTTAGAGGGTGTTAGAGAGAGCTGTTGCTGTAGCTTTTTAAAGTGCTTTTCGTGCCGAAATATATCAAAATAATATATTTTTTTATTTTTTAAAAATCATTTTTGATATCAGCATATCAAAATAATCTAAAAATACCAAACTATATTCATTTAAAATAAAAAAAAACAAAAAACTGCAAACCAACATTTGAAACGCCAGCCAAACACCCTCTTAATCTCAATATACCAAAAAAACAACCTTATAAGATGAAGCGATTAAGGTGGATAAGTCTTAATTTACTGGAAATCATTATGGGAGTTGGCGGGGGCAAGAATCCAGTCAGAAAAAGGTGACATCGCATGAATTACAAGTGGGTTTGTTGGATGGTTTTAAGGCGACTGACTGCCATCCAATACCGGACTTGAATTTTCAACGTCAACCCCATTGTAAATTCATAAAACATGGTACTATGGTTAAACAAGAGGCATATGGTTCCATTTTCGAGCACATGAGAACTATTATTCTTGGTTTTTTTATTAACATAAATATCAGCTTGTATATAACTCGACTAATTTTATATATCTTGAAGTTAATAATCATATAAGAATTACTATTCTTAGCTTTTATTAATATAAATATCAGGATCAACTTGCATGTACCTCAACTAATTTTATAAATCTTGAAGTTAATAATCATATAAATTTTTAATAATTATTATATTAAAAAAACCCTTTTAATCCTAAGTTTTGACGATATACTAAATGATTGTATTATTAGCTTCTTAGATAACGCGCACGTGTGTAGTAAAACCTATGACCAATATTATGATGGTGATGGATCAAGAAACAAAGACCTGCTCACTAATTCGTAAAACAACGCGTGGACTGAAGAAAATCAAAAATAAAAGAGAAATGTTTTATATTTATAGAAAACACAGCTGGAAAATAAGAAAACAAATCAAAATATTTGATTTTTCCAGAAGAAAAAACTCATCCACCTGATACTTGTCCTTTGCAAAAAAGATATAATTTTATACAAACAACAAAACTTTTTTTTTTCATTTTTTTAATTATAATATTTAATGGCAAGTCCCTTATCTTGTCTCTTTGTGCAATCAAGGACTTCACTTTAATCTTTTTAGCAAAACTCTCCATGTTCCGCATTGCATAGTTTATTCACATGTTTCTCAAAATCGGGGTTGAAGAATTCAAAATCATAGACTCCACAATTTTATTTTTTATTATTTAATTAATTAAGCCTAGACCCCACCACTTGCAATTGTGTATATAAAAACTCGAGGGGAGCTACGCCTCAACCACAATCACAAATTATAGCCCTAAGACAGAGACGTCGGTGCCTGAGCTTCTGTCACTGTCATCCATTCTTTACTCTCACGAACTTAGCTTGATTAGCAAATTATGGAGGGATTAATGGATCATCAGGAGTTTAACATATTACCAGAAGGCTGCGTTTCTGCAATTCTCTCCTTTACATCTCCGCAAGATGCATGCAAGTCTTCGTTGGTTTCAACTATATTTCAGGCAGCTGCAGATTCTGATGCAGTCTGGGAAAGTTTTTTACCTGCGGATTATCGAGACATGGTGTCGAGGTCAACGGTCCCTTGCAAGTGTTCTTCAAAGAAAGAGCTTTTTCTTCTTCTCTGCAACTCTCTTCTCATAGATGGTGGTAGAAAGGTATGGATTCCTTGTCCTGTAAAACGGGTAAAACATAGCTTTTATAAGATAGGATTAATGTAATTTTAATATCTTTAATATAAACCATATTCAAGGTCTCACCTAGGTCTCACCTAACAACTTAAGTTAACATGATATTAGAAATCTTATTAACTCAACTGTCATGAATTCGAATTTCATCATCTGATAAAAATCAAGTAGAAAGACTTTTTCTCGAAGGAATATGTTAAAAAGTAAAATAAATCATATTCTGAAGCTTTAACTAACCGTTTAAATTTTTAAGTAAGACGGTTCCTTAACAATCTCATATATTCTATGATGCAGAGCTTCAAGTTAGAGAAATCATCAGGAAAGAAATCCTTTATGCTATCTGCAAGAGATCTTAACATAACATGGAGCGATGAATCGCCGTATTGGCACTGGGCTTCTCTACCTGAATCCAGGTCCATTTATGATCTTGAGAGCTAGCTTAAAACAGTGGCAAGTGGATGCATTGAAATTTACAGTTTGCTTTCTTCCCTGTTTCAGGTTCTCTGAAGTGGCTGTGCTTAGAACAATGAGTTGGCTAGAGATTGTAGGGACGATCAAGACTCAGATTTTAACCCCTTACACAAAATATGGAGCGTATCTTGTTCTGAAAATCACAGATCGTTCATACGGGCTTGATTTAATGCCATCAGAGATATCAGTTGAGGTGGGAAACAATCAAGCATCAAGAAACACAGCCTATTTACGTCTGGCCAAGGAGCATGCCAGGAAACAACAAATGGAGAGCCTGCTCTATGGGAATCGCATGCAGATGTTAAAATCAAGGGTGGCAGAAGGGGATGGAAGAGTCCCGGGTGAGAGAGATGATGGATGGTTGGAGCTTGAGCTGGGAGAGTTCTTTAGTGGTGGAAACGACGACGAAGTGAGGATGAGTTTGATGGAAGTAAAAGGTCATCATTTGAAAGGTGGACTTATCATTGAAGGGATTGAAGTGAGGCCTAAAAATTAACAAAAAAATATCCATATCTTTGGTAGTACGTAGATAATGTTCCATTAAATTCTTTTTACATACTTTACTTTCAAAAGGGTTAAAGATAAGATCAAGAAGACAACAAAATGTAAAGTCGCGTGCTAGCTTTTTTATCAACATTTTATTCTTTCATTTCTCTCTTGTACACCATGAGAAGAAGAAGAAGAAAACATAATTACATGTAAAGGTTTGTTCCATCGATGTATCTACACTTTGTAATGATTCTTTCCTTTCCATGTTCCGAGTATAATGCAGTCATTTGTTTGACATCACAAGGAATTACATGATCTCTTTTCTTTACAAAGCTGTCGTAAGTGATTGTGTTGGAAGTATGGTTGAAGTTGTTTTTTAAAATATTTTTTATTCAGAAATGTATTAAAATATATAATTTTTACTTTTTAAAAATCATTTTGACTTCAAAAATTTCATGTTTTAGTTTATATTCAATAACAATTTACTTCTTCAATATTGCATTTCATTTAAAATTTTCATTTCATCGATAGAGAAACTATAATTTATGAAAGTACAAGAGAAAAAATCAGATTCTATCTCTTAGTGAAATGAAAAACATGGCCACGTGTTGGCTCGTGGCTTCTAGACAGAGAATGCAATCCATGAACACATAAATCTCAGAGATGTCCTCATGTGTTCAATTCATGTCGTCATGACAAGAAGAAACATAAAAAATGTCGTCACAGTAACGATATAATCTGACATGTGTATGGCATCAATTTACTATAAATATAGCCATGTTCTTCAATGCATGAAACAATCAAATGAAACCCAGATATATTCCACATATTCTCTTCAAGACCCATTTCTTGTCTCTTTCTGTATTTTCCAGCATTTATCTAGACTTTTCTTTATTTTTTCTTACAAAAAAACCCTATGAACTTGGATCTGTTCCTGAAGATTTGTTTTCACACGTGATATCATTTGCCTCTCCTCGCGATGCTTGTTGTGTTTCATTAGTTTCCACGATGGTTAATTAGGTCCTGATCCGACTCAGACACAGCGAGGCAGAGATTTCTACCGTCTGATTATGAAGATATTCTTTCCAGATTAGCGTTCCCATTGCCTAATTACTCTTCAAAAAAGGAAGTTGCTCTTCACGTTTACTTGATAAGGTAGAAAGGTAAGCTTAGTTTGACCAAAGTTTTTTTATATAAATAATATATATTAACATGGTTGACCGTGTTAATAAACATGGCCTACGTCATAGCTTGATTTGGAAACATGGTAGTTAGGGTTTTACATTGTGAGATTAAGATAATTATAAATTATTAACAATGTTAATCAGTATACACACCACCATTAGCTGCTGTGACGTAGCATTGAAAAGTCAACAGGCCAGCAGGTGGGTAGAGTATTAAAATAAAATGGTAATGTCAATGCTGTAAGATACAATGAAATGTTTGGTAGAATGTATTAAAATAAAATAGAAAACATAAAAACCTTTTATTTTTCTATCACATTGCATTTTATTACATTCTACCAACCAAATCATTAATTGTTTACTATGAATTTCTAATAACATTTTAGGAGAGTTTTTCCCAAGCTCGATGATCCATGATATGTGGATCAATCACTAGCCTGGAGAAAGAGAACGGTCAGGCCTGAATTTGGATGCACAGGCAGTGGAGCAAATATGAATTCTAACCTTTAGAATTCATATTTGTTCCATTGCCTGTGGATGCACTTGCGGGCTTAATTAAATTGTCTATAAGATTTTTTTTTTCTCATTTTAGAGGTCAAAATTACTATTTCAATCCAATCCAAATGATCTTGAGTGGACTCAAGATGATTGATAATTCCAAATCTTTGACCGTCGCCAGTTTTCTCCCATTCAACTCTAGCCTTTTTATTTGAAAACGATGATAATAAAATGGCAATAATTATTTTCTTGATGATTGTCAGATATTTGTTGGATCATTAATTCAATGTTGAGTTTATATGAGAATAATTATGTATTTGTGGACTATCAAATAAAATGAAGTCTAATTAAAAATGATCTGCTAAGTAATTTTAGACAATTGAGTTTTTGATGTATCTAATAGGATGTGGACCTTTAATGTGTAGAGGTTAAAGAGTTATTCCTATTTTAGTGATGAGCTAAAATAGAAATACCAAAGGGTGGGAATGCTAAAAGGCATGACCTCCAAAAGATACCCGGTTACATATATATAGGGTCATGCGCGGATTATACATGCTATATTCTTATATTGATATCCCATTATTAGAGAAAAAACTAAGGTTAAGGTAGAGAGAATCAAAGGGTTCTCTAAGGTGAACGTGTTAATCTGGAAGGTCATCTATATGACTCTAGATAGCGACTTCCGGATATGGATTCAGGTACACTTCCGTTTTATAATTTATGCAGTTTATGTGTTTTTGATAATTCGACATGAATATTATTTCTTTATGCTATGAAATGCTAGATCTAACAATATTCTCATTGGAAAATTCAACGTGAAAGAAATGCTACATGTTGAGTGCAAGGGAGCTTTCAATTACTTGGGCTAACAATTATTTTAATTTTGCATGAGTTTTTTTCATTTTTCAGATTTTCAGAATTGATGGCTACAAATCCCAGTACAAAAAACAATAATTTATGGGGCATATCTCACTGTTGAAATTTGCTGGGCGAGCTTATGGATTAGAGACGATCACAGATATCAGTAGAAGTTGTAAACTTTCAGATAAAAAATTCATGAAGAAGAAGGAAGTGATTACCTTCAAGAACGTGAAGATGAATGTGCTGAGATTGAATTGGGGAGTTCTTACAATGAACATCTGAGAGGAGGGCTTATTGTTGAAGGGATTGAGCCTAACCCTTAAAAAATGATGAAGGTTTGAGCTTAATTTTTGGCCAAATTGTGAGTTTATATCCTCAAATTGTAGAGTGTGTTCCCAACCAGAGTGTTGGAATCAGTGTTGTCTGTTCCGTTAGGTTTTTGTCGAAATTGCCAAAATATTTCATATCAATTTAAAAAACAAGATAAAACAATATTGTTTTTACCTCAGTTTAAATTCTGGTCCGTTCTGGATTTTTCGGCAAAATACTGTCCACAATGTTCTAGTTTCATTTTGTCCGTTCTGTTTCGGCCAAATAATGTTTTTTTTTAAATAATAAAAAATTTACAATATCAATCATATCTTTTAATCCGACCGTTAGATTGAGATGAAATTTTATGAGAGTCTCTTTATATGTTTATAAATATTATGTTAAAATTTAAGAGCAATCAGAGAATATAATGAACTTACGAAATTGATGATGATATTCTTTTAATATTATACATGTTCATAATTATGTTCAGAAAAATCATTTTATTGTGTTCTTTTTAGATTAAATTGCACAATTCTAAATAATTTTATTTTTGGATTTGAACTAATTTTTTTTAATTAACATATTTAATTATATATACACACTCACTCACACATACATACATAAACAATACAGCCCCAAAACGACGCGCCAAAACACTCCGAAACCAAAATATTTTGTTCCAATTGAAAAAACGAAATATCAACCCAAAATAGTATTGACAACCTTGGTTGAAATCAATCTAATTTGAGAACCAAAGGATTCTGGGGCATGTTTGTGTGACCTTTTCGTTCATGTTCTTCAGTCTGTTTGGACCTTTTCTTCTGAATTCTAGAGTTCAAGGAAGCTCGGGCTTCTTCAAATTCTAAACGTGGGAGTGGAAGTTCTATCCATGGCTCCTGTCAAATTCACTTAGGTTTAACAACGAAAATGGCTCACCGATAAACTTGACAGTATTGATGCAGGGAAGGTGACGAAGCCCGAAGCAAGCTTCAAGAGGCTTATGGGCCTTTCCACAATAGTTTGATGGGCTTTTATGTTGTTGATGTTGGGCTGGGTTAATACTATACTTAATTTTATTTAACTCTTTCATGAAAATAAATAATGTATTACAATTATTTACATATATATATATAATAATAATTCTGTATAGTAAATTTGTTATTTTTAAATTTTAAAAAATAAAATCATAAGAATGCATAAAAATAATAAAATGAAATTAATTAAATAAAATATCTACTTTAAAAAAAAAAATCATGTATCAACTTTTTATTAGATATTTTATTTTCAAAATAATCAAAATCCCTATAAAATCAAGAAATTCCTAAAAAATATGAAAATAAAAATTAAAAAAAATAAATCTCATCAATATTCGTCATCAAAACCCATAAAAATGTTTGTATTCTTAGATAGAAAGTTTTTTTGCAAAAGATTTCACTTCCCATAAAATCAGAAAGTTCCTAAAAAGGAGAGGAGAAAATTAAAATAATAATAATTAAATTATCTATTTTTGTATATAAATCTCCAACATATTCTTTCCTTAAAAAGAAGTTTAATAAAATTGTTTGTATTCTTACATGGAAATATTGTTTTTTAAAAGGATTCCACTTCCCATAAAATCAACAATTTGTTTCAGGTTATGTTTGGTAACTGTCTTAAAAAAAGAAAAGAAGATAATGAGACATAAATATATTTGGTAAAAAAGATCAAGATATAAAAATAAATTTGTTTTCAAGACAATTTCAAAATGAATTTCTGTATTTTCAATATTTATTATTTATTCTCTCTAAAATATCTTTGAAAGAAACATTTAATTTTAAAATTACTCAACTAAAACATGTAAAAATAAAAATGAATATTATCGTAATTTTTTTTTTAAAAAAAAGAAGATCAAAACGACCATTCATCTATTTTTAAAAGAAAAAAAACAATTATGGTACAAGGTTTCAGGAAATCTTGGTGTGCATATTTAAGTTTTACAGTTATGGTAATTATATTATTATTTTTTTAAAATAAATGGATTCCTTGAACCTGTCCCGTGAATTCCTTGTCCAGGATAAGGCCAGTGCCTGCTCTATTAATACTAGCAATCAACGAGAGGCATTAGAACATTACCCGCAAGAAGCTTTTTTTTTATTATTATTGTTTTCAGAAAATGGGTTCCATGAATCGCATCGTGATTTGTTCTGCCATTGTTTTGTATCTCGTCCTGCATTTTCCATCTCAAACAGAGGCAGGAGCAGTGAAAGCATCTGATAAAAAGGCGATTGCAGAGAAAGCCCTGGCAGTAGCAAGAAAAGAATCCGTCGATACAAGCGGTTTCTTCGCTGGATTGGCCCAGAGAAACCCTGCGTCCAAGGCAGTTCTTGAGAAATGTGCAGCATATTTTAAGGAGGCAGTTCAGTTCCTGAACCTCAAGGGGCTAGAAGGTGGCACGGCGAGCTTAGATGTGCATTACGCTCTTGACGATGCTGAATCTTGTGAAAGTGCATTGTCTTCAGGCCATGTTCATATTGGATCAGCGACTGCTAGAATCCAGAAATGGAAGACTGTCTATAATGCTGCCGAAGCAGCTGTTATAGCTCTTGAAAAATGATTCCAAGATTAATAATATGTCTCATTTCTAATAAAGTTCTTCCTATTTCTTCACACATATACACATTCAACTTTCATACATGCAGTGAAGGATCTTGCTTGGCGCAAACCTTCATTGATTCTTGCAAGAACTATTTGTTTCTACATAATCTAGCTAGCGAGGGCCAAATCTTATTTCCAAATGATGGTGTCATCAATCCCACATCAACTAGGAGACGAGTCTCAGTTGTTTATAAACACAAAAAACATTTTTCTCTTTTGAGATGTTTTTAAAAAATATAAAACTCACCATGTTGTTCAAGTGGGGAAATACCTTATGAAAGATATACTGTTTGCAGATGTGGGAAAACATCATTACTAACCAAATATATTTAGTGGAAAGCCTGGATCCATTTGGAAAATCACATCAGACCGAATTTAAATCATGGTTAGCTAATGTCTAGATGAGGTGTGGTTTGTGGTTTTTTAATATACTGGTGTCTGAATTTTGGGATGAATTGATGGATGTTCCCAGTGATGCTCTGCTTAAATTTGATCTACGCGAATGCTGATCATTGGATGACTGAAACTCTTTGTCAATCTTGCTGAGGGAACAAGCAATTGATCTCCTTTTCTGATTGCAATCTACTATTCGGTGAATTTTGTGTAAACAATATACAATATTTATTTATTTTTATATAAAAAAACCAACTTATTCAAGGAATAATTAAAAGTGTTTGTACTTTCACATACAAATTCTTCTTTTAGACAAGAATAAACAATATATCTTTTTTTCTTAGGGAAAACTACTGATCAAATCCAATAAAAATATAGAAAGATGTTTTGAAAAAGGATTCCACTTTCCACAAAACCAGCAAGTTCCCATGGTCTGGCGTATTCCATCACCGATCAAAAAAGAAAAACTCCTTCGACCTGTCCTATGTATTCTGCTGCACTTGCTAAAATTGCAATAATTTCTAAGATTAGCCCAGTTTCTCTTCTATTAATACCAACAATCAATGAGATGCCATAGAACACTACACGCAATTTTATATTTTTGTTTTTCAGACAATGGATTCCAAGAATCGAATCGTGATTTTTGCTGCCATTGTCTTGTACCTCTTCCTGCACTTTCCTTCTCAGACCGAGGCAGGAGTGGAATTAGCGAATAAGGTTTGCAAAAATAGCCAAAACTATGAATCCTGCGTTCAAACCCTGACGTCCTATCCGCAAACTGTGGCAGCACCTAATGAAAAGGCGATTGCAGAGAAAGCCCTGGAAATAGCAAGAAAACAATCCGAGGATTCAAGCGTTTTCTTTGCTGGCTTGGCTCAATCAAACCCTTCATCCAAGACATCACTTGATCAATGCGCAGCACATTTTAAAGAAGCCGTTCAATTCCTGAACCTCAAGGGGCTACAGGGCCGTACGGCGAGCTTAGATGTTCATTATGCTCTTGATGAAGCTGACCAGTGCCAAGATGCGTTGTCTTCAGGAAATGTTCTTATCGATTCAGCCACCTCTGTAATCCAGAAATGGAAGACTGTCTATGATGCCGCCGCCGCAACTGTATCAGCTCTTGAAAACTGATATTACTGATTCGAAGATTAGTAATATTTCATTTCTAATGATCTTCTTCCTATTTCTTCACATATTTTTCCAACTTTCATGCATGCAATGAAGGGTTTTTCTTAGTGCAGGAATTTTTGCAGGAATTATTTCACCAGAATCGTTTGCTTGATTGCTAGCAAGGGCCAAACCTTAATTGTAATCATATATATTTAATGAAAGGCTTAGATTCATTCTGCAAAATCACAACAGACCGGGTCTAAATCATACTTTTAAATTTTGTTTGCTGTCTGTCAACCAACAAAATGCCCTTTTACATAATATCAATTTCCCCCCCTCTTTTGAGCGATTTGATTTCTCTCTGTCTGTGCTGTATAGGATTCCGCGTACCACAAAATCAGGTAGCTTTCTATGATTCTGCGCATCCATAGAAGAATAAAATGGAAAAATAATAATCCTAGAAACTGTCCTACATGACATTTTTCTCTTCTTTTGACAAGTTTGGATATTATACACAGTAAAGCCTATGATTAACCCAGAAAAATTTACGAACCAGAGCCTGGCTCGAGTGGGATTTCAATCTAAACAAAAAACAACATGAACTCGGCCAAATTCGGTTGATCTAGCTAGGTGTTTAGTGATTGAACTGAACCGACATTACCATCAGATGGAAGATACCATCCTTCCTATTTGTTTGTTGGAGGGGAAAATAGCTTCAAAAAGTGCCACAGCAAACTCTAAACAACCTTGGCTTTACATATCTAAAATCTTCTACGGGGATATGGCCATGAAAATTTGCAGGTGGCTAGCAGGTGTTCTCTTCAGAAAGCCACTGCTTATAGAGGAGCTTTATAAACCATATCCATTTATAATCATCTGGGATAGCTCCAGTTAACCGTCCACTGTATCTAAACGATCGAGTCCATCTTCACAACCGCTACGAGATAGGTCCAGCTGTGAGGGAATCATATAAGCGCACTGGAGGCAAAATGGGTGAGCTGAGGTCTCGAGCAGGTCGATTGGTGAGGTTTTTCTGTATTTTCTATGCAGGTCTAACCAAGAAAATATCTCTTTTCCCAAAAAAAGAAAGAAAGAAATCTAATAGAAAAGAAGCACTACATCAACATGGAAATAAAATATAAGATTGTTTTTAAAAAAGGATTCCACTTTCCTCAAATTGGCAAGTTCCTATGCTGTCGGCGTATCGGTCAAAAAACTTGAAAACTCCATGAACAGGTCCTCTGTATTATATTCTGATGCCCTTATCGACTTTCTAAGATTATGCCAATTTCTCATCTATTAATACTACCAATCAATGAGATGAAATAGAACATTATTTTTATTTTTATTTTCAGAAATGGGTTCCAGGAATCGCATCATGGTTTTCGCTGCCATTGTCTTGTATCTCTTCCTGCATTTTCCTTCTCGAGCAGAGGCAGGAACGGAATTAGTGGGCAAGGTTTGTCAATATAGCCGACACTATCAATCCTGCGTTCAAACCCTGACGTCCCATCCGCAAACTTTTTCAGCACCGAATGGAAAGGCGATTGCAGAGAAATCCCTGGAACTAGCAAGAAAAGAATCGGTTCATACAAGCGATTTCTTTACTGGCTCGGCTCACAAAAACCCAGCATCCAAGCCAGTTCTTCAGAAATGTGCATCCAATTTTAAACAGGCAGTTCAGTTCTTGAACCTCAGTGGGCTAGAAGGTGGCACGGCAAGCTTAGATGTGCATTACGCTCTTGATCTAGCTGAGTATTGTCGAGATGCATTGTCTTCCGGCCATGTTCAAATCGATTCAGCTACGGCTAGAGTCCAGAAATGGACGGCTGTCTATGATGCTGCCCAGGCAACTGTGGTGTTTCTTGAAAACTGATTCCTGAGTCGAAGATTGTCGTCCATGATCCTGCCCAAGCAGCTGTTGTATATCTTGAAAACTGATTCCTGATTAATAATAATGTCTCATTTTTAATAATGTTCTTCCTATTTGTTCACATATTTGTCCAACTTTCATGCATGTAATGAACGATTTTACTGAGTGTGGACATTGAATTAGTTTTTGCAGGAATTATTTCAATCGAATCATACTAGGAAGAATTCAATCTAGATCATTCTTTGATGGCTACACAAACTTATGTAGGGACATAAGTTTTGATTTGTAACAAAAAAAAAAATATTTAAAAAGAAAAAGAAAAAGAAAGATAGAAAATGAATATGTTTAGAGACTAACTAGCTCTTTAACGTGCGATATGCTACGAGTTAAAAAAAAGTAATCTTAATCTAATACATATAAGATGATATATTTTTAAAATATTAAGTTATGACATGATGTATAACATATTTTAAAAGAAAAATTGAGATGATGGTATGTTAAATAAATATGAACCAACCTATAATTAGAATCATGAGACTGCGATAATCTAAAAAATTTAATTTTAATTAATTAAATATTAAAGAAAAATAACAAAAAAAACTGGACTAAATCTAGAAAAAAATGCCAAACTCACGACTCATGTGTTTGATAACATGATTTTCTAATAGAAAATAATATATATATATATAAAACACAAAGTTGAATAAATAATCAATTTATTACTGAATTATAATATTAAAAAAACAATGAAAAAAAACCCGAAGGAACTTGGATTACTTATTAAATTCACAACCTGAATTATAAAATCAGAATAATATCATAAAAAACTAAATTTTTATCATTAATTTTTCCATGACATACCTTAATCGAGTAATATATATATATATATATATATATATATATATATATAAAGAAGTTTTTGATCCAACACTTATGCATAGACATTAAACCATGTCTCATGGATTGATCTGAATAATGAAAGCCTATCTGGGTTCATTTTAATTTGCATACAAAATATTTATTTGGTCAAATTTAGTTCTTATTGATCGGAAACCAGGACACATTAATATTATAAAATCTTAAAAACAAAATAAAAATAATTTGAATTGACAAGTTGGCCTGAAACCCTCACACAATAGTAAAGACACAAACCCCGCATCGAAGGCAGGCCTGGATCGGGTTTTATCGGATGACTATCACATGATCACAGCCTTGCTAGAAATTACCGGCATCCTTTCCCAGTGTTTCTCTTCGAGCCCAACCAAGCTAAAGCCTAACCTAGAAATAAATCGGGCTAACACTTTCCGCACTTTGGGTCAATCGGGTCTGGCGTGGAGTACATTTGTAATTACCAAGAAATCTAGGGACATACCTGTAAACAAAATATTGATTAAACCCTAAGCCTGGCCTCTCCCCTGCTTTCCCCTTTATAAAAACCTCTGTCATCAAATCCCCTCTGCTGCTGCTTCCTTCACCTACTGATTTTCTTGCTCCTCCTTTCCGACTGTATTTTCAGTTCTTGCCCTTTACTTCTTTTTATGAGTCATAAAAATTGTTTGTGTTAGCTCTGATGATAAATGATTATAATCCCAGCTCATTATGAGACCTTTTTGTCAGGTCTGGGAATTTATTCTTTCTCACATTTAACTGAGCTCTTTCATTGTTTTTCACCTCTAATTTTCATCTGGGTTTACGTTTCTACAGGAGTTCTTTCTTAGTTTTTTGGGAATTAATGTTTCCTTGCTTAATGTAGCTGTGCTCCTGATCATTTATAGTAATGGAAACAGTATTTTATTTACCGAGGACACAAGTTTTCCTTCCCATCATCTGTTTAGTTTTTGCATCTAATGCTGATATCTGGATGACAGAAACTCTCTCGATTTCGCTGAGGGAACAATCAATTGTTATCTATATTTTAAAATTACAATCTATTTCTTTAATTATTCATATGGTGAGTTGCGTATGAACAACGGGCTGTTGAGAATATCTAGCATTCAAGCTTCCTGTTTTGGTTTGTTGGAGGAGAAAATATGCTTCCAGAAGTGCCATTGCTAGCTCTGTAAACTTATGGCCATGGAAATGTCCAATTGGCTAAGTGTTTTCTTCAGGAAGCCAGGGGGGGCTAATAAGCCAGGAAACTGATATGAACTCTAATATGGACTTGTAGACGATATTTGGATTCATTTTTTAAAGAATCGTCATGTTGACCTGCGATTAACTATTTTTTGTTCAAGTGTTTGTTTTATTAGTAATAATTAAAAAATAAAAAATTTATACATGTATTTAATTAAATTAATTAATAATTTTGATATCAATAAGCATAAATAAGAGTACTAATGATAACTGAAAGTTAAATTGAAAAAAAAAAATCCATCTACATTAATCAGTCTTGTTAATTCTGTTCTGTTCCGGCCAGAATATTTTGTGGCATTAAAAAAACCGAGATGAAACAGCATCGCAGCATCGTTTTCATCTCGGTTTTAATTCTGGCAGGAACGTCTCGATATCGTTCCGGCTCAAAATCATGATATTTTTTTATTTTAGAACATTTTACTATCATAAAATTTTAGAATTTTATAGATATTTCTAATTTTGAGATTATATTTGTTTGACTTTGTGTTTATATTGTATAATTTAAAGTTAATTTATCTTGAATTTAAATTATACTTGTTAAATTAATATTTTAATTTTTTTCATATATATATATATATATATATAATTATATATGAACAATGCAACCCCGAAACGGCACGCTGAAACGTTCTGAAACCAAAAACATTCCGTTCCAATAGAAAAACCGGAACGGCGACCGGAACGGCGACCGGAACGGTATTGACAACCTTGACATTAACACTTAAAAAATAATTTAAAAAATACTTAATTTTGGAAATCCATCTACTCTCTCACTTCTCAAACTAATACTTAAAAAATAAAATAAAAATAAAATTTTATATCGCAATTAAATTTAAAAAAATCAAGAAACCAAGAAGTTATTATTTAAAAAGTAAGAAGATTAAAGCGAGCTCTTCCCTCTATTTTGTAAACTCCCACCTATTTTCTCCCCTTTTATAGCAATTCTTGATAAATTGGTCATGGATTTGGACATAAAAAAAAATTGCAATTAAATAGAAACAAAGTTTAAGCAATTACTTTTTAAAAAAATCATGTATCGCTACAGTGAAAACCCCATGCAATTCAGAACTTTCTATAATGGTTTTAAAAATACTTAATTTTGGATAAAAAAAATATAAAATGTATTTGTCCACACTGAATCGAGCTACCTATCCCTACTAGTTTCTTGACCAGACTGCCCCAGCCAAAGAGAACTGAGAATCTTTCAATGCATCATTTGATCCGTGACTTTTGACCACCTGATCTTGAAGGTCATGCCCGCCACCGCCTCGTCTATATTAAAATCTAGGGTGTCTGGTTGCTGTGGTTTTTGCTTCTTCTTTTTACTTTAAAAACACATTGAACTCATACTTTTCTATGATTTTAATATAAAAAACTGTGATGGGTGCGTGCTGCCAGCTTCGTAGCTTGATCGGACGGTGAATCGGAAGCGTCTGTTGGGACGAAAGGCTGAGCTGATTCATGGATGGCCCATGTTTTCTGTTCATTCGTCGGTAGTGCTTACCTACCTCGTAGTGGCATTTGTGAGATGTCCTGTTAACAAAATGAGTCAATGTAATTATGACAACTGTTTTTTAAAGTTAAATAATGTTTTTTTTTTAAATATTGATAAATCAAAATCATATAAGAAAATAAAAACTGCGAGAAGGGGATCTCGAAGGAAAAAAACAAACGGCACCGAAGTCTATACCATATGATTGGGCCACGTGTTGATCGGTTTGTCGCGGTCAGGACAGAGTACCACCAGATGGTGATGGCCTGTGCTGGGGGTGAATCCTTCACAGAGCAAGGCTCCTTTGTCTTGCTCGTAGGGAAAGTTGCCGGTATTCCTGGTTTCTTGATGGCGTCCTTCAACATTTTGGAAAATCTCATATTAGTCCCTTAATTATTCGTAGTTTTTTAATCGAGTCCTGAAACTATTGGTTTCTATTTTTTTACAGGTTGTGTTGAACAATCTGTGGGTTATTTTTAGTATTTTTCTAACTAACTTGAATTAGCATAGGCTTAAGTATCCATTTTTCTTTCCATTCTTGCATGTGATGAACGAGGAGGATAATTGGGTGTTTTCATAAAAGGTTTGAGGAAACTAGGGTTCATAGCAGGCGCGCAATCTAACACCATCCCTGGATTATTTTAACATAACCATCCAATCAAGGAAAGACCAATAGATGAGGGACCGAATTGATAAAATCAACACTCAAGAGATTCGATCGAGAAACAGTGTATATAGCTTGTTTGAGAGTGCGGTAAATATTTATCAACATCAATGTATCATATCGATATAATAAAAAAAAACTAAAAAAATATTAAATTTAATTTTTTTTAAAAAAAATTGAAGTATAATTGAATTACACTTTTTAATGGTGTCGTGTTAAAAACAACAAGACGATATTAGTAAAATAGAATACGAGACCACATTAATCTTAACAATCAAGCCAATATGGACATGCTATTGAATTTTATTTTATATTTTTAGCATAAACATTATCTCTTCTTCTCAAATCATATTGTTATTTTTATTGCGACACTCAAACCAATTGTTAAATTAACAAATAAATCCACCTCACCTCTAGTCGTCTCTACATTTCCACCCAACCTCTCTGTATTGGCACGTGCAATGCCACCAAAAAGAAAAGATTAAGCTATGTGTTTAATTAATCATTGCTTTAGTGTAAGCAATAATTAAAGTAATCGAATTATCCAAGCTTTTCTAGCTCCCGACAGATCCACCTAAAGCTTGTTTGTACCTGCCACGTGGCTTCATAATCCTACCTTAAATATTTGTCCCCCTTGTATAACAAAATATTCTCTTTGACCCTCGGATCTGTTTTGCTTTCAATTCCATGGCTTTTTATTTAATTATACATTTAAATGTATTTAGTTAGTTTAATAATAAATATATATATATATATGGTTTAAAATTAATTTTGATATATAGAAAAAAGTTTAGACAAAAAGAAATACCCTCGTAATTGCGGGAAAATAAAAGCATCTCCTTATAAATGAGACGCATGAACTCAGCACCCGTCATTAATAACAGGCACACCATGTTTTGTTGTTTTGGCTTTCCTTGAATAAAAACAACAACGTTGTGACTAAAGTCTAACCATGTCTGCGACTCGAAACGGGAGTCACGAGAGCTCAGATGTACTGTCAACGAGATCACTCAGTGAAATATCAGAGGTTGAAACAGTTCGTTTAAGTGTTGATCTTGTGTCAGCTGCAAGAAAAAATCTTGGGTTGCTGAGAACTGCTAGCGAGTCTCCCTGGCTTCATGAGAGAGCTACTCTTCTTGAAGCTATAAGAAGGTGGTCAAACTTCATTACTGTATGAGCTTATACCAGTAATCTGACCGGATGGTGGATGTTGAAAGTTTGCTGGTTTTTTTCAGGTATGATGAGCTCTGGATGCCGTTGATTTCTGATCTGATGGAGGGGTCTTCACCTCCCATGGTTCTTCCTCCTCTTGATGTTGAATGGGTTTGGTTTTGTCACACCTTGAATCCGGTATGATAGTTTAATTTCATTTGATTCTCTTACTTGAAGTTTTTCTGTTTAGTTTCTGAGAAAATGCATGAAAAAAAATACAAAATCTCTCCTAAAATGGTGACCTACTGTAGGTGAGTTACAGGAAATACTGTGAGAAAAGGTTCTCAAAACTGATTGGAAAACCAGCAATTTTTTATGAAGAGAACGAAGAGTATTCATTGATGAGATGTGAAGAACTTTGGATGAAAAGATATCCCAACGAGTCTTTTGAGAACGAAATTGGTATTAATTCATCAAATTTGCAAGACCTTCATGTTGTTCATGATCATCATGAGGATCTACTGAGTGAAGTTGAGAAGCAAAGACATGTTTATAGCAAATTTTCATGGCCATACATGAGTGATATTGTTTACTTGATAGCGGCAAGGCAAAGATACAAAGGATTCTTGTATGTGTTGCAGAGATTCGCAGATGGTTGTCCATCAAGATTATTGCCTAGCTTGGATATTTTGCTCATGTGGGTGACACATCAGGTGGGACTTCTTTCCCATTTGCCGTTTATTCTTTTGTGTGTTGATTAGGTTCTTCCTTTATCTTTTAGGTCTATTTTGTTTGAAGGTGAGGCGAGATTCTCCCTTTTCTTTTAGTTCATTGGCCATATCTTTCACCTAGTTGCTTATTTAATATATATAAATAAACTCCGCACTGCAATCCATCTCATATTGTTTTTTTACACACACACACACACATATATTTACGTTTTTGTGATGTGAAATATACCAGAGTTATCCAACAGTATATGATGAGGATTTGAAGGAGATGGAGGGTGATATGGGGAAGATGGTGGGCTTATGGGAGACTGTAAGAAGTATAGAGGTGGAGGAGACAAAGAAGCTATGGGAAAGGACCTTTGACCAGTCTTATGTGAAAGCTGGTGGAGTCATCGAATTTGGTGGGGCTGCTTCAATAGTCAAGCCACCAGTTTATTGGGAGGTCTCAGATAGAGATGTCAACACCAAATACAAGTCCCTGCTGCCCAGGTTCTTACAGGAGGTACCTTAAGCATGCCTTCTCTCACTGGTGATATTTTTTCTTTTCTTTTCCTTTATTAATACTCTTAATATAAAAGAAAGTAGATTGAGATTGTTTTCCCTTCGATGCTATGCTATGTCTAAGTCATGTCATGGAAAATTACACCTTACCATGTGATGTTTCAAAAATCCATAAAGAAAATTTCGGAGGAATATGTTTTTTAGAGTTTGGATAAGTATATATTTTCCTTTTCTTTTTAGCTAAGAATTAATGGTCAAAACTTTAATACATGCAAAAATAGTATTAATTAGTGTGACTTAAAGATTATTTGATGATAAAGTTAATAATTTATATATATAAAAAAAGAAATAAATGGAAGAAAAGAGCTTTAAATTATGAGAATAAAGTAGAACTTTATAGTCGTGGATTTATAAGACCAATTGGACATGGTTGTTCATCAAACTCATATTATTAGGTCTATGTTTGTATTGGGTTCAGTTGATGACTGAACCTAAGTATATCGAGTCTAGTAATTATCAAATTGACATTACCTTGAGTTTAGTTGATGCTTAAATCCAAGTTTATTGAACATGGCATATTGTCAAACCCATGTTACCTTTAGTTTATTTCTCAGTTGAGCCCAAATGTGGGCTGGTATATTACCATATTCATGTTACCTTGGGTTCATCTGACAGCTGAACTCAAATGTATTAGGTTTAACAACTTGCTAGATCTATATTATCTTAGGTTCAACTAATGTCTAAACCCAAATGTGTTGGTCTGACAACTTAACAAAACTTATGTTATATTGAGTTCAATCATTGGCTGAACTCAATTGTATTGGACATGTCATATTGCCAGATCCACATTACTTTGGCTTTAGTAGACAACTAAACATATTGTTAGGCGCATGCTATTTTAAGTTTAGCTAACTGCCGAACCAAAGTTTATTAGATTTGATACATTACTAAACTCATATTATCTTGGACTCATTTAACAACTAAACCTAAGAATATTAGATTTGACAAGTTGTCACACACATGTCAATCCATGTAACTTTTAAGCCATGGAAAATATTAAGTTTGATTGATCAATCACAGTGCATTGGAAAATAGTATTGGAAGGTAATTATTGATTAGGTGTATTGGTGGTGAATCACACCATTTTGTACTTTATTTGCTAAACATTCAGTAAGTGCATTTAACATCTATTTTATTTGATGTTTTCTTTAAGGCTGAACAAACTTAATAAGGTTGCTAGATGGTATTTCAATGTTATCATATGACATGGGGAGGTGGAGGTTCAACTTTCGAGCAAACTATCATGAGTCTAGTTTTGTTTTCTCAGTGATCCAATGGCATGGCCTAGAGTTTCAAAGTGGCTGGTTGAGGGCATAAAGTGAAAAAAGGGAAGACCTTTAGCGTGATGGCTTGTTTAATTCTGACGAGAAGTTTCTATTATTATCTTTGTTGCTGAATATATGCTTTTTCTTACAAGAAGCTAGCACAATGGAAGTCTCCTGAAACATGCCTGGATGATTTAGTCAAAGTGGTTCGGCTCATAGAATGCTTGAAGCTCAGAAACGATATGAAATTATTAAAGGTTTCCTAGACCTCTGTAATAGAGTCCTGTAGAATGGGTTTGTCAAGATTTTGTTTATTATAACTATAATTAGCTCCTCTTTTCAGCACATCCTGATTTTAGAAATCTAGTGCTTGAGACCAGAAAGCCAACCAATTTCTCATAAATTATCCAATATTCTGCATGTTCTAGCTAATGCACGCCATAGGGAATTCTTTTCAGTGTTTTGCATATTCAACCTGTGGTTTTACAATGCAGGTATGTGTTTTCGTGAGGCTCAATTCTAGGATGAAGCCAATGCAACAGGAAAGACAACATAATTTTCTTCGTCTGCAAATTGTAAGATGTCACAGGGAGCTGAAGATTGATAAACCAATTTCCAGCTTCTCCGCAGATACATGGAAAAAGGTTACACATCTCTACTGTGAGTTTGGAACCAAAGGACTAAAGCTTGAGGTTCGGAAACATGGAGGTGGCTGTTTTAAAACAAGTAAATTGGAAGATTCTAAAACATTTCTTTGGAATGATTTATTAAGAGCACCCTCTCTTACGTTGGAAACACATTTAGATGATAAGCAAGTGAGGGCTGTTGCTTCGATAACCCCACCAGCCCAAGCACCATACTTGCTGAAATGTGTGCCAGACAAAGTCACAGATGATTCAGGGGCCATGGTCTCGGATGTGATTCTGAGAATGAACAATTATAAGCCTCAAGAAGGTCGGTGGTTGTCTCGCACCATCCTTGATCATGCAGGGAGGGAGTGTTTCGTTGTCCGAATGAGGTGAATTTGAACAAATTTATCTTTTCCCTGATGTTTTAAATTAGTAGATTAGGCTAAGATATGTTGAAGTAAGTTTGAACGATTTTCTCGGATTGCAATATAGAGTGGCAGGAGGATTTTGGAGGAGAGGAGGTGAGACCCCTTCAGCAGTCAAATGGGAGGATAGGATCATAGAGATACGCGAAGGTTCTTGGTCTTATGTTGCTGGTTCGATTGGTAGAGCACCTGGTATGTGGTTCAAAGTTGACATTGTTTTAGTTAACTTCCCATTTTCGAGAAATACTTTTAGTAATTTTAGAACTTCCTCTGATAATCTACGTGGGATCAAATTTTAAACATTTTGATGTTCTTGTTGCCATCTAGTACAGAGAAAATAGTAGGAACCGCAACACCAAGAGAACCTCCAGAACATTGGCAAGCAGCATGGTGTTTTTCAACAGGAGAGGAATTGTTGATAAGTTGGGAATCATCAACATCAATGTCCGACCTGAATTTTCGTTTGAGAAACCAAACATCTTCTGACCCGTTGGTATGCTGAATACTTCGTTATCACTTTCAAAACTTTTTAAAAAAACATACATTTTCACCTCAATGCATTTTAATAAGAAAACGAACCTCACCTTGCAGGTGAAGTTGTTGAGAGGTAAGAAAATGCAATATAGAGCAAGGAAAATCAATTCCAAGGGCAAAGAGCATGAAAAGCGAGAGAATACAGAAGAAAATGACGAGGAAGACGAAGACGATGAAGGGTTTCTGACCCTCGTTCGGTTCACAGAAGATAATCCAATAGGAAGGCCAACAGCTCTGCTAAATTGGAAGTTATTGATAGTTGAACTACTGCCTGAAGAAGACGCAGTTTTTGCTCTACTTCTATGCATTTCAATACTTAGAAGTATATCAGAAATGAAAAAGGAAGATGTTGGAAGCTTGCTTATCAGGAGAAGATTAAAAGAAGCAAAACTTGGAGCAAGAGACTGGGGTTCTGTGATCCTTCATCCTTCCTCATCTTCATCTACCATCTCTTCACCTTACCTTCAACCCTGGTACTGGAATGCCAGATCAGTGATTGCACCTGATGGAGGAGATGATGCAACTAAGCAACCGGCTGTGAATAACTCACCAGTTGAAGGTGGCGATAAGCTGTACAAAAAAGGGATCATGACATGAAAAGAGTTCGTTGACCAATAACATTTCTGATCAGATCAGTCTTTCTGTTTACAGAAATGAAGAGAATACACAAGACTTGCTGAACTTTCGAAACAATCTCAGGCCATTTTGTTATCTCATCCCGTGGAAGTATTTCAAGCCAGATATGTCTTGGATATATCCAAAGATGATTGAGTAAGTGCCTGTTTGGCTGATGTTTCAAACGCCGGTTTTTGCAGTTTTTTTTTCATTTTAAATAAATATGGTTTTGTATTTTTAGATCATTTTGATGTGCTGATGTCAAAAATAATTTTAAAAAAATATCATTTTGATATATTTCGGCACGAAAATCACTTGTAAAATACATAATTTTTAAACCCTGTTTGGGTTGCGTTTCATTGATTTTTTTTGTTGTTCAAGATTCGTTTTTTATTACTATTTTAATGTGAGTTAAAAATAATTTTTTAAAGATTAGTTCAAGAATATATTATTTTATATATTTTCAAGGAAAAGTATTTTTAAAATCAATTATTATTATTTGTTAATAAATAAATCATATTTTTCTTTACCTGATAGGCTGGACATTATGACACAACAGTCTTCTTTATGTCTTGGCCCACATGAGAGAGATATCTGGGGGCTCTCAGAAATGGAGCCATTATTGGGATTGTGGGCAACAGCATCCACTATCGCCATGTCCGGCTTACAGCGTGTTTAGAAATATTATTTTTTAAAATAATTTTTTATTTGAAAAATATTAAAATAATATTTTTATTTTTTTATATTAGTATATCAAAATAATATGAAAATACAAGGAAAAAATTATTTTGAAGGAAAAAAATTATTTTTTAAAAAAACATTTTTAAAACATACCAACCCTTAATATTTGAATGAAGTCTTTAAATTTTGATGATTTTATTATTATTTTAAATTTATAAGATGATGTCTTGTAATAAAATACAGTATTTTTTATTGACTTTGTCATGACCATATTCTAAATTGATGAATCAATAGGTTGATACGTATCTCTACTAATTCTATAAGTCTTGAAACTAATGATAGTATAAGCATTTAGTGATCATTATATTAGCAATCACAAAACTCAAAATTATAAAAAAAAAATAAACCTTTTTAGTCACAATCTTTTCCTACTAAACAACTATAATATGATTGTAAATGCATTTTTTTTTGATAACCGGGGTGTCCGGGCCAACTTGCACGCACCACAACTAAATCCTCGGGCCCACTGAACATCCTGCAAGTCCAGTGAGCAGGTAAGGCATCGCAGGGATGACAAACATACCTAGCAAGATTTGAATCTGGAATGGAATAAATACAAGCCCATTCTTTGAACACAAGTCTAAAACCTTGTTGGTGTTGTAAATGCATTATTGAAATGATGGGTGTATGACGATGCAATCAAAATCAAGAGATTTCACTACTCCTTGAAAAAAATAAAAAAAATAAAAAAATCGAATGTGGTCTTGAGTTCCTATCATGGCTTCTGTCAACATGGGAAATTAGGTAGCCATTGGACATTACTGTGAAGCCAGATTCTAATTGGCCAACAATGGGATGGCTACGTGTCTATATTCCACTACTTCACCCTTCTTTTTCCTTCCTCTTCGATACGATACAAAAATATTCTTCCATCGTCGTAAAATCTCAAGAAAAAACAATTAACATAATATATGTAAAAACAATTCCACTACCATCATAAATAAAAATTTAAATTTAGTAGCTGATAGGTGATAAAAATTTGGGATTAAGAAATTTATTTTTATTGTGATCTCAGTTCCGAGTCATGTAGTTGCTAATATTATGGTTATTAGACGTTTATATGGTCATTAACTTCAGGATTCGTAGGACGCAAGTTGACCCAAACATCCACGATAAAAATAATAAAATTCAAATTCAATATATATCAAGAAAACTAACATATTGTATATTAAAAAAAACTATTACTTTTTTATTTTTATATTCAATCAATTTAAATGTATATCTATTTCTATTATTATTTTATTGATCAAAAAATCAATTTTAATTAAAAAAATCAGCAAGCATAACGAGATCATCTTACAATATTAAATATCTTAATTTAGTAGTATTTCTTGATTTTTTATTATCAATTATTTATATATATATATATTTAATTAATATATATAATTTCAATTTATTTGAATATTAAATTTTAGTATTATTAATAAGGGTTTATGGTTCAGGCCCACTTTCCTTATTAATAGTAAAATAAGTAATTCCCTAGTGGATAAATTCAATGCCAATTTTAGCCATAAAAAGAAAAAGAAAAAGAAAAAGAAAAAGAAAAAGATCAAATCAATGCTCTGTGAGTCAAACGATCAAGTTGATAGGTGCTATTCCGTGGGGCCCGCCCACCACCACCACCTTCCAGATAGGTACGGTCGATCGCACGTTGTCTGATTCCCCGTGAATACTTACCGTACATAAGAAAAGTAAAAAATCCTACGGCTTTCGTAGAAGCTGATCCGACGTCCTCTTCTTACCACCTCATTAGGAAAATGACAAGAGACAAACTACACTTTGATCCCTGCAAGTTCAACTATGTTTTCATTTTGATCCCTGCAAGTTCAACTAAGCTTTTGGAGATGAAAACAAATATAGATGGCCGGTCAAATATACGGATGAGATTGTATTTATATTAAAATTATTAATACATGTAATTCAATAAAAGTAAATTATTTAGTATTTTATATATTTCTCATACAATATCTTAAAAACAATAGGGTGTATTATTTAGTAATACCCGTCAAGCAAGAACATTTTGATTTTGCACTATACAAAAGCTCTTATCTTTTAAAATAGTTTCATGTGAATCCGACATGAACTTTTTGGTTAATAGTAGAATTTGACGGGTTAAAAATCCAAATTCTTTTCACAACATGTCTTAGACTGCTAACAAAAAATTAATTAATACATCTAATTATTAAAATATTATCTGAATTATTATGCTTTATTAACCCGAACTATATCATTCTCATATACAGGAAGGTTTCAGATAAATAAAAAAAAGTTAGAGAAAAATAAAAAATATTTTTTTTTATCTAAGCTGTATACTGTACATGTTCATGATTGTGGATCAAACTTATATATTTTTATTTTATTTTATTTTTTAATTGATGATTTTGGATGGAAAACGATGGTTATTAAAAATCAATCCCAAGCAACTCTTTAATAGTTTCAAACTATAAGAGTTAAAATAAAATATGTTTGTATTTACAAGGGCAAAAGAATAGTTTACCTAAAAGTCAAGTTTGCTTTTGTGTGCTTTTACCTGAACCAATCCGCACCCAACACGTGCCCATTGAATCCTTGATGATCTCATCATGCGTCAATCATACGGCTTGCAACAGTGGGGACGACTCTTACGATTTAGTGCAGAAAACTCTGTCCACTTTCTGCATCTTTCAGCTCCTAAAATACCCTTACCTGTCGTGCACGTGATCCTGTCTGGCTGAGCACATGTCTAGATACATTCAATTTATTATAAAAACAGTGGTGTTTTCGACCATTAATGTACTGGAAGGGTAGTTTTTAGTTGGTTTTTTTTATAATTACTTTAATATGCTAAATAAAAAATTAAAAAAACACGTTGAGTCATTATTAATTAACAATTATCTCTATAAAAATATTCAGAACCATTGAGGAATGATAACGTGACATGTAAAATAAACACCGAGGATAACCCTTGCCGTGATTACCAAGTTCTCGGATGCCCATTAAAACCATTCCTCCATCTCCTCAATCTCCTCCACTTCTTCACTACGATACAAACATTTTCCATTTTCCTCTGCAACTGTTACATCACCACCAACCTCATAAGGTTTCCTTCCCTTCCAGAAATCCTGATCGGTCAGTCACCGGAAAAAGAAAATGAATTGGATCTTCAAGAATTGTCTCAGCCTTGCTCGAAGCCTCTCTAAACCCACCCACCACCCTCTCCTCCACCTCCGCCTCCTCTTCCTCTTCGTCCCTACCTAAACACCTCAACCACCCCCACAGACCTTGTTCCCCTCAAAATTCCCAAGAAAACACAAACCTTAATTTCAAATAACCAAGCTTTCTTAAAAAAGAAAAAAAAAAACATGCTCGGAAACTGGAATTTTTTCCACGAGTAAAGACAAACCTTTTCTTTCAAGTTCTTCAAATCAATGTCAATTCAACCTCGACCTCTGCTCGTCGTGGCAAAAATCTAAATTCTCGCTCACTCACAGTGTCCTGCTCGAAGAAAAACACATTTTTTTTTTTGTTTCGAAGAAAGCAAATTCTTGGATGCTGCATAAATCGTGCAAATCAATGTCAACTCAATCAACACCTATACTTTCCTTCTTAACAGAAGATTTACTCATTCGGGTCAATGAAAAGCTCGTCCAAGACTCAGATCGCAAGATATGGAGGCTCATTTGCAAAGAATTCCATCGAGTTGACTCCATCACTCGCAAAAGTCTACGTGTCCTTCATGTCGAGTTCTTACTCACTCTCCTCAAGAACTACTCCAATCTCCACTCGCTAGACCTATCAGTCTGCCCATGTATCGAGGATGGGACCATAACATTGTTACTACATCGTGTTGATCACTCGATGTGGGCAAGGAACTTGAAGTTTTTGAACTTGAGTAGGGCTAATGGGCTGAAGTTTGCGGGATTGGAAATGTTGGTGGGTGCCTGTAAAGGTTTGGAGAGTGTTGATGTGTCCTACTGTTGTGGGTTTGGTGACAGGGAGGCAGCGGCGATATCAGGTTGTGGAGGACTGAAGGAGTTGAGGATGGATAAGTGTTTAGGAGTTAGTGATGTTGGGTTGGCCAAGATTGTTATTGGGTGTGGGAGATTGGAGAGGTTGAGTTTGAAGTGGTGTATGGAGATAAGTTATCTTGGTGTTGAGCTTTTGTGCAAGAAGTGCCTGGAGTTGAAGTTTCTTGATGTTTCTTATCTCAAGGTTTGTTTGATATTCACTTGTTTGATGGTGCATTTTCGTTTGATCTTCTTTAGCTTGCAAAGTTACTTGGAGATTTAAGATCATAGTTTGTTTCTTGAGAAAATGTAAATGCTGGAAAACGTGGGTTTATAAGTGATGAATGAAGGGAAATGTGATTTAAAAAAAAAAAAAGAGTTTCTAGCATTTTCTTTTTTGTGAGGCAAAATATAGTATAAGATACATGTTTGAGTGAATTTGGACAAAAACATTTTCTTGTTGTGTTTTTTGCAATGCATTAGATCAGGTTTGTGTTAATGCGTGCAATGTAATTCGACGGCTGTGTGGGTTGACTTCAGGTGACAAGCGACTGGCTTCGTTCTATTGCTGCTTTGTCAAAGCTGGAGGACTTGGCTATGGTGGGATGCCCTTTGGTGAATGATGTTGGATTGCAATTTCTTGAATATGGATGCCCTTTACTACAGGTACCATACTTTCAATTTGATGGGGATGATATAGAATTTAAGCTTGCATAATTGAAGTAATGAACTCTTAATTTATCGAGATTCGTATGCTCTACTGGTTGCAGAAAATTGATGTTTCAAGGTGTGATTGTGTTAGTTCATCTGGGTTAACTGCCTTAATCAGAGGACATAATGGTCTTCTGCAGATTGACGCAGGTTACGCCATCTCAGTAAGTCAATGTTAACAATCTTTTGGTTTTTTAAAGTTGAGTATCTTTTCAGGTAAAATGAACTAAATTTGATCCCTGGTCTTGCTTGCAGGAATTTTCTGGAAACTTCGTTGAGTGCATGCAGGAATTGAAGAATCTGAATGCTATCATAATTGACGGGGCTCGTGTTTCTGACACTATTTTCCAGACAATCAGCAGTAATTGCAAGTCTTTAATCGAAATTGGGTTGAGCAAATGCAGAGGGGTCACCAATATGGGAATTATGCAGCTGGTATCTGGCTGTGTCAATTTGAAGACCATCAATTTAACATGTTGCCGTTCCATAACTGATGCTGCAATTTCTGCTATAGCAGACTCTTGTAGGAACCTTCTGCGCCTCAAGTTAGAGTCTTGTAATATGATCACCGAGAAGAGTCTTGGACATCTTGGATTACATTGTGCTCTACTTGAAGAGCTTGATCTCACTGACTGTTTTGGCGTAAATGACAGAGGTAAGCTTTCAGGATCATGTAAATCTTTTGTTACACAGTTGATTTGATGACTTTATTATTTATAATTTGATTTGAATCTATCTCTAACTATTTTTCCATTGCTTCTTCTGTAGTTAAAATTTGATCTGAATTTGATATTTCAGTGCACTTCTGATCTGCAGGGCTTGAACGCCTTTCTAGATGTTCCAGACTTCTATGTTTGAAATTAGGACTTTGCACCAACATATCAGACACAGGACTTTTCTATATTGCTTCCAATTGTTCACAGCTTCATGAACTTGATCTATACCGGTAATTTAAGCCAAATAATTATTGCTGTTTTCCTCCCTGGCAGAAAAGTGAGTTGACTGTTTCATCTGTTTTTCGGACACAGCTGTATGGGTATAGGAGATGATGGTTTAGCAGCTTTATCAAGTGGTTGCAAGAAGTTAAGGAAGCTCAACTTGTCATACTGCTTTGAGGTCACAGACAAAGGGATGAGGTCTCTTGGCTATCTGGAGGAACTCTCAGACCTGGAGTTGAGAGCGCTTGATAAAATCACGGGCGCAGGTTTGGCAGCATTGGTGACGAGGTGTAAGAGACTGGCATATCTGGACTTGAAACATTGCGAGAGAGTTGACGATACTGGGTTCTGGGCACTTGCCTATTACTCGCGGAACTTGCGACAGGTATCGAATCACAATGTCGAACTGGGACTGTGATTTCTAATTCAAGTATTACTCTTTCAAATGTGAATAGGAGAAATAAAAATGCGTAGAAGCAGTTCATGTATCTCATGTAGGAGGTAGCAGGACATATAAATGACACAGTGCTTTTTATTTTATGGGGGTTTGGGGAATCAGGATATTGAAATGAATGAAAAGTGAGCATTGACCGTTTATCATGGAAACAAAAGGGGTATCAAATCACAAAATGGAATAGAGCTGTCTTTTTGTTATGCTAAATAATATGCATTCTGGTTTAGTTTTCTGTTCCCAATCAGCGGCACAAGTTTTTGTGTTTTGGGAGTTCCATGCTCGAACACTGAAATATATTGATGGTGGCAGATAAATTTGAGCTACTGTTCTATCACGGACATGGCATTATGCATGCTGATGGGGAATTTGACACGCCTGCAAGACGCAGATCTGGTGCAGCTCACGAATGTCACAGTGGAGGGGTTCGACCTTGCACTTAGAGCCTGCTGTGTCCGAATCAAGAAGGTCAAGCTAGTTGCTGCCCTCGGTTCCTTAATCTCCTCGGAAGTGCTGGGGATTTTGCACGCCAGAGGTTGCAGAATCAGATGGGATTAGGAGAGCATTAAAGGGATCTGCTGTGTCAGCTTTGTTCTTCCTCGGGGAGGGTGTTCCCTGTAAGTTTTAGGGTTCATAACATCACATGATGTATCTTTTTTTGAATGCTGTCATGAAGTATTTCATGGCCTATAGAAATCACTTCGGTTCATAATCCAAAGGCTGAAGTTTACTGGTTAGATGAACAATTTTAATACAAAAAGGCATTTGGAAATGGAGAAGCTTTTTTTCCTGACTGAAAGCTCAATTCTGCTGAATCATGTGCTGACACAAGTCCTGCCTCGAGAGTGACGTCTTTCATTTATATGCCGAATGTAAAAATCAAATAAAAATAAAAATTAAAAGAATAAGGACTAAAGTTGAAATATAAAAAATAAAGTAGATCAACTTGTAATTTTTAGGATAGAAGAAAGAAAGTAAGAAAAAAAAACAGGCTTATTGACTAGAAATCATTCACCCGGTGAAAATGATAACACTTTCAACCTCTATATGAAAAGACAATTTTGACCATACAGAGTCGCTGCATGCATTGCCTCCCGTGACCTGGTGCATAGACAATATGAGACTTTAATTTTTTAATTTTATATATTAATTAATCAATCTAATAACATTAAATTTCCATCCATGGTTTTGGAATAAAAAAAAAGCTCTATTGAAAAGATCAAAAGATCCATATACTAATATTTTCTTTTTTCTTGATTATGTTTTAGAGACTAATATAATCATATTCTGGGACCTCACCTATCAGCTTAAACTTTTAGATGAGATGATTTCTTAACATGGTATCAGAACCTTATTGACCCAACGGTCACGAGATCGAATCTCACCATCCCTATTCTATTTGATAAAAAAATCAAGCACAAGATAATGTGGGTCTGTGCAAGTTTCAAGCCCAAAAGACTTTCACTTGAGAAGATGTGTTCGAGACTAATATAATCATATTCTGTTTTTTAACAAATTCCAATGGCACAATCATTTTTTAATTGAGTTTTAAAAATAAAAATATTAAAATATCCTAGAACAAAATTTTAAACTTTTTTGAACAGGAGAATCATTAAATTATTTTCCTGTTTAAAAAATTATATCCCAATGTCAAGTTTTTAATGATCACAAACAGACCAAACTACCCCACTTATAGCCCTTTGAATCAGGATTGAGATCAATTTTCCTTGCAGAGCAGAAAAAGAACTGTGATCCGAGTGCGCGCGCGCGCAGTGTTTTTGCTGCAGCCTTTAGCTTTTCGCTGTCATTTCCTGCCGGGCTTAACCTTTTTTGGGTTCTCCCTAATCCTTGCATGATTTGGGAGCCATATTTTGTTTTCTTTCTTTGCAGGGAAGCTCATACAGACAGACATTGTTGGGCTTGCCGAGGCAGGAATTGAAAGTCAGAATCTTCTTAATTTCTTTGGAACAAAGAGAAGTCAGAATCTTCATGCCAACACGTGTAGCATTCCTGTTCTCATTATGCTTCAAATTCTAATCAGCCTGCGGGATCATCTCCGAGCTTGTTCACACTGCAGATTTTGCAAACAGTGCAGGATTCCTACTTACAGAGAGCAGTATACTTACAGAACAAGGGAAAAGTACCTGAAGAATATCAAAAACGTGACCTCAGAAGTTAGCATAACTTGAACTTTGTGCAAGGAAAAGGCATGCAGGAAGGTATCTTTTGAAACTTAACAGATAAAGCCCTTCCCCTGGAAGCAAACGATCCTCGGCCCCCATGCATTCCCTCTGCTATAAAAGTTTTTCTGATAGAAAAATCACTCAACCAACTCCTTTCTCCTTCGTATCTTTAATTGCCCACATGATGGCCTTAGCTAATTTTCTCTTTATTGTATTCCTTCTACCTTTTCTTGAAGCTTTGTCCAATGTAATCCCATCAGAAGAGCAAACAATAAATGCACAAGCTTCGATCATGCAAGCTTGTAGTAATATTGAAAACCTGAGTTCATGTCTGTCAAATTTTCAAGCTGAGCTTGAAAAGAGTGGGCCTCCTACTGCACATTCAATCATCCATGCTGCCCTTAGGGCAACGCTCGATGAAGCGAGGCGATCCATTGATATGATTACGAAGTTCAATTCTCTATCTGTCAGCTATCGTGAACAAGTTGCGATCGAGGACTGCAAAGAACTTCTCGACTTCTCTGTGTCTGAGCTAGCATGGTCCTTAATGGAGATGAACAAAATCCGAGCAGGCGTAAAGAATGTTCATTATGAAGGAAACTTGAAAGCTTGGCTTAGTGCTGCACTAAGTAACCCAGATACATGCCTCGAAGGATTTGAAGGAACAGATCGACATCTCGAGAATTTTATCAGAGGAAGCCTAAAACAAGTTACACAACTCATTGGTAATGTCTTAGCTTTGTATACTCAGTTGCATAGCTTGCCCTTTAAACCTCCTCGAAATGATAATGCAACTGCTACAAAGTCAAGTTCAGATGAGTTCCCAGAATGGATGATAGAAGGTGATCAAGAGCTTCTGAAAGGTAATTCCTTAGGTATACACGTGGATGCAATTGTGGCCCTTGATGGCAGCGGTCATTACCGTACCATCACGGAGGCCATTAATGAAGCTCCGAGTTATAGTACTAGAAGGTATATCATATATGTGAAGAAGGGAGTTTATAGAGAAAACATTGACATGAAGAGGAAGAAATCTTATATCATGTTCGTTGGGGATGGTATTGGGAAGACCGTGGTCACAGGAAATCGCAATTTCATGCAAGGGTGGACTACTTTTAGAACTGCTACTGTGGGTGAGTACTTAAATATATATATTGGTTTATATTTCTTGTTTTTTTCTCTACATGCTGATATTTGTTCTGATTGTTTTTGCTTGCAGCGGTCTCCGGGAAGGGATTCATAGCAAGAGACATGACATTTCGTAACACCGCCGGACCACTAAACCATCAAGCGGTGGCTCTTCGAGTTGATTCGGATCAATCCGCCTTCTATCGATGCAGCATGGAAGGCTACCAAGACACCCTTTATGCCCACTCCCTCCGCCAGTTTTACCGCGAATGCGAGATCTACGGAACCATAGATTACATCTTCGGCAACGGCGCCGCCGTGTTCCAGAACTGCAAGATCTACACCAGGGTGCCGCTACCACTGCAGAAGGTTACAATCACTGCTCAGGGAAGGAAAAACCCTCATCAAAGCACCGGATTCTCGATCCAAGATAGCTACATTTTCGCCACGCAACCAACATACTTGGGGAGGCCATGGAAGCAGTATTCCAGGACAGTTTTTATGAACACATACATGAGTGCTTTGGTCCAGCCTCGAGGTTGGCTCGAGTGGTATGGCAACTTTGCATTGGGCACGTTGTGGTATGGTGAGTATAGGAACCGTGGCCCTGGAGCATTACTATCGGGCCGGGTCAAATGGCCGGGTTACCACATCATTCAGGATGCCAGCACAGCTAAATTCTTTACCGTCGCGCAGTTCATCGATGGCATGTCATGGCTGCCATCCACTGGCATCAAGTTCACAGTAGGCTTGGGCAATTAAGCTTAGCATATATATAGCATATAGTTTTGAAACAATATGTTTGATTTCTATCTATATTTAATTCTCATTTTATTGCAATTTAGGGGTCACACCTGGCCAGCCCAGCTAGTGGGGGCCCAATAGGCCCGTATTAATGTGGATGTTTGTCTATCTTTAAATTTTAATTTAAAAAAACAAAGTGTTTATTTTCGCCATCCCTGGATTAAGTATGTATACTCGAGTTAAGGATTCTATACGAGGAGAACCACTTACCGATTAGGATTTTTAATTAATTATGAGTGGGATGATTTTGCCAGGGAAAAGAAAAGTCTTTTTTCAAGAATAATCTTTAACCCCAATCTGGTCTGATATGTTTAATTGAAACTCTATTCTTGATCCGATTTGTATTATTAATTAAATTTAACGTATCATTAATCCAGTAAAACTCGATTGCTTCGTACAAGTCTTCAATGACTTAATAAACTAGATGAAATTCATTATAAACTCATTAGAAAATATAAAATAATTTATCTTAATTAGTCTAATAATCTAGCAATTTTTTTCAGATTAGTATCCGAATTTAGATATTACAACTATGAAATTGATATATATATATATAAAAGAAGAAGGTGTAAGCCTTTCTTTTTTGAAATTTCAATACGGAAAACCAATATTTAGGCTACTAAAAATATCCCCACGCAAGGAATAATCATGGGTGGAGGTGTCGATGGGGCTTTAGGGGTCACCACTCCTGTTCTCCAGTTTGCATGGCCGAAGTGTAGCCTATGGATGCACAACATCTAATTCAGCAACATTTGGTAAGCTGATGAAGCTTAAAATTTAATGAAGACGATTCATGAAATGCTACTTAACATTCTGAGAATCGCAGTTTACAAACGCAGCTTCGAAGGTTGCCAAGACACCTTCTATACTCATTCTCAGAGACAATTCTATAGAGAATGCGACATATTCGGCACGATCGATTACACACGTGTAGCATTCCTGTTCTCATTATGCTTCAAATTCTAATCAGCCTGCGGGATCATCTCCGAGCTTGTTCACACTGCAGATTTTGCAAACAGTGCAGGATTCCTCCTTACAGAGAGCAGTATACTTACAGAACAAGGGAAAAGTACCTGAAGAATATAAAAAACGTGACCTCAGAAGTTAGCATAACTTGAACTTTGTGCAAGGAAAAGGCATGCAGGAAGGTATCTTTTGAAACTTAACAGATAAAGCCCTTCCCCTGGAAGCAAACGATCCTCGGCCCCCATGCATTCCCTCTGCTATAAAAGTTTTTCTGATAGAAAAATCACTCAACCAACTCCTTTCTCCTTCGTATCTTTAATTGCCCACATGATGGCCTTTGCTAATTTTCTCTTTATTGTATTCCTTCTACCTTTTCTTGAAGCTTTGTCCACTGTAATCCCATCAGAAGAGCAAACAATTAATGCACAAACTTCGATCATGCAAGCTTGTAGTAATATTGAAAACCTGAGTTCATGTCTGTCAAATTTTCAAGCTGAGCTTGAAAAGAGTGGGCCTCCTACTGCACATTCAATCATCCATGCTGCCCTTAGGGCAACGCTCGATGAAGCGAGGCGATCCATTGATATGATTACAAAGTTCAATTCTCTATCTGTCAGCTATCGTGAACAAGTTGCGATCGAGGACTGCAAAGAACTTCTCGACTTCTCTGTGTCTGAGCTAGCATGGTCCTTAATGGAGATGAACAAAATCCGAGCAGGCGTAAAGAATGTTCATTATGAAGGAAACTTGAAAGCTTGGCTTAGTGCTGCACTAAGTAACCCAGATACATGCCTCGAAGGATTTGAAGGAACAGATCGACATCTCGAGAATTTTATCAGAGGAAGCCTAAAACAAGTTACACAACTCATTGGTAATGTCTTAGCTTTGTATACTCAGTTGCATAGCTTGCCCTTTAAACCTCCTCGAAATGATAATGCAACTGCTACAAAGTCAAGTTCAGATGAGTTCCCAGAATGGATGATAGAAGGTGATCGAGAGCTTCTGAGAGGTAATTCTTTAGGTATACACGTGGATGCAATTGTGGCCCTTGATGGCAGCGGTCATTACCGTACCATCACGGAGGCCATTAATGAAGCTCCGAGTTATAGTACTAGAAGGTATATCATATATGTGAAGAAGGGAGTTTATAGAGAAAACATTGACATGAAGAGGAAGAAATCTTATATCATGTTCGTTGGGGATGGTATTGGGAAGACCGTGGTCACAGGAAATCGCAATTTCATGCAAGGGTGGACTACTTTTAGAACTGCTACTGTGGGTGAGTCCTTAAATATATATATTTGTTTATGCTGTTTATATTTCTTGTTTTTTTCTCTACATGCTGATGTTTGTTCTGTGATGATTGCTTTTGCTTGCAGCGGTCTCCGGGAAGGGATTCATAGCAAGAGACATGACATTTCGGAACACCGCCGGACCACTAAACCATCAAGCGGTGGCTCTTCGAGTTGATTCGGATCAATCCGCCTTCTACCGATGCAGCATGGAAGGCTACCAAGACACCCTTTATGCCCACTCCCTCCGCCAGTTTTACCGCGAATGCGAGATCTACGGAACCATAGATTACATCTTCGGCAACGGCGCCGCCGTGTTCCAGAACTGCAAGATCTACACCAGAGTGCCGCTACCACTGCAGAAGGTTACAATCACTGCTCAGGGAAGGAAAAACCCTCATCAAAGCACCGGATTCTCGATCCAAGATAGCTACATTTTCGCAACGCAACCAACATACTTGGGGAGGCCATGGAAGCAATATTCCAGGACAGTTTTTATGAACACATACATGAGTGCTCTGGTCCAGCCTCGAGGTTGGCTCGAGTGGTATGGCAACTTTGCATTGGGCACGTTGTGGTATGGTGAGTATAGGAACCGTGGCCCTGGAGCATTACTATCGGGTCGGGTCAAATGGCCCGGTTACCACATCATTCAGGATGCCAGCACAGCTAAATTCTTTACCGTCGCGCAGTTCATCGATGGCATGTCATGGCTGCCATCCACTGGCATCAAGTTCACAGTAGGCTTGGGCAATTAAGCTTAGCATATATATAGCATATAGTTTTGAAACAATATGTTTGATTTCTATCTATATTTAATTCTCATTTTATTGCAATTTAGGGGTCACACCTGGCCAGCCCAGCTAGTGGGGGCCCAATAGGCCCGTATTAATGTGGATGTTTGTCTATCTTTAAATTTTAATTTAAAAAAACAAAGTGTTTATTTTCGGCATCCCTGGATTAAGTATGTATACTCGAGTTAAGGATTCTATACGAGGAGAACCACTTACCGATTAGGATTTTTAATTAATTATGGGTGGGATGATTTTGCCAGGGAAAAGAAAAGTCTTTTTTCAAGAATAATCTTTAACCCCAATCTGGTCTGATATGTTTAATTGAAACTCTATTCTTGATCCGATTTGTATTATTAATTAAATTTAACGTATCATTAATCCAGTAAAACTCGATTGCTTCGTACAAGTCTTTAATGACTTAATAAACTAGATGAAATTCATTATAAACTCATTAGAAAATATAAAATAATTTATCTTAATTAGTCTAATAATCTAGCAATTTTTTTCAGATTAGTATCCGAACTTAGATATAATAACTATGAAATTGATATATATATATATATATATATATCTATATATATATATATATATATATATATATAAGAAGAAGGTGTAAGCCTTTCTTTTTTGAAATTTCAATACGGAAAACCAATATTTAGGCTACTAAAAATATCCCCACGCAAGGAATAATCATGGGTGGAGGTGTCGATGGGGCTTTAGGGGTCACCACTCCTGTTCTCCAGTTTGCATGGCCGAAGTGTAGCCTATGGATGCACAGCATCTAACTCAGCAACATTTGGTAAGCTGATGAAGCTTAAAATTTAATGAAGACGATTCATGAAATGCTACTTAACATTCTGAGAATCGCAGTTTACAAACGCAGCTTCGAAGGTTGCCAAGACACCTTCTATACTCATTCTCAGAGACAATTCTATAGAGAATGCGACATATTCGGCACGATCGATTACATATTCGGTAACTCTGCGGTTGTTCTTCATAATTGCAATATTTATTCGAGATTTCCTATGAATGGTCAGTTCATCACCTTATTAACTGGTCAAGGTAGAGCTGATCCTGACCAGAACACAGGGATTTCAGTACAGAATTGCACCATCAGGGAAGATGATGACTTGGCCTCAAGTCATGGCGCTGCAATCGATCCGACTGGTTGACTTTGCACACTTTATTGTGCAGAATTCAGTAACTTTGGTCCAGGATCAGATACTGCTAACAGGGCTAGATGGCCTGGTTATCATGTGATTAGCGAGACCGATGGGGCTAATTTCACTGTGTCCAACTTCATAGTAGGAGATTTCTGTTGGCACCCATCCATTGTGATTCTTTTTGTCATTTGTGTGTGACAATATCTATATATAAACAAAGAATTTCCGTTGATATTTTTGGTTAATTTCATGGCAGATCACAGAATTAAATCATCATTAGTGTGAAAATTTAAACATCCGCATTACAGAATCACATAAATCTGGATTCTTAATATGATTCGTGAGAAATTAGAGATGAATCTGGTTCATCTCTTGAGATTATATGGTTGGTCCATAATATGAATAAATGATTAACCTAACAATTTGTAATGATTTATAATTTGCTGTCCTCTATATAAAGCTATATAAAATGCTTTGCAAATTAAAACAGTGAAATCCTAGATCCTCTCTTCGTGGGGCTCATGTATTCATATTGTTTCACGGTTGGCATTCATGCAAGGGATTGACTTTCAATTCTTAAAGAGATGTTGATGCACATCCATCAAGCTAAATGGATAGCTTTGTAAGGATACTTTTAAACCGATAAGACCTGGCCAGATACAGAAAAGAAAAAGTAAAAAAAAAAGGCCAAGTTTGGATTGGTTTTCATATGTATTCAAGGAGTTATAAACTTCTCTAATATTTGAATAAAATTCAAATGAGAATACAATAATTATTATTTCCGTATGTATAGATGTGTTGCTCGGGGCTCAAGGTTTCTCGATTTGATGTATTGTATTTAAAAATATTTTTATTTTTATTTTAAATTATTTTTATGTATTAGTGTCAGAAATAATTTTAAAAAAATAAAAAATTTGTTATTTTAATATATTTTTAAACAAAAAATACTTTAAAAAATAATCATAACTATACTTCCAAACAGAAAATTACACGCAACCAGCTAATAAACTAACAAGAACACATTCATTGCAGATTACACCGGCGAGTATTTCTTTTTCTCTTTAATTGACAAAGGAGTTAAGAACGTGAAAAGGAAGCATCTCGGTTGCTGAGAATCCACAGGAGCTGTTTTCTGGCAAACTTTAATTACACGACACTTGCTAATGTTTGTTCTAATTAGACGTCTCTGTCTTTAGGTTAAAACCTTAACAAAAACAATATAGCTAGAGATTTTATTGTTTTTTTTTTTGCCTGGCAACAAATTTTACAGCTTCTAGAGATTTTATCATCAGACCAGCTTCCGCTAGCAGAAATATTTTTAACTGTAGAAAAACTTGGATCTAGCTCTCTTACTAAAACATAAGAAAAAAAGTGAACAAAATAAGAAAGCCAGCCATAATTGCCATTCATATGAAAGGTTCTTGTTTAGAGAGATAAATGGGCAATTATATTTGTATTAAATACATTTTTTTCTTGGATTTTTGCGTTTCAAGTTAATATATATATATATATATATATATATTTTTTTTTTAACTTTAATCACACTTTTCACCACGTACGTAGATAAATGAACCGTAAATGTAAATGCATGTTAGTTTATATATAGAAGCTTTTCGGTTATATTTTTTTAATGGTGCTGGTTTTTTTTAACGATAATTCTTCTCAATTACTGTAAAAAATAATAATCAAACACCCACTATGCACAAATTGCTTACAGTGGTGGGCATATATTAAGAGGAAGGCGTTTTGACTTGGAGTAAAATAAGATTACTGATAAGAACCTCATCAATCTGCCATCTCACGTATGATCTATATAAAGCCTAACCCACCATCACCATTTTCAAAATCTATTGTCACAACCATGGCTTCCAAGCTATTGTCAATTTCTCTCCTTCTCATGCTCTTCTGCTCACCCTCTCTTGCAGACTCGTCGATCTCCACCACACCAGAAACCATTTGTAACTACACTCGTTTTCCGAATTTCTGCAAATCTTCTTTACCATCTAACAAGCCAGGAACCATGCATGACTTTGCCAAGATTTCCCTTCAACAATCCTTTTCACATGCTCAAAAGTTTCTTGGGCTTGTTCGACAAAACTCAAAGCCTCCTTCTGCAATGTACAATTCCACCCCTCTTGCCCTCGAAGATTGCTCAGTTCTGGCCCAACAAAATATAGACTTCTTGTCAAACATACAAGAAACTCTGAATTCTAGTAACGATGTTCTTCAAACCAACCAAGTTGATGATTTACAAACCTTGCTTAGTGCAACTTTGACCAACATAGAAACCTGCTTAGATGGTCTGGTGTTAGCTTCAGACTCAAGCATCAAGAATTCCCTACTACCCTCAATCTCGAACGGAACCATGCATTACAGCGTTGCTCTTGCACTTTTCACCCATGGCTGGCCTCGTGGATCGAAGAAAGGCAGATTTTTAACGGAAAGAAATGGAGTATTTTCCTACTTGCAAGGTGGTGGAAGGATAGGGTTGCCATTAATAATGTCACGCAAGGATGAACTGGTGTACGAACGGGTAGGTCTGAGACGACTTCTTCAGGCATCAAATAGTACTGGCAATGTTACGGTGAGCCAATTCGTGGTTGTGAATCCAAATGGAGCGGGGAATTTTACAACCATTACCGACGCTGTAGCTGCTGCACCGAATAACTCCATTGCAAGCAAAGGATATTTCGTGATTTATGTGGTCGCCGGTGTCTATAATGAGTATGTTTCCATAGAGAGCAACAAGAAATACTTGATGATGATCGGAGAAGGTATTAACCAGACGGTCATAACCGGCAACCGAAGCGTAGTTGATGGGTGGACAACATTTAACTCAGCAACCTTCAGTAAGCCAACTTTAATATTATCATTTTAAAAAAAAAAAAGAATAAGCCAAATTTGATATTAATCATGCGATAAGCCTCATATAGTTTTATTCCACTAGCCTTAGAAAGGTAAATGACATGTTAAGTAGCTTATATCATAAGATAATTAAAGTCATGTGATTTCTCAGCTTATTCCGAGGGCCAAACCATATTTTATTCATCAAGATTTAATTAAGTTCACTGGGAAGTAACTTAAATCCTCGTCAATGTTCTACTATAAAACTATAAATTCAATTAAGATTTGACCCAGCGGAGCTTCTGCAAGCTAGCTAGTAAGAATCTAATTCCCATCGATCGATCGGCAAACAAGTTGTCTGACATTTTCTGAACACTGTGTATTATATTGCAGTCGTGAAAGGTCAAGGGTTTGTTGCAGTGAACTTAACATTTCAGAACACAGCAGGAGCAATCAAGCACCAAGCAGTGGCAGTGAGAAATGGAGCAGATTTATCCTCGTTTTACAAATGCAGCTTCGAAGGTTACCAAGACACCCTATACACTCATTCTCTCAGGCAATTCTACAGAGAATGCGACATATACGGCACGATCGATTACATATTCGGTAACGCTGCAGTTGTTCTTCAGAATTGTAATATCTTTTCGAGATTACCTATGAGTGGCCAGTTCAACACCTTGACTGCTCAAGGTAGAACCGATCCGAACCAAAACACAGGCACTTCAATACAGAATTGCACCATTAAGGCATCTGATGACTTGGCCTCAAGTAATGGAACTACAAAAACGTACCTCGGCAGGCCTTGGAAGGAATATTCAAGAACTGTTGTTATGCAGTCTTTCATCGATAGCCTGGTCGACCCGGCTGGGTGGGCAGCATGGTCTGGAGATTTTGCACTCAGCACCCTTTATTATGCAGAATTCAACAACACCGGTCCAGGATCAAATACTACAAACAGGGTTACATGGCCTGGTTACCATCTTATCAACGAAACCGATGCGGCGAGTTTCACTGTGTCTCAATTCGTGGTGGGGGATTTCTGGTTGCCGGCCACAGGAGTGCCTTATCTTGGTGGTTTACAGTGATGACTGTCATGACCCAGATGATGATTTGTACGATCCTTTTATTTTTCATTTGACAAATTATCCACCTTTTGAATTTGTGTTTCGCTGTCATGCATCCATGTAAGATCCTTGGCAATTAATAAATGACAATTTATCGATTAACTGGTTTAGAGAATAACAATATTAGTTTTTTTGGGTAATTAGATCAACTAAATTTGTAATTAATTCCAATTAAAATGTTATAATCTCTTTCAAGAAGATGATATAAAAGGTTTTTGCATTTCCTTAAAAAATGTTATAGTCTATTTCAAAATCCAATTAAAAATATCTTTAAACAATTTATTTTAATGAACTCCAATTAAAATTGAAGCCCTTTAAAAAAGGATGCATTGTTTTTTCCCCCTCTAAATTCTAAGGGCAAGTCCAATGATAAGAGTCATTTTTAAGAGCCAAATCTATAAAATGGCTCTTTGAATAGTGTTTATATGGCTTTTTTGTTGATGTGTGCTCCAATGGTAAAAGCCATTTTGGAGAGCCATTTTTTTTATATTATTTTAAATATAGTGCAATTATTTTGTATGTAGTTTAATTATGCAATTAATTATACAATTAATAGTAATAAGTTATACAATTAAATAATTATTTTTAAAAAACACTCCAACAATATAATTATTAATTTTATATAATTTTTTAATATAATTACAAAAAATAAAAATAAATATTTTTAATATAATTACATTATTTTCTATTATTAATATTTTGTATATGCATTATTTGTGTGTGGATATATATATATACACCCACCCACACAGTCCGCTCCACCCCACACAGAGCTCTGCCCCCCTTTTCTATTAAATATCATTTATTAATGATAAACAGTATTATAGCCTTCTCATTTCAACCTGCTATTAATAGCAGGTCAAGCGGGGGACAGCCATTTTAGCTATCAAAATAGCTGTCCCGTTGGAGAAGAATAAATGAAACAAAAAAGGGAAAAGGACGTATTTATAGCTTTGGCTTTCCATTTAGCTATCACGTTGAACTTGCCCTAACCATTGAAAAGATGGTCAAAAAATCAAGCTCGAATTTTTTCAGCCTAAAAATTATTTTTTAACCTATCTTAACTTAAAAACACATAATAAACACCCTGAAAACATGTTTCTTAACCAAAAACACCCTAAATTATTCCAAAAACATAAAAGTAAACCAATGAAATTTTTCTTTCGCAACCCAAGTCTACCTTTTCCCCCAAGATGAAGGGTAAAAATTAAACACTTCAATAAAAAATTTCTTGTCAAATGGAACTTAGTGACATAAATAATGATTTATTTATTTATTTATTTATTTATTATTAGAATGTGGACAACCACTATTTTTTCTTCTTCTCCTATTTATTGGTGAATTTCTCTTTCCTCTCTCAAAGTCAAGGAATAAATGCAAACAAAATAAAAAATTCCAAATCTTTAAGGATCGAAAAGAAAGTCAATGTAGAATATAGGGAACAAATATAAATTTCACCTATGAGTTTGAGATTGGCCACCATGTATTTTTGTTCTCTCAGTTTGGTCCTTAGAATTTTAATGCTAAAAATCAAAAATATATTTAATTAAATTGCTCCACAATCAAGCTCTAAAATCTTATCAAAAACCTTCATATGTCAAAGAAATACAAAGAATAAATACTTCCAATCGAAAAAACAAAAAAGAAAACAGAACACAAAATGATGATATATATAAAAGTTTCGATGAAGAAAAATATCACGACGTACCTTGCAATTCGCAATCCATAATGAAATAGGAGACGTTCTTCACTGTGTGGGTGAACAATGTGTTGTAGCCCATGCATTCTACTTCATTGTTAATAATAATAATAATAGAATTTGAGCATATATCTTTATTCTTTGGAATTGAACGTCTGAATAATCATCTATACACGATGTTAAGATTGTGGCAGATGATTTGTAACAACAAATGCAATCGCACTATAAAGCTTTCCGTAGTTGTTTCTGGTTGTAATTCCAGGAAATCGAGCCTTGTCCCTTGCCAGTTCATCCTCACATTCTTGGACATCATCACCGGCGACCCTGCTGTCGTAGTTGGCTGAGAGAGGATCTTCACTTAGCTCCGACAGTGCACTTTTGAATGAAGCAGTGGCTGCTACGTAAGAGGACAGGCAACTGCTGAGGGTTTTTTGTGATTCAGGTGTGGCATCCTTAATTAGTTTCTTTATGTAATTTTGGGTATCAGTTGTGTTGGAAATTCCTAACCGGAGACTGATTTTAGCGAGTTTGCTGATATCTGCTGAATCAGCTTTCGGATCCAGTTCAAGAGCTCTGACACAACCATCGTACGTGCCCTGAGATTCTGCGGTTTCCTTGCAGATGTCCTGGATTAATTTGGAGGGAGCATTTGCTGCGTTTGAACGGCAAACTAAGACCATCAAAATGGTCAACAACATGAAACTATGAACTAGGGAATGCATTCGTGATCTGCTGCTATGTGGTAAGGGCAGATTCATTCAGTGATTGGACAAAAGAGTTTTTGATGTTTTTATAGCTGTAATAAGAGTCTTATCCATGTAGTAGAGAAAGGCAATAGATATTGTTTAATTACTCAGGCAATCTCTGCAGATTTTAACTTCCTTATTCGGATTTGTTAGTTTCCTTTTTAAAAATCTCATTTAAAATTTTAATTTGGCTTATTAGGAAATATATAGAAATTATCTAAAAGTTTGAAAATCCGACCACAACCTTCCTTCTATACTCGAATATCCTTATTTATTATTTAGAAAAATAATTACACGCAAAAATGTAAAAAATTAAAGAAATCGAATTGAAATTAACTTCCGATTTATTATATAAAACACCACCAGCATATTCTTTCTGTCAGTCGTTGGTATTGATCAGTTTCCATGCACTAACTCCATAGCAAACAGATAAGCTCGATGTGCGCGTGCGAGTCTAAGAATAAACAGTCTAATCTTTCTGAAAATATGGATGGTGTATATACAAGATGGTAGAACACGAGTATTTGCCGACCATTTATCCATAATTAGAACAGCTACAGATAATCGGTCAACGGCCTAAAATTAAGAAGAAAGACCAGTAAAACTGTTCCTAAAAACTTCAAGCAGTGAAGCTCCATATTTAGAAGACGATGGCAATTCATGTTCTAGCTTGTCTTAGGTTGTCTCCTTTTCCTCTGTGCCTCAAATTTTATAACAGACTTGACTAACTTTGGAAGCCTGTCTTTCTTTTAATCTCTTATAAATATTCCTATTTTCTAAAATAACTTCAACTTGGACTTTCAGGTTTCAAATCAAGGGGAAGGCTAGCTGATCAGCTTTACCCCTCTTTCTTGAAACTTTAGCTGCTAAAAGAAAGCAGAAGGAAGGAAAAGAGAGTGAGATTCAGCATTTTGTTTTCCTTTCTTCATATTGAAAGTTATTGATCGATAAAGTTTTTTTTTCCCGACAAAAATGTCTTACGGGGATGATGATTCGAAGAGAAAGAGGAGACTGGCCATCATCGGCGTCTCTTCCATGCTCTTGGTGGCTATGGTTGTTGCTGTGACCGTCGGGGTTGGCCTTAACAATTCCGATGATGATAACCTGAATGACAGCAACCATAAAAGCACGAGTCAGGTATCTGCCTCGATGAAAGCCGTTAAAGCCATTTGCCAGCCCACAGATTACAGAAAAACATGTGAAGAAAACCTCCAAAAAGCTGCTGGAAACTCCACCGATCCTAAGGATTTGATCAAGATAGCATTCAAGATTGCAGAGAAGCAAATTAACGAGGCTGCCAAGAAATCAAAGCTTCTGGAGGAACTCTCAAAGGATCCAAGAACCCGGGGGGCTCTTCAAAGCTGCAAAGAGCTTATGAACATGTCTGTTGGTGAGCTCAAGCAATCTCTTGACAAAGTAACCGATTTTGATCTCAGCGAGATAGAGACAATGGTGGCAGATGTTAAGACTTGGCTCAGTGCTTCCATCACATATCAAGAGACTTGCTTGGACGGGTTTGCAAACACAACCACTGATGCTGGGAAGAAGATGAAGATGGGAATGAAGCTTGCCATGGAGCTTAGCGCCAATCTCCTCGACATCGTTTCCGGTCTCTCTTCCGCAATCCCTTCACTGGAAAGTTTCACCCACCGCCGCCGCCTCCTCCAAGATGATTTACCTGTTCTTGGCCACGGGGATCAGTTCCCTGAGTGGACTGACATTGGAACCCGAAGACTCCTGGCTGCACCCGTTTCGAAGATTAAGGCTGATATCGTTGTGGCCAAGGATGGAAGTGGAGATTTCTTGACTATCACAGAAGCACTGACTCATGTTCCCAACAAGAGCGAAAAGGCCTTTGTGTTGCACATTAAGAAAGGAGTTTATCAAGAGTACCTTGAGATCAGTAAGAACATGGATAATCTGGTGGTGATTGGAGATGGCAGGGAAAATACTCGTATCACAGGAAACAAGAACTTCGTCGATGGAATCAACACTTATCGCACCGCAACAGTCGGTATGTAAGCCTGATTTACTTTGAAAATTCTCTATCTTCTTCCCAAATTAAACACATTTCCACCATGCATCATGTATTTCCTGGAATTTTATGAATTTCCCGGTTGCCTGCAGCTGTCCTCGGAGATAACTTTGTAGCCAAGAACATTGGTTTCGAGAACAACGCTGGTGCCATCAAACACCAGGCTGTGGCATTGAGAGTTTCTGCTGATTACGCTGTCTTCTACAACTGCTCGATGGACGGGCACCAGGATACTCTGTACACGCACGCCAAACGTCAGTTCTACCGCGACTGCAGCATCTCCGGCACCATTGACTTCGTCTTCGGTGATGCTTCCGCTGTCTTCCAGAACTGCAAATTCTTGATCCGGAAGCCATTGGAAAACCAGCAGTGCATTGTGACTGCTCAAGGCAGGAAGATGAGGAGGCAGCCGTCAGCCATTGTCATCCAAAACAGCACCATCACGGCTCACCCTGACCTGTTCCCTGAAAGGAAAATATTCAAATCATACCTCGGCCGTCCATGGAAGGAATTCTCGAGAACAATCATCATGGAGTCATTTATCGACGATCTCATCCAGCCCGACGGATGGTTGCCATGGCTCGGAACTTTCGGGCTCAAGACTTGTTGGTACACAGAATTCAACAACTACGGTCCTGGTTCTAGCAAGAAACTTCGTGTAAAGTGGAACGGGATCAAGACCATCAACCGTCAGCATGCCATGGATTTCACACCAGGAAGGTTCTTAAAGGGTGATTCCTGGATCAAGGCTACCGGAATCCCCTACACGCCTTTCTTGGTCAGAAAATAAGCATGAAAAGTGGATTGATTTGAGAGTGTTTTTCTTCTTCTTCTTTCCATTTTTAATAATCTGTTTGTGTTTAATGCTAATTAATGCTCCCCGTGAATAGACGTCGACCAAATTCTACCGTTGAACATTATTAACAGAAATCATTAATTTAGATTAATTAATTCTCTCCCGCTCCATTGATCTTTCTTTCAAATATTGTAAATGAAATAAAATAAAAAACCCGCCATTTCCACCATTGTTTTCTCTTCTCATTTACTAGTAATGCTTTAGCTAAACATTGATTAAGCACTGTTAATTAACTATCATTTAATTGCTTAAATTAAAATGTAATGCTATAGCTAAAACAATGATTAAGCACTGTTAATTAACTATCATTTAATTGCTTAAATTAAAATGTAGTCATATTTGTGCTATTAATTCATTTTGTCAAGTGATATATTGGTTTGTTTCCTTCATTATCATTTCATGTTCAAATTAAGGAGAAGCTGCGACGATCCCATTTTTAAAAACAGAAAGGAGAGGAGATTGGTTTGAAAATACCAAAACATAAGCAGTAAACTTTGTTTCTTTTTTATTATAATTATTTCTAATACTTTAATTAACTCAAAATAGAAAATCTCACCACTTTTCAGACGACGACGTCAGTAACTGACTTCCCCTTCCAAAATCTAATCACCAAACCATAACCAATCTATCAATCAATGGCAGCCTCGTCATCTTCTCTGTCCTGCGATTGCTCCTCTCCTTCCTCTCGCAACAGCCGCCGTTGCCGCAATAGCTGGGACAGAGAAGCTCTCTCGAAAAGCCGCCGTAAACACCATCACTCATCGTCCTCAGATTCTTACTCTTCCAGGTTGTTTACAGTAAACCCATATGTCAAGTTACTTTCTTTTTTTCGATTAGGTGTCATGTAAATTACGAGTTTTTTTTTTTTTTTTTTTGGGGGGGGGGGGGGATGATTTAGATTTAAATTTGCTTTCATTTATATAATTTTTAAAAAGAAAATGATTTGGTTTGTATTTGTAATCCGTAGGATTTAGAGCTTGGAGTTGTAGTTTTTGCAAAAGTTTGTTGTTTTTTTATAGTAATGATTGATTAATGTTAATGATGTTGATTAAAAGTGTTAAATTTAAGAAATGTGATTCAATATAGGCCTAAATTTTGGAAAGGAACCACGTGGGATAGATGCTCCTGCTGTTTCCAAAGCGAATCACCATTGTAATTAAGATAAAGTGCAAAGATATATTCCTTTTCGTGTAATTTATGTTCTGTAAACATCACTTGACTGCGGTTTAAGTTTTTCGTAATGGAATGCATTGTAGATGTGTGGTGTATAATGATTTTAAAGTGCAAAGATACTTTTTATCGAGAGTTAGGAGAGGGGGTTTTACCCAGTTGTATCATTAGTTGGAAATTGCAATGATTGGTGTACTAATAGCTTGTGGCTGCTGTTGGCTTAAGTAGAAGCGACAGTTCTGATTGTGAGCATGAGACATCTCGTCATTCAAAGAGGCACAAGAAGAATGACAGATCGAAGAAGGTGGTTGTTTGAAACTGCTTTATTTTTTTACTTATCCATTTTTATATTATCTGCCTGTGTAACAGTGTGTTATTTCTCTTTTGTGCTCTAGGGAAAGGAAAATGATGGAAGTTAGAGTCATTGCCATAAACTTCAGAATCAAATTTTTTTTTGGATTCAAGAAACCTTACTCCCTAGAAAATATATTTTGTGGATCCAGATGAGCGAGTAAAATCCTGGTTGTCTCAGGCTCTTACAATAGGTGCATATCCTAACTCAAACTCGAAATCTATTGTGCAGGTTTCAAGCTCTTTGCCATCATGCCACGCCTCTTGGAGACGTCAGAAGCAAAAAAGTTAAACAGGCAGGCCTTTAATCTCCCCCCACTCCTCCCTTCATTTATTTTTTATTACTCTGTGTAGTTGTTAAGTTCAAAAATGTTTTGATTTCCATTTATCGATATAAACGTGATAATATTCTTAGTGGATGTAGTGGTTGTGAATGTTGGGCTTTTTTTATTTTTGCGTTGTTTTGAATGGTTATAGTTTCTATAATTAGCTGATAGGGCATTCAAATTTGTTAAGAGTAATTGCTCAAAATTGCCAATAGTAACTGCAACTGGTTGATTTCATTATTTGGATACTTATAATAGGTTTCTGCCTGCTTTATGGTTGCTTTTTTAAAATGGAGCTGGGGCCTGGAAATGATGTCTGGGCGATTGGTTGACTTGCCAGGGTTTTGTTTCTGGCTCGGGTCTGCGTTGGCAATGGGAGCAATATATAGCAGAAGCAGGATGAGAGGAGTGACAGTCCTGTACAGCTTTCTAAGTTACATAGCAGTTTAATGAAATTCTGACCTGCTTTCTATTTCTCCCATAGTTTTCAGTAATCTTATTATTATGCCTTCTAACAGTTTCTAGGGCATGGCAAAGAGGATTGTTCCCGTCTTAGTGCTGTTTCTGGTAAAAAGGTGAGTCTAATTCTTTTATGGAGAGCTTGAGAGGTTTACAGATATTTAATATCCTCATTTCTTCATCCTCGTTCTCTTCCTTTCTAGATTTTATTGAAACTTGAGAAATCAAAGGAGGACAAGATGGCAGAAATAAAAGGAATGAATTGCTGAAATTCCTAAATGCTAGTTTTGATTAATGTTTGCAGCTTGGAGTCGATTATACAAACTAAAGGAATCCCCTTGCAGGGCAGTCTACCACAAGACTTGAGTTGGAGCCTGGAGTGTGTTGATTGTTAGGGACAAGGTTTTCTAATGGAGGAGTATTGCAAGTTACCTTTTTGGATTTTACCATTGAAAGTGCAACACCCTGTTAAATTGAACTCTTGAGCTTGCGTGGCTGACGCGGAGGATCCTGGTTTTAGGTCTGGTGTTTTATCAAGTCAGTATTCCTCTAAACATTGCTTCTCTTATTTTATTTTTTAAATTTAGACTTCAGGATTTTGATAATCCAAGTTGCAGATAACCTTTGCGCTCGCGCGAACATGTGATTTTACATGACAAGCAGGCTGGTTTGGCAACAATTTGAGATTAGTTGATTTTTGTATCTTCGGTCTTTGATATCAAGAATGTTTTATCCTGTGATCTGCAATGGTTTGATTACTGCATGTTTGGGAACATGGTTGACGTTGTTTTTTAAAGTGTTTTTTGTTCATAAATATGTTAAAAAAAACATTAGCACGTGAAAATGATCTAAAAATATCAAAAATATTAATTTAAAGAAAAAAAACATCATTTTTTTTCAAAAGGTCATTTCTTTGAAATGTATTGCCAAACATATTTTGAACCCTTGCTCCTGTTTTTCTAAATTTCTTCTCTCTTTAGTTGCATGCTACCTCTGAAATACCATATATTTATAGCATTATACCTTTGCATGCCTAATAACTATGATAATTATTTTAGCATATCATTATCCCTGAGGACATTATACACCACGGTTGTGAATTGTGACTGTGATTTCTTACTGAAAAGGGTACAGGCTTTCAATATTACGATTTAAAAATGAGTTCTCAGACCAGAGAAGCCCCACCAAATGTAGATGGCTAACAAAATCAACAATGATTTCAATTAAACACAATTGGCGATCCCAATCGAGGTAAGTGGTTCACTAGAACCTCTGTTTGTGCAGCTGTGGCCCTGCAATACACTGGTTCTTGTCATCTATGAGTGCACCGCTGGTAGCAGGGAAGGGTTCAGTGCAGTGCGCAACAGCACAGATTTTTTTCGTTTTTATGATGCTTGTCAAAATAAATCATTAAATGGCTCTTTCCCTGCCGGTCTATAATAAGGATTTACTTTTACATGAAATAAATTGGACAAAATTATATGTAGTTTAAAAGAAAGAATAAAACAATGTGCTATTTTTTTGTTGAATTTTTTTAATATATATATATATATATATATATATATATACTTAAAAATTGGACAAATATATATATATATATATATATTTAGTTTATTAGAAAAATAGATTTTGGATTACATAACAGAGCTATTTTTATTTTATTTTTTTAATAATGAATTACAGCGAGAATCTTTTTTATAACATAATAATAAAATAAAGCTATAAATAAAATAAAGCTATTTTATTCTATTATTATTATTATTATTGTCTTATGTTGTTTATAAATAGTAAAGATAAAAGAAAGGAAGGGTAGCATAGTCATTCTCCTACCCTGCCTCCTCCCTCTATATATAACCTCTTCTAAGACAAGGACTAGCTAGGGTTTTACCAGGAAAATGCAGTTCCTCCAGCCTCGCTCTTTCAGATGCCATCTAGATCTTCATTTGATTTCTCTGGCCCCTCTCTTCTACCAAAAGGATTTCGTTTTCTGATGTGTTGTGATGAGCTTTAATGTTTTCTCATCCTCTTTTGTTTAATGACTCGCACATAGTTCTTCTTGGGAATCCATTTTGCAGTTTCCAGGATTTTATTTGTGCGTAAAGCAAACTGAACTCTATCCTCTCTGCTTGAGCCTTCTCCTTGGTGTTTTTCATGGAGATGTGCTCCAATGTTATTGGATTACATTCTTTTTACTGTCATTTTTCAGCTTTTCTAAGTTCTTAAAGCTTTTTCATAATCTCATTGCTAATATAGCATCTTCAAAAAGATCTTGAAACATTCTGCTAGCTCTCTACGCATATCAGCTGTGGATAAGTTCAATATTAATGAATTCCCTTGTCCAATTTTAAATCCAGAAAAAAAAAAAAAAGAGGCAACGACCAATTTGATAACCAGGGACGTATAAATGTTTCCCATGTTTTGATCTGCAAAAAATTGACTGATTTTTCATGGCCGCCCCCTGATTGGATAAGAATTCCACTCCCATCTGAGATTGGGAGGTTTAAGAGAGAAACATGGTTATGTTGGCTAGTTGCCTGGCAAAGTGCCAGAAACGCTATTTAGAAGAGCCTGTGGTTTTATAAGTAGTGTAAAAATTATTTCTGTTTAGTAGTTCTACCCTCCAGTGAGTCCTCAAAAGAACCTGAGCTCAGACCATAGAAATCAACAAACCTGAAAATATTTGCGACAGGTCCAGATTTCAGTTTCAAATTTAAAAAGTGGAACTGCATCGAAAACGTTGGCATTATTTGGAGATTCCTACCGAGACTTGTGGCAATTTTACTGACAAGTTCGTAGGCTGATGACATAAGAACTCAGCACAGAACCCAGAATCCATCTTCCAGAGTTCAGCGATCGGCAACCTTTTTTGACAAGAATTCAAAGGATCTTTAACAATATACCTTTTAATCTGTCTAGTCTGTCTGTCCTTTTCAGTTTACCATTCTTTTCCTCAACACATATAATCCTTCCCAAGCCCGGTTGAACCTTTTGAAGAGAATGGAGCAATTCACGTTGTCCTCATGCTTATCCTCTCTTCTCATCAAATCCTTCTAAACCCTGCAAAGAATTCAGAATTGGAAGTTGTGACCAATCCCAAACAAGGACCTGTCCAAATCTGCATTAAAAGTCCTGGCCAAACTCCCCGGAAGGATGACGTAACAGATGCGACTGCAATATGTCAGGAGCGTCTATACTTTCCTGGTGCCTGAACACACCATATTTATTACGGCATCTAACCTCTTTCTCTATCACCCTCATTTCACAGCCTGCCCATGGCAGCTCCTGCTGCTGCCGGCGCCACCCTCATTTCTCATGTGTTTTGCTCGCTAAAGAAATTAGATGAGTTTCTTGAAAAGGTTGGTTTTGATACTAATACTATTCTCTTTGGAATAGTTGATTAAAGGGGTTAATCTTCAATTTATTTTTATTGCATTTTTACATCTGAAATTCAATTCTTAACGATCAGTTTCCAAAAATAAAACTTCTAAATTGAATCCAATTAAGAAAAAATTTTCTCTTGGATTTAACGAAACTCATTTCCGAAAAGCGTATTTTATGATTCAAAATAAATAAATAAAACTCTGATTGTCACAAATTTTCATAAGAAGTTGCATGTTCTGATTTGAACTCAAGACTTATTATGTAAATCGCAAACCTTCTCTTTGTCATCATACAACACCCCTTGAAGACCAATTAAGAAAAAAAATCATTAACTACAAATCATAACTCCAAACCATGCTAACATCATCAAATGATCTTTCTGGTTCATATTTTTAATGGATTTTTATAAAGAAGCACCTTCCATGGCAAGCACGGGTTGCTATTAACTGGTTTTGCTAGCAGACAAAGAAGAGATACATCAGCATTAATAATGAAGTGTCGCGTATGTAAATTGCCCACTCTGATTTCATATTCAATGCGAATCCTTTTTCCATTCCATTAAGAATCTCCAAAGGGTTACAAATTAAAAAAAAAAAAAAAAAGTCAATGAAGTCATAGAGGGTAGATTACAATTTCAAAATATATGTCCTGTTTTAAGCTACTAGAGGTACCTTCTTGGACTCATTCATGACTTCATGTATCGAGATTGTCTGTTTGTTTCTATCTTCTTGTCGTTTTATTTTCGCAACATTTTTTAATTCCATAATTAAGATTATTTGTTGTTTATCAAAATTTAATTATTATTATTTTTTGTTTTAAATTTCTTTTATGTTCTTAACTCGTTTTGAATGATTGTAAATTAGATGTGATGATTTGTTTTTTATTAGGTTGTTATGACCTCATAACTAAATAATAATATTTAATATGTTAACTCATGTTGGCTTTGTTCATCTTTGATGTTATCGTTCAATATTAGATCTGACAAGAACGATTGAAAATTGAATTTCATAATTTATTTTGATTTGTTCTTTCTATAATATTATAAATTCATGGATTTGATAAGTTGTACATAGATACCATAATTTAATGCGTGTTTTTAAGAATACCTCTTAAACAAGCTTTCCCTAATTTAAGTCTCGGCAAGCTTTGGTGATCAAGTCTTTGATGAGTCTTAGGGTGTGTTTGGTGTTGTGGTTGCTACTGTGGTTGAGATTTAAAAAAAATAGTTTCATGGAAAACATTTTTAACTGTCGTTCATAATTGAAATTGAAGTATTTGGTTAAAATTATGGTTATTGTATGCTTGGTTACCATTCTTTTTGTATTACTGTCAACTTATGAAATTAATTTAAAAAACATATACATACACTTTTTTATCAATTTTTATTTTTTGATTTTATCAATTATTCTTGATCCCACTTTTTTTTGTTTTTTAATCAATTATTAAGAAAAAAAAAATTTTCATATTTTTTATGTCAATTATTAAAGATCCTATTTTTTTTAATTTTATCAATTATTCAATACCCACTTCTTTTTTTTGTTTTTTATGTCAATCCCAATTTTTCTTTTTTAATCAACTATTCAAGATAAGAAAAAAATGCAAACATGTGTGGTCACCACACGTATCTACCACACAGATACACACCTCTATCACATAGAAACGCGCTGGTAACTAGAACTAAATGATCAGGAACATAAGAGGTAAGATTAGCACTCAGCTCAGAAGTAAATGCCGAATCTTGTCAAGGTTTTGATCATGTATTTTTTTTAACACAGCACTGTAGTAGTTTCAAGTAGATAACTTGAATTCCTGTTTTGCAGAAAATAGAAACACAGTGTCAGAAATGAAGTTCCTGTGTTTGGATCTGAAATGGAAAACCCAAAAAAAGGCAAAGCAACAACCTCTTGGATCTCCTTTTTATTTTGTGAAGAATGAAAGAGAAGAGAGTTTTCCCAGTAGACTGCCAAGTGGGGAGCCTTAGTAGCAGAGTGTCCTTTCTGTTAGAGAATAATATAAATCATATTATGGGGCCTCGCCTACGAGCTTGATCTTTTAGGCGAGATGGTTCCTTAACATGGTATCAGAACCTTGTTGACCCAACGGTCACGAGTTCAAATCTCACCACCTCCATTCTATTTGATAAAAATCAAGCACAAGGTAGAGTGGGCCTGTGTGCAAGTTTCAAGCCCAAAAGGTTTTCACTTGAGGAGGGGTGTTCGAGAATAATATAAATCATATTCTGGGACCTCACCTACGAGCTTGAGTTTTTAGGTGAGATGGTTCCTTAACATTTTCTTTTTTTAAATGAAGGGTTGTTCATCGATAAAAGAACTGTGGTGTGATGCGGGTGAAAAGCATCAAATTATTGCGTTTCGCAAACTGAGGTTGTGGATCCCACAGTTATAAAAACTGTGGGATGGTATAACCAAACACCCACTTAAAGCACTCTAGCATTGCTGCCACGAAACTGTTTTCATATCAGGAAATGGAAATGTTATGTCTGCTGGCCTTTCTCCAACCCGATCATCAAATCTCTCTGCGCTGCTAATGGCAGAGGAGAGGTCTGTTTGAACAAGAAAGCGACCTGACGAATTCAAACTTTCGGATTCCATAGCTTTGTGAAAGTTTGATTTCTAGAGTCAAGAGAAACGGCCTTTCCTTGTGCTGCTTAAGTGGTGGAGAGAGAGCATGCCGACCATGTTTAAAAGTTCATCTTCTGACCCTTTAGTTACATGAGAAGCCTAAATATTTTCTATAAACTTGAAATTCAGCCATGATTTTGTGTGAAGTCTTTGATCCATAGCTGACACCATGCTTTTGAACGGTACCCTGGTGAATATTAAATGATTTAGGTCTGATTTGATGAGCGAAAAGGTACCATTAACCTACCAAAATGATATCATCTATGCTAGTATACACGTAGCATGCAAAATCCAGGACATCAATCACAACTGAATAACTACCCCAGCTCCCATCAGAAGAACAGGTGAAAGCAAACTAAGCTCATCCGTTGTCAGCATTTATTTTGTCTTCTAGAATGGACGAAAGTCAAGTGTATTGGAATGCCTAACACTTTGAACAATTTAAAAATTCCTATCGTCACTCAGTCTCTCATTTACTGTCATTTATTATTCTGTGATGTTCCCCACCCCTCTTAAATTCGAAAGCACTCTATCTATATATGAAACAGGCCATGACACTATTAGATCTAGGGTAGAGTTTGAAAAAGAAAAGAAAAGGATCTGTCGAGGTTACTGAAGTCGAGAGATGGAGGGGATAAGCCATAGAATGGTGAAAGTGAATGGCATCGACATGCACATAGCTGAGAAAGGCCGAGGTCCTGTTGTGCTATTCCTCCATGGATTTCCAGAGCTCTGGTACACCTGGCGCCATCAGATTCTTGCATTAAGTTCACTTGGCTACCATGCTGTTGCACCAGATCTTAGGGGCTATGGCGACACTGAAGCTCCAGCGTCAAGCTCTAGCTATTCTTGTCTTCATATTGTTGGTGACCTTATTGCACTTATTGACTATCTTGGGGTGGAGCAAGTGTTTCTTGTTGCGCATGACTGGGGTGCTCATATTGGGTGGTACCTGTGCTTGTTCAGGCCTGATAGAGTGAAGGCATATCTCTGCCTTAGTGTTCCATACATGCCGAGAAATCCCGAGATTAAGCCAGTGGAGGGCATGAAACTTGCCTTCGGAGAAGACTATTACATGTGCAGATTCCAGGTCTGTGTTTTCTATAGCCTGAAATGATCATAATTTTGGAGCGCACTTCTAAATCTCTTATGTTTATGGTATCTAACAGCTCCAAAGCAAGGTGAAAAATTTGGTAATGGCAAATTTCTGGATTCTAACATCTCTATTTTGGCAACTGTTTGTTAAATCTGGTGTCTGAAAGTTCAAAGTTCTCCTTCTAGTTAATCTTTCAAAATATTCTCATCGACTGCTCTTTCTGGAAAATCTCATGCATTGAATGAATTAATTCGATTTCACAAGCAACTCTCATAAGTCCGGTTGTTTATATTTATCTGCAAGTCAATACGGTAGGAATGCTATATAATATTAGAGGATCAGTCGAGAAAAACGTGTTTATTTTTATCATGAACTAAATCGAAAGAACTGGCTATTTAATGGGGTAGGAACCAGGAGTGATTGAAGAAGAGATTTCACGTGCTGGAACTGCAGAAGTTCTGAAGAAAATCTTGACTGGTCGCAGACCAGGCCCCCCTCGCTTGCCGAAAGAAAATCCTTTCGGGATCTATCCTGAGAATCCAATTGCCCTGCCCTCTTGGCTCACAGAAGCTGACCTTTCTTTCTATGCCACAAAATATAGCCAGAAAGGGTTCACTGGAGGGCTGAACTTCTACAGAGCTCTAGATTTGTATGATCTTCTCATTTTCTCATCGGAAAACGAATCAAATATAAGCCTCGATCATGCCGTAATGGTTACAATCTGATTATTGCAGGAACTGGGAGCTCACGGCGTCGTGGACCGGAGCACCATTGAAAGTGCCTGTGAAGTTTGTGGTGGGAGATCTTGACATGGTGTATACTACACCAGGGATTAAGGAATTTGTCAGTAGCGGCGGATTCAAGCACCATGTGCCATTGTTGGAGGAAGTCGTTGTGATGGAAGGAGTTGGTCATTTCATTAACCAGGAGAAGGCGGAGGAGATCAGCAACCACATTTACGACTACATTAGCAAATACTGATCTGTTTTATTACCTCTCAAGAACCCTATTCTACAGCACTGGAAGCTTTATAGTTTGGCTTTAACAAGAGAAGCTCGTTCCAAAGTAGTAGCTTACTAAACTAGACAAACCTTGTTCTGTTGCAAAACGTTTATAAACGTCAGATGCATATCTGTATCGTGATTGGTTGATTAAGTATTGAAAACATTATTTAGAAATTTTATGCTGTCAAAAATAAAAAGCTTTCTAATTTATATCAAAACTTTAATGTTATTTTCTACACAAAATCAATATATACCTAGCCCACTAGTATAAGTCCGATGAGTTTTAAATTTTAATTATCATTTCATTTAAAATTTATAAGAACATTTGTCTAATAAACCAGACTTGCCGTCTCATTGTTTTCTAATTAAATTGAAGATTTTTCTCATCTGGGCTGGGAGTAGAAATCTGTGAAAAACTTGATTTGAAATTAACACTCGTCCATTACTGTCTTCTGCCGATTTTCAACGCATGATGAAAGGAAAAAACAGCCTGCATCCTCATCCCTTCCGATAGATGACTAGAAATACCAAAGTTCAAAGAAGTTCGCTTCAGCCATCTGTCCATTAAGAAATTCTTTCACATCATTGCGAAATGTTCAATCCAATTCGTCTCAAGTTCTCCTGACTCGGAGAATCAAGAAGCAATCAGAGATCTTAATAAGCACATACGAGAGAACCTCTGCAACAAGATGCAGGTGGAACAACATTTGTTACAGGCCGCTGAGCAGCTCCGTCATTGAGGTTTTTGTTCAACTTTAGGTTGACAGATTATGTAAAAACAGAGCACCATAAGTTTCTAATTGAATATTTGGGAGAGAAAAACGAGGCCCTCAATAATCCATTATGCATAGCCAAGTATGATATCTGAGCATTAAACAATCCATACAGATTATTCGATAACCCAAATGGAAATAAAATGAACCAAGATTTTTTGATGCCTTGAGGTGAACAAAAATCGCAACACAGTCAAAATCAAAACAAACTGCCTCACAGTTTATCGCTACAATAAAATTAAACCCTGAATCCCTTGCTGTTCCTCTTTCCTCTAGCTTTCTCAAACTTCCTTCCCTTTGCTCGAACATATGGTTTGGTATGACTGTGTGGCACACCAGGAGCTGGGCCAAAATGTTTGACAGCTTCACGAGCATTCTTTGGGCCTCTGAGGAGAACCTGTAAATACCAAAAAAGAGTGAGCAAGCATCCAAAACAGGAATAATATTCAGTAATTCATACAAGCTGCATGAATTCTGAAAATGGCTGCCATTTCCAATACCAAGTAGTTTGAGAAGATCACATGTGGAACTACGCATATCATGGTAAAAGAAAGATAAAACTCCAAACAAAAGAAACGAGAAAGAACTGTACAGAACAGAATTGAATTTTGTATTTCATGACAAAGCACAAAAGCATTTATCATATTGAACAAATAAAACATTTTGAAATTTCTAGAAAGAATAAGGACATGCACCTAAAAGAGATTGCTAAAATGTGGGAATAACACCTACACCAAAGGATTCTAGAGTCCCTAGATCTAGTAGAGTAATTTAATAACATCTAAGGTGATTAAGAAAATCATAGCAGAGTAAACTAAAATATGTAACCAAAAACTGACGCGTTCTATAGACCTCCTTTTCATATATCATGATTATATTGCTACATAAAACCAACTACATCAATAAAAATCAATCAAAAGGGAATGAATTTGATTTTAATACTAATTTACCAAGATTCATGCATCAATACAAAAAGAAGCCCCCTTACAGAGTTCAGCCCTTAGATGTTCTAAGAAATTTTACATCACTTGTGCAAATCATTATAGGTCTGAAGGCTCATCACAACTATTTAAAAGAATCCCATTGATATAATACAAGCAGAGAAACCTACGCAGGGTGTTATTATAATATTGAAACCATACGTAGTGTGCACCCAAAATCAGTTATAAATTCCAGATAGCATTCAAGAAAATCAGAACCAAATCAGCTAAAAACTAAGACCAATCCATCAACAAACATAATGAATAAGCTGAAGTTCTGCAGCAAAAAATAAAACTAACAAGCTAAAATGAGTACATACTGTGTTCTGTCCCAATGGAGCTCTCAATGCAAGCTGATCGAATGTCAAGCACTCTCCTCCTGCCTTCTCAATCCTGGCCCTAGCTGTCTCTGTAAACCTCAAAGCAGTGACCTTCAATGCAGGCACCTCATAAACTCTAATATCATCAGTTACTGTCCCCACGACCACAGCAATCTTACCCTCCTGTAGATGAAACAAACAGTTAAAAAAACAACCACCACAAAAACAGCCACCATATTAAACCACACAATCGAGATCCAAACTTTAAAGCAAAAATTATAACCTTTCCCTTTGTGTATGTAATAAGCCTTGAAAGAGAAAGTGGGGCCTTGTTAATCTTGCTCATAAACAGCCTCTTCAATATCACAGCATTGAACTTGCTCTGAGTTCTCCTCACAAGGAACCGGTACAACTAATAAAACAAAAGGTCTCAAATTAATCAATAACACAGCTTATCATACATAACAATACACTTACAGATTCCAACTTGAAAAATAATACGGCGTCTCAAAGCCTGAGCATAATTAATAAGACCAAAAACACAAAAGATTCGAACTATAAAGCAAAACAAACAAGGATTTTTTAAGTCTATCCTTAACATAAATAACTATGAACACAAAAAGATCCAAATATTATAGAAAAATAAGCATGGGTTTCTCGGAATTAACCTTAACAAGAAGCTTAAGATAGATATCATCCGACTTCGGAGCTGTACGTTTGGTTTTCTTGGACTTACCTCCTGCTTTCAAATCTATACCCTGAGAAATGAAAAAAATCAGTAACTGAAACATGCAAACACGTTTAGATAAGCATATTCGTAAGGAGAGAGAAGTGAGGGAGAAGATAGGCACCATTGTTGAAGCTTTGACGATACCCGCCGCTACTGCTAGTGGTGCTGCTGCTGGGAGTTGGAGAGGAGAGCAAAAGATGAAGTTAGGGTTTTTAATGAGATATATAGTTAGGTTTGTGTGTGGGGGTGAGGTCTATTGGTTTTTATGCAGATGCATCACAAACCGTACACGTGGTCCACAGAGTGTGTGATCTTATCAAGTTTTTATTTAACTGGCCTAACCTAAGTTGACAAATAATGCTAATTTTATTACAATGTTTACAAAAATTAAAATTCTCTAATAAAAGAAAAATCACATATATATATATATATTAATAACATCTATATATAGTAATTATTTAACTTGTTTGTGTAAGAATATAATTTTATTATTTTAATATATAATTGTTATTAATATATTGCAAGGCCTCGATAAAACACATAGATATAAATTATTCTTAAGTGAGTTAAATTGAAAAAATATATATTAAAAAATGCGAGTTTCAACATTATATTTGTCATGGTTAACCTTGATATGTATTTCCACTCAATAAATTGTTCACCCCACTCCATAATCCATATTGATTACTAATGTTATTAATAGATTACCTTGTTCTTTATATTCTTGGTATAATTATGGCATATATTATTTTGATCAAATCAAGATTTATTTTCTAATCGTTAAATTAAAAATTAACTAAACAAATAACTAAAAATTAAAATAAAAGGGACTTTTATCATACCCTCCTCAAAAAAATACTTTTCACTTGAATAATATTTTGTTTTGCTTTTATTTTATCATGATCTAGTGACACCATCACACATTTGATGAATTAATTTGATTTGTTAGTTTAATTGACTCAAGTTATATATATATATATCAATCTCATAACTTAATTTTAGGTTGATTGGGACTTAAATTTAATTATTTGTTTTGTTTACTTTCTATTGTGTTATTTATGTCTCATGACACATGAATAATGCTTAATAGGTTGATCCGAGTTGACTTGTATTATTTTTTGTATCAATTTTTTAATTGGTTTTTTTTTTAAAAAAAAAACACCATTTAACATAGGATCAATTAGGAATTGAGCTTTATATATATTTTTTTTACAAAGATATCTTGGTCCCACAATCAAGGTCGCAAGTTTTGCATTTTAATATTGGTTAAATAAGGCTGCTTTTTTTCTTTTCTAAACAGTTATTTTAATCTCATCACTCAAATCACAGGGGCTTTAAAATTAGATTTTCTTTTTATTAGGTTTCATCGTCTCATGACCCACGTCATGAGTTTGGTGGGTTAACCCAATAGATTCAGTTATTTTTCTCTTTTTTAATTATTTTTTTTCTAATTTGATCATTTAATATTTTGTTTGATTGAAAATTAGATTTCATGATATATATTTGATTTTTTTTTATAAGGTTGTTCCGACCTCATAACTTGATAAAAAAATATAATATGTTAACCGAGGTTGACTTTGTTCATCTTGTATGCTATTTTTAATTAGAATTTTTATAAATTTCATTTTTCAATATTTAGGTATGACAAGGACAATTGAAAATTAAATTTTATAATTTATTTTAAGTTGTTCTCTATGATGTTATATCAACATTGTAATCAAATTCATGAATTTGACAAGTTAACTAAGGTTAAATCAAGTTATTTTTTTATGAGGTCGTCTCAAGCTAATAACCAGAGTCATGATTTTGATATATTGTCTTGAATTATTTTTTTATATTTTTTTAATCTTATGCTTCAACATTTGACTGATTGGATATTACAATTTTTTTTTTTTTGTTTGCCTTGCATATGATTATTTTATTCTTATAATTCAAGTAACAAGTTTTACGGTTAGCTCAATTTTTAAGTTTTTAATTGATTTTATTTTTTATTTTATTATTCAATATTAAATTAATTAAAAATGAAACTTTATAATTTATTTTGATTTTGAGTTTATCCTAGCTTGACCTACCCGGGTGAACTCAATATTTGATTATTTTTCTTTAAAAAATTACCGATTTCTTCCAAGTCTATAACCCCAGCAAAAACAAGATCTCAACGTCTTACCTCGAAGGAAATTCACAGATCTCTTCCAAGTCGAAAACTCCATCTCCAGTGCTAATCCTCCCATTCAAACAAGATAATGGCAAGCATGCCACTTCAAGGTTGTAAATGGATTTCTCTACTGATCAGGATTCCTTCTCTTTCCCTATCAGTAGAACTTGATACATGACTTCATCGAATCAGAGCATTCATTAGTCGCATGATTATTCATTCATTGTCTACTCTGCTAATCTTGCTAAGCAGGGGGGTGATTCTATGTTCCAGCACGAGACTGTTAAAAGGAAACCTTGCTCCACTTTTTTCCCATTCCATTAAAGGAAGCTTTAGATTAGAGACCTCAAAAAAGTCTGATTCTTTGTTCCAACGAGAAATTTTGGTAATGAAATATCTTACTACTCATTTGGTCTTATTTCAATGGCATCCATCTGATAGGAGTTCAACATGCAAACTAATCACACGAGTTAAATACAGGTGAAAGTCAGATTTTGCCACCAAAATTCTCAAGGTATCAGCGAAAAGTCAAATCCATGATCGACTTATTAAACGGTTGATCTACGTGGTAAAATCAATTTCTTTTGTGTACAGGGAAAAAAGATAACAACATGCAGAGAAAACCTCACACAAACTACTTCAGCAACATCAGGAGACAGGGCATCGCGTAGCCATGACGAGGCAAATAATATATGCTCTTTCTGTCTTGTATAAAAGATAATACTGCAGTTTTTCTGGGAGAAAACCTCAATCCAAACGCTCCATCTGCATAATGCATACAATAAACATGATTACATTTGCTACTATTATCAACCACATCATGCTAATCTATTGCTTTTTCAAAAGCAATTTTGAAAATTACATGATAATATCACTCTATTCAAAAAGGTGATGCTACCTTATATCATAAACTGCACATGGTACATTTATTTGTTTATAACATTTAATTACAAGCCCAACAAGTGATGCAGGAGTCCTAAGTTTTGTTCCCTGACATTAAATTGTTGTAGCTTACACATCAGGTTAAAAAGGATGAAATGCTCCTGGCAATATTGACCATCTTAACAACACTTCTTAAAGAAAATTTTTCCTACTATTTCACTAACATAAAACCATATCAACAAGGCACATGGCTGTACAAGGCATTAAAGATTTTTTGATGACCTACCTTCCAAAGACCATCATTGAGATAATGCATGTTGTCCACACCTATTCCTTTGTTGATTGTCTTTCTGTACATTATAGAAATGCTTCTGGTTATAACATAAACCAATCACAAAGGCAACAGACAAATGAATCAGTGCTGATTTACCAATCTCTTTTGCTAATGTTTTATTTTATTAACGATGGAAACAATAAAATTCTGCTATGGTAGGATGGTACAAATTGTTTCACCACTCTCATAGAACTGGTAAAAATGCTCTGCCACTATCTGAGCCCCTCTCCCATTTCACCACCCACAAAAATGAAATACCAAGTTTGAATGAGTTAGAAAATAACTCACATGTCTTTTGCTGACATTTTTGTAAAGCCAATAGCAAGAGCATGTTGCTTTCCTTCAGCCATTATAGCCTGGAAACATTTTAATCAAGGAAAGGCAGAGAATAAACAAAACTCCTATGCAACATATCAGAACAGAAAAGGCAACCATAAATGCCATGATGTATGGAAAGAATTGATCAGGAATAGAAATTCTTAGTTCAATGCAATTCAATTCATACCACAGGAGTCTCTGCATCTACTTCATCATCTAATGCACCACCAGGAGATGTAAGTCCAGGACACATTATGTTAGCACCAGCAAGTACGAATTTTATGGCACCCCTGTCAACTTGCAGTTTTTTCATTATGCTTGGATCTGTGGAACCAGTAACACATCCAGACTAAGTATATCGAGTTTCAACTTCCAAACAAACAAGAAGTAAAAAGCATTTGACAGGTCAGGTCTTCCCAATAGAAAAATTAGATGAAATACAATTGAGTAGTAACCATCATAAAAACTATAACCCAATTTTTCTTTTCCTATAGACTATCCAAAGATCCTCTCCCACAAGCTAAGCGACAAATAGATATAACTCCCATTCTGATTGGAAACAACACAGCTACTTTTATCCTATAAACGTTTAAAAATGATACATGAACAAAACTACCCAGTTCACCTCACAATTAAAACCTGTGATCGTTAAGAGCAGAACTTAACCAAATTTGTGTTCAACGATACATTTGAATCAGCAATGGCAAAGGAAATCAAAACAAAACAAGAAAGCACACGCGCCATTATCCATATTAAAAAACATCACCACCTTGAGTTTTAAATACACGCATTTTTCATCCAACACATTACAACAACAGACTGTAAAATATTCGACAACTGCATGCAACACTTTCTCCTCATCATTTACACATAACTATAGCATTGACCACGTTAATCAACCAATTCCAAACCTAAATACTCATTTATCACACAAAAAGCACGCACTAACAACACCATTGAAAATGCCATGCCAGACAAAGAAACAAACACATTTGCTTACATTGATGAAGAAGTCGCAGGGTAGGCATGTAAGGTCCATCCCTTATATTAAAAAACAATGGCACGTTATTCACCACCACCATATTCAAATGATTCTGACTGCATCCCAATCACAATAAAAATTAAAAAACACAAAAACCCACCAATCATTTCAAAAAAATCAACAATAATATCACCATTTAACAACAATTAAAGGGGATTTCTTTGGAAGCAAATCATCCAATGCTGCTTCAAGTCCTGGGTACTGAAAAAAAAATCAAACTTTTAAAAAAATTCTAAACAAAACCGAAAAATTAAATAAAAAGGGTTTTCTTCTTGTTTAATTTAGAACCTCGTCAGCAATGCTTTGTCGAATTTTGCGTTGAACTGATGCTTTCACTTGGTTTTGTGACGATACTTCATCACTTGAAAACCTAATAGAATATAAGAAAAAAATCAAAATTGAAATCCAGGAAATGAAAAAACATAAGTGAGAGGTACAAAGAAATGAGATCTTACTTTTTGAACATTTTTGAAGGGGATAGAGAGTAAGAGATTGATTAAATATAGGGCTTTTAGAGGGTTTGGGTCGATCGAATCTAACAATAAGGATTATTTGTTTTTCTGTTTTGTATTTGTTTCCTTTAGCGGTTAATCAAATTAAAATTTAGTGAAGGTGCTGTTAGCTTGAAGGCGCATGTTAGACTCGCGTGCTTATTAAGCGAGTTACTGTGCGCGGGATCGGGTTGTAGGCTGAGTATGGATCAGTTTGAGCATTCGTGGGCCATATAATAACCGTTACCAGGTTTCCACCGTCATCATTTTCTACATAGATGTTAATTGCCGGTTTGGCATTGTGATCCCACCGGTTTTTTGTCGAAATTTAAATTTTTATTTTATTTTATTTTTCATTTTAAAGATCCGCGGTTTAGTGTTTTTAGATCATTTTGATGTGCTGATTTCAAAAATAATTTTTTAAAAATAAAAAAACATCATTTTGATGTATTTCGGCACGATAATCACTTTGAAAAACTACCGCAATCGCACTCCCAGCCTGTTTGGGAGTGCGATTGCGGTAGCTTTTCAAAGTGTTTATCGTACCGAAATACATCAAAATGATATTACTAGAGAAATTTGCTGACTTGAACTAAGTGTTTGATATAGTGTTTAAAAAATATTTTTGATTTTTTTTTATTTTAAATTTAAAAAATTAGTATATTTGGATCATTTTAATGTTTTTATGTAAAAATATTTTTTTTAAAATAAAAATATATCATTTTAATATATTTTTGAATAAAAAATATTTTAAAAAGTAATTTCAATCATATTTTCAAGCAGTCATGAAGACTAATTCAAGATGAGTTTTTAAGTTAAATAAAAAAATATTGATTTTGTTGTGTCTTTAATAATTCAATATAATTGGCAAAACCTATCCAAGACACCAAGATATTTTTTAAGAAAAAAATGTTTTTATAATTAAAATAATTAATTCAAATTAACTAGATAATCTAGTAACTTGAACTATTTTCTAGGTAAGTTTTAAAATTGAATTTTACAGCTATATTTTTTAATATTAAAAAAATACCAAAACTTGAGAGATAATAATGATAAGTTAATTCGCTCAAAAATAAATCATTGTTAAATATGATAATTACACATAAATCTTATTTTTATGTTAATAATATATAAATTATTATGTCCTCAAGAGATGTGATATGATATCAAAGAGATTGCAATTTACACAGTAATTCTTAAGTTCAAGTCAAAACATGTATCTCTTATAAGAACCCTGGACAACTTGAGTTTTACTCGCTCACTTAAACCAACAAGATACTATTTTCAAGAGATGAAATCTTCTTGCATAAAAAAATCCAAAATTATATTGAAAATACAAGATAATTATAAGAAATTGATATATATATATATATATATATATATATATATAGTAAGTATTTGTAAGTTATGTTATTCCATTTATACAAAAAGTAGATCCATTAGTATCCTTACAAAACTCTTTTTATCTATGAACTTCGTTCATATAGATGGAGAAAATATACAGATCCCACCGGAACCTGGAACAAAATTAAATGACATATCATCATCCAAGTGTTTTTTCTTAAAACAAATACAGTAGTGCACGACATGAAAAATTGAAGAAGGGAGAACTCAGTCGCAGGCCAGCCATGGCAGCTCCTCCATTAACATTACCAAAATCAATCTATGCAAGAAAAGAAAAGAAAAACTTACAGAGGCAGGAGATTATCTCTGTTGATTGTCATCATCGGATAATGTAAAAACAAGAGAGAAGAGTTTGACGGCAGTTAAATTCAGATCCGTCGCAAGCTGACCCGATAATAAAAAAAACACGAGAAAAGGTTGTCCTTTAGAAGCTCACAGAGACAAAACGCCGGCGTATTATTGATTGGTCTGGACCGCCGACAACTGCAAAAGCTGCTACAGAGTGTCGTTGGTAGTTGTCATTATTTTTTATTTGATTTTATTTTTATTTATAAAAACAACCAAATAAAAATTATATAAAAAATAAGTCTAAACCGGTTAAAGGAAGTGGTCTTGGTCCGGTTTGGTTCCCCTCCCGTTTTTTAATTTTTATTTTATTTTAATCAAGTTTTTTTCTTTTCGCATTTCATCAAAATAGAATAGATAAAAAAATTTGAACTAAATTGAAGAATATAAATTTTTTTTATAATATTTTTTTTTAAAATTTGAAATAATTTGATTCAGTTTTAATTTACTAATTTTAGTTATAAAACACAAGTCGTGGTGGCTGGCGAGGGAGGGATCAAATGGTAGGGAAGGCGATGAATAGATTTGGTGTTTATAGGAAGAAGTCACTAAGTGTTTTTTTTTCTTTTTCAATGATAAATTCATAGCATTTAATACAAATTCTCTTTAATAATGAAATTGTTGATTTTTTTTACACATCAAGAATGAAATGTAAGTTGTTGTGTTCACATTAAAGAATATAAATACAAATTGTAATTTCAAGAGATCTTCACGAAGTTATGGTAATTTTAAATAAGATTTTTATGGTGGGTTGGAAACGATCACAACTACTTTCCCATGATTACAATGTAAAAATGAGATAATGGGCTGTCACTTTGATTCTTTTCATCACATCGAAATTTTCCACCATTAATTAGTGTTTGTTTGTTTGATAGTTCGGTTAAGATTATCTCTTTAAATATTTTTTAACAACTATTATAATAATATTTTTTATTTTTTAAAAATATTGTTGACATTAGTATATCAAAATACATAAAAACACTAAAGAGATTTAATTTAAAATACAAACCATCACTTAGATCACACAATCCTTATTTTATTTGATAAAAATCAAGTACAAGGTAGAGTGAGCCTGTGTGCAAGTTTCAAGTCTAAAGGACTTTCACTTGAGAGGAGGGTGTTAGAGAATAATATAAATCATATTCTGGGGTCTCACTTAAAAGCTTAAGCTTTTAGGTGAGATGGTTCCTTAACATGGTATCAGAGTCTTGTTGACTCAGCGATCATGAGTTCGAATCTCACCAACCTCATTTTATGTAATAAAAATTAAGCATAAGGTAGTGTGGGCCTGTATGCATGTTTCAAGCTCAAAGGGCTTTCACTTGAGAGGGCGTATTAAAAAATAATATAAATCATATTCTAGGACCTCACCTAAAAGAGCTTAAACTTTTAGGTGAGATGGTTCCTTAATAATAATAATAAACACTTAACCTAACCGATGCTAGAATCTTACCTTGATTGATTGTGGAAAAAAAAGACCTTAAATAATAATAATAATAAATTTCATAATTATATAGTTCATGGGTTATTTATAAATTTATTATAATGAAAACAAAGTGCTTTATTTAATAAAACAAGCCATGTACCTTGTTAAATCAAGTTTGTATATTTTGGTATATACAATACCAAATTAATCATGTTAGTGTCAAGGAACTATCAAACCAAGAAGTTTAAGTTGTTAAGTAAGATCCCATGATATAATTTATATTATTTTTCAAAAAACTCTCTTAAGTGAAAGCTTTTTAAACTTGAAACTTTTATACAGATTTACACTAACTTGAGAGTTGTGAGATTCAAACTCATGACCGCTGGATCAATAAGACTCTTATACTATGTCAAAAAATAATTTCATCTAAAAACTTAAGTTGTTAAGTAAAGTTTTAAGATATAATTTATATTATTCTCTAACAATTAGTTTATTGCTAAGTATTTGATGAAGTAATTAAGCTTATGAAATGAAAGTTGAAACCCGGCCGACATATTTCTCTAGAAGGATTAGGTAATATTATACCAAACTAATCTATTTCATTTTCACCTAAGATATGTATTTGACTTAAATATTACGACGAAATCATTCAATTTAAGTCACAAATCACAAAAAACCATGTAAATGATCATGTTCAAGACAAGAAGTAGAAGATGGTTGGTCCCCATGCATTATGTTCACAACGTAACGGCAGCACACATCGCTCTTGTCTTCTTGTATATATCTTGCAAGATATTTCTGTCCTTTATTTCCAAAAACTAAAAATTGAGTGAAAAACGTTGCAAAATTCATGAGATTCATAGTTAAAGTCAAGATAGAGCAGTTAATAAAAGGCATGGGATATCACCTTATCTTCATCAACCAGATTCTTAATTTGTGTCTCGCTTCATTCCTTCAACAACCTTCTCTCACACTGCCATAGCCATGGCTAGCATAAGCTTCCTTATTGGCATCATTGGTGAGCTTCCTCTCCTCTCCTCTCCTCTCTAATGGTTTATTTCCACCCCAGCTTCTCTACTGGTTTTCACTTCTCTACTGGTTTTTGCAGGGAATATCATTTCTCTACTGGTTTTCACTTCTCCCATGTAAGTATTTTTAAACCACGAAAAACAATGGCGACTTAATTAGTTTACTGTCTGTAAATACGTTGAAGGAAGCAGATAGCTTGATGCGTGTAGAATTTGGTGTTTCTGTGTGGATTTTCTTGATTACACTGAATTTAAGCACCTACTGAGTGAAAACTACATCGCCCCAGTTGCTTGCTGAGTTGATTAATCCAATTTCTGCTTTCGTTCTTCGAAAAAGGATTTTGCAGTTAAGCCTTTTTTCGTGTGTTAGAGCTTAGGGTTCTACACATTTGTTGTCGTTTATATCCTCAGATTTGCAGACAAAAGTCTTCCTCTTCCATGAAAACGTACGGGAGTGCTCACAAGAGAGTACTGGCCTTAATAATAGCAGAAACAGTGTTGACAAAACGTTTTAAAAATGTTTTTTGAAAAAAATAATTTTTTTTATTTTAAATTAAATATTTTTTGTGTTTCTATATTATTTTTATGTGTAAATATCAAAATAATTTCTAAAAAATAAAAAATATTATTTTAATATATTTCTAAATAAAAATAATTTAAAAATAACTTCCATGGTTCTTGAAAGAAGAAAAAAATCTAAGTGGACCACTTGATGTCATACCTAGTCTCCTCCTTGTAGTTGGCTTCCCAAAAACAAATAGAAAAAAGGGTTCTAGTCGGTATCACTAGTCAATCCATGTTGTAATATGGAAGTGCTAGTTCAAATCGCAAAGGAAAATCTGAAAGTGGCTTTTATAAAATTCCGAAATAAAATAAAATATGGGATTTTAAGAAGAGTAAACAATACTGAATTTGACCACCATTGGAGAGGGCGGCTGGGAAATTTTATAATGCGATATTTATGTGCTTCTGTAGCAATCTATTTCCTGGGTCACATTTAACCTCCTGTTTGGGAGTGTCTTTCAATGTGTGTTTGTTAAAAATTTGAATTTTTTATTTTATTTTAAATGAATATGTTATAGTGTTTTTAGATCATTTTGATGTGCTGATATCAAAAATAATTTTTTAAAAATAAAAAAACATCATTTTGATGTATTTTGGCACGAAAAATACTTTGAAAAGCTACCACAATCACACTCCCAAACAGGTTTGACTAGAAATAGTGACAATTTCAATCCTGAGCATGGATTTTCCATTACAGAAAGACTTTCTGGAGGGTGGTGAAAATGAAATCAACGCAGAATTACAAAGGAGCTCCATACATAACTACACTGCTGAGCACGAGTTTATGGACATTCTATGGACTTCTCAAGCCAGAAATTCTTGTTGTGACCGTGAATGGTGCTGGCGCCATCTTTCAATTAACCTACGTTACTATCTTTCTCGTTTACTCTACGAGGGACAAAAAGGTAAATGTATTTTTTAGATTTTCAGTGTTTGTTTTCGAGAGAAATTGTTTAAATATTTTTTTAGAATTTCACAAAGCAGCATAGCATGTTTCAATATAGAGAGATTTAAATATTTTTTTATCTGTTGAAATGTAATCAATTATGTAATTAATTAGAAAAGAATACCACACTCACGTATATATCAAAATCAAAATTCCTGGTGTGGATTCAGATTAAGACGGCGAGGTTGGTGGCTATATTGAACGTTGGTTTTCTTGGAGCAGTGATTGCAGTAACTATTCTAGCAATGCATGGAGGTTTAAGAACTACATTCGTTGGAGTTTTATGTGCTGCGTTAACCATTGGCATGTATGCAGCACCCCTTTCAGCCATGGCAAGTCTAAATCTAGGCCTTTCTGGGTTTCGAAATTAAACTTTGAATATCTTAATTTTGATGGAAAAAATTCTATATATGCATCACAGAAAATAGTGATAGAGACCAAGAGTGTGGAGTACATGCCATTTTTCCTCTCATTTTTCCTCTTCCTAAACGGAGGCGTTTGGTCTGCTTATGCCTTGCTCGTCAAAGACTATTACATCGGAGTAAGTTGCCTCATTCTGTCATTGATCTTGTTTCAAGATTGCCCGTCGAATCTGATGTTTTAAACCTCCGGTGACCGTTTTCAGGTACCGAATGCTTTTGGTTTTGTGCTGGGGTCAGCCCAGTTGATCCTTTACATGTTCTACAGGAATAAGTCAGCAGCCATGATCGAAGAAAAAGGCTCCGTCCACATCGAGGCGAAAGATGGCGTCGAGATGCCTGCGAAGGGTGATGAGGAAGCTGGCAATCTGAAGAACAGAAGCCTGGCCGAGGAAAAGACGAAGAGCCTGCCAAAGCCATCGATTGACAGGCAACACAGCTTGCAAAATCTCACCAAGACACTCTCTTTAGGTGCTTATGAGTTATTGCAACATTCAAGCTGGGCTAACGATGCTGTCTGATCGTATCGATCTAGAATGAGAAAATCGAAGGCCACTCTTTTCGAAGATGGCTTGTAGCATCATCCATTCTCATGAAACAACACTGTTTGTAAAACTATTTTCAAATCGATGTGAAACTAGCTCTGATTGATTTAATTTAGCGTTTCTGTGATGCTGTTCACTAACTTCAATTTTACAGGTTCTGAAAGCTATGAAAGCTAATGATTATAAAAAATTTCAGTGATTATTATATTAATAATTAAAATTCATATATATTTTTTTAAAAAAAATTAGTTAAAGGAAAAACTATAATTTTTATAGTATATTTTAAAATTATTATCTTGTCCAAATTTTTAATCACATGAAGCATTTCTTGATATTCGATTACATGACGATGATAATACGACGATGAGAATATGAGATAGTAGATTGTAGGTTAGAATCTGGTCAAATCTTTGTCATCGATGCAGGTTGATAAAAAAATATATTTTATTGAGATTATTCTTTAAAATATTTTTTATATAGAAATATATTTGATAATAATATATTAAAATAATTTAAAAATAATAAAAAATTATCAATTGAAAATAAAAATATATACTTTTAAAACTCAATATATATAAATATATATAATTATTTTGGTGAAGTGTATCGATTTTGAATCTTAATTGCTTCTTCTTTTTCCTCCAACTTACTATCATTGTTTTAATGTTTATGTATTTGCTTCTTTGAGAGATCCATTTTAAGTGTTAATTCTTTTAATAATATATGGAAAAATATTAAAAAAAGCAGTTTAAGAAATAATAATTGAAGAAGGTGGGGGATTTTTTCTAGAAAAATTAGGTATCACCTCCAAACCCCACCAGCTTTTCACTGGCATTGCCAAATTAGCAGCTGCTCCTTCTCAAAAGTTGACATTATTTTTATGTCGAAACAGTAATCGAACACTATTCTTTTGTCGGCCAGTTTTCTTGTCAAATCATGATCAAGGAAGGTGTTTGCTTAAAGTCAGCATGCTTTATCTTTTGCAAGTGTTTAATAGCCTGATTGTATAGGCGGTCGCAGTTGTTTTTTAAAGTGTTTTTTATTTAGAAATATATTAAAATAATATTTTTTTATTTTTTAAAAATTATTTTTGACATCAACACATCAAAATAATTTAAAAACACTAAAAAAATTCATTTAAAATGATTTTTTTTTCAAATTTGGAGGAAACGGTGTTCAGCTACCCTCCCAAACAGCTTCTAAATTAATCCAGATTTTCCTTGCTGAACTTAATTTATAAAATATATTTTTTAATAATAGAATTTTTTGTATCCAAAAAAAATATTTGTTTAAAATCAAACAATTTTTCGACTATTACCAAATTAATCCGGTCCTCTCCTTTTTAAAAAGTTGTGTTTGGAATTCGGTATATACAGAGAGGTTGTTAAAATTTATTTTTTTACGTAAAAATCCATTTATTTTATTATATATTTTTAGGTCGTTTCGATTACTTGATTTTATAAATAATATAAAATATTATTTTAATATATTTTCTGAGTGAAAAATATTCCAATCATTCTACATCAGGACATAAAGCATTCCAGTTTTGAACATAAAAAACACGTGAGGACCTGAAATAATGGTGTATAAAGTTGTAGGTTCACAATTATTATCATCACGGAAATATACGTACAACTAATCACATTGAGTGAAAACGTGGCAAAAATCTAGAGCTTAACATGGTAAAGAAAGTGCATATAAAAAGCGTACCTCCTTGTGTCTCTTCATCCCTTCAAGAACATCTCTTCTTCCATGGCTACCTTGAGCTTCTTTGTTGGCATCATCGGTTAGTTTCCTTAATTTCTTCTCTTAATTAGCCTCATGCCTTTTCGCTCATTACTCAGTGCTTTTCTTGTTTATATTTTTGCAGGTAATATAATTTCTTTACTGGTTTTTGTTTCTCCAATGTAAGTTTATTTAATTTTAAATTATGAAAATAATTTCCATTTATTTTACTGTTTAAAATATGGAATGTGCTAATAAGACGATGCATGCATGCTTATTGTCTCTTTTGTTCACGAGGATGGATTTTAATTAATTAATTAATATAGGTTTATAAAAAAAAATGAGATGCGTACGTGTAGATTTTGGAGTTAACTTGCGGCCATGGAGTTCACTTAAACTAACCTTGGTACATTTTTTCTTTTGTCCCAATTGGCTCCCCAAAATCTCGAAAAATTCACCATCGAGTCCTCATTTTATCTGTTCTTGGACTCCATCAGAACTGTATGTTTCTTCAAGGAATTAAAAAAGAATTAAGCATGGAGTTTGATTATATTTTTTTATGGAGAATAATTTGGATGAAAAGCTTAATGGAGTAATTTCAAACATTCTGGGGATCCAGTTGAGACAAAAAGTTACTCTGAATTGAAACTTGATCTATAATTTGGAAGCTAAATTGGTTTTGCAAAATTGCAGAAAAACCTTTTGGGGAGTGGTGAAAAAGAAATCAACAGAGAATTACAAGGGGGTTCCATACATAATCACACTGCTGAGCACAAGTTTATGGACATTCTATGGAATCATCAAGCCAGATGGTCTTGTTGTATCAGTGAATGGTGTTGGAGCCATCTTTCAATTTATTTATGCCACTCTCTTTCTCATTTATGCTCCTAAGAATACAAAGGTGACATTCATTTTTGTCTCTTTTATTTTCTTGTTTATTTTTGCATGGTAATCCGTTGCTAATTTATCAAGAAATTCTTGTTTTCTTAATATGAACAAGCTCACTTTTTTAATTACGTGAGACTCAATAGCAAAAAAAGAACTCAAATACATGATTTACTGTTTTTCTTTTTCCAGGTTATGATGGCAAAGTTAGTGGCCATCTTGAATGTTGGTTTTCTTGGAGCAGTGATTGTGGTCGCTCTTCTAGCAATTCATGGAGATCTGCGAATTACCTTTGTTGGGATTTTATGTGCTGCATTAACAATTGGCATGTACGCAGCTCCATTATCAGCCATGGTAAGCTTCACAGTTTCTTTTGAAGTAGACATGTGTAATGGCATTAATCAATATTTTTAAGGTTCTTGAAACTCCATGGATTTAAGGTTTTTGTTCTTCAAAATCATGCATCATGTTGTTGATGAACCATCTGGCTTGAATGGTATGCATCACAGAAAAGAGTAGTAGATACCAAGAGCGTGGAGTACATGCCATTTTTGCTCTCTTTTTTCCTGTTCCTCAATGGAGGTGTTTGGTCAGTCTATTCAGTGCTTGTCAAAGACTTCTACATTGGAGTAAGTTCTCGTAACATTTTTGTCATCTGTCGACTCTCTGCAACTCAAAATTATATGAAGAAAACAGCTGTTGGAATGAAATCAGATGTAAAATAATGTATGTCCAACTTCAGGTGCCTAATGGAGTTGGTTTTGTACTGGGGTCAGCTCAATTGATCCTATATTTAATGTACAAGAACAAGCCAGCATCAGCCAAAACAACGACGGCGATGGAAGAAGATGGCTCGGTACACAGAGACAAGGATGATGGAGATGACGGTGACGACGCGGGCATCTCGAAGAACAGAAGTCTCAGTAAGGGAAAGAGCCTGCCAAAGCCATCGGCTAACAGGGAATACAGCCTACAAAAGATCATGAAAACACTCTCTTTGAATGATTATGAGTTGTCATGTTCAAGTTGGGCTAACGAGGCTGGTGCTGAGAATGGGAAACCTGAATAACCCTTGATTGATGTTTTGATATGGTTTAAAAAGATCAACGAAGGCGCTTACTGTTTTTGATCCTTCCGTTACAAAATGTGAAGGGAAGTTTATTGAATGTGTTATCAATAATCAAGGAAAAGCATATGCTTTCCGATGCTTCCGGCGGTGTCATAATCTGTATGCTTCCGGTGGTTCCGGCGGTGTCATAATCGGTCGGTGCCACCAGGGTCTCTTTCAATGGATACATATATTGTGGACTGTGAGCTATGGTTATGGCCTGCACGTTACTTTTTCTTGACACATCTTCACTTAGACCATTTTAACTCTTCAATTTCGAAGATGACATGGGCAAAACTTGTAAATCACTCGTATAAAGCTTGCTTGGATTCCCTCGAAGTTGCAATGGTGGTTGCATTGAATTTACTTATTTTACCCTGCCATTTGAATCGGTTATACTCAATTTTCTTTATTTTCTCATGTTTGTTCTTCAAACCATCCACTTTCTGCTTTCCCTCTTCAACAATTTTTGCAGCTGAAGCTTTCTGAGAAACCACCGGTTCCTTTATTTCCTCTCAACTTTTGGGTGTCAGCTTCAATTCTAGCTTCTTCAAACGTGAACTGTGACAGCTTTGGTTCCTCCAAAGGCAATGCTAGTCTCTCTCTCTCTCTCTCTCAAGTATTGCCAGGAAATCAGGATTTTCTTTGTGAAAATCTTCAAGTTCAGATTGAGCAGATTCTTTTGACGAGTTCAGCGAGAAGTTGCTTCATATCTCGCAGAATCATCAGGGTTTTTATGTCATCCCCCGAATGACTGATCAGAATGTCGACAGTTCTCTCCATGTCACTCAGTTGATTAATATTATCTAAATTGGACGCTTTCAATACATTCATATCTGTTCGTAGCCTCTTCCATTTCTGCTCAATATTTACAGATTGATCGCGGTTCTGTTGACAAGTGGTATCCCTTTCTGTAATAGCACCCTGCAAAAGAACTGCATAAGATTCTACCAGCAAAAAAAGATCCCCCAAGGAAAGAGAGGACATGACGCTCACAAAGAAGATGATATTATGGAGGATTGAAGAAATAACAGAACATTCAACCCTGCTGACAAATCCAGTAAACCTTGCTATGAAATAGACTGTGAAGTGAAATGGATGATAATTATTGCCAAAGATCTACTGCGCCTCCTCGGATGGTCCTAAAGATATCTACAGGATCTCGCCAGGTGACAAACATTAAATCTCGTTTTCAACCCATCAGTCTTCAGCTTTTGGGTCTCAAATTTATTTAGTTTTCTGCTGTTAGTTTCAGTCTCCTTGTACTTTTAGGAGTTTCTTTTAAGTGCTGCCACTGTTGTATATGTTTGTTTGATTCTTCATCTATGCTGGAGCACCCATTTCAGATACTTAACACGCAAGACATGGGGTTGTATTGGGATCATTCTCGTGACGGCGTTGCAAATTAATTTTGTGAATCTTCCACCAACCATGCTTTTACAAGGAAGATGTTGCTGAAACATTACATTCCTCCCTCAGTGATGGCCTAAAGTAAAAAAAAAAAAAAATTCCTCGACTTGTTAGCTCCCTCTTTACTACATACCATGCTGACAGTCCAAATTCCACCCTTGTTCTTATCCTTTCTTGAAGTTCTGGTTCTCCATTGAAATTCAGCAACCTTCGCGTAAGAAAAATTCTTAAGCAGTGCATGTGAAGCCTGTCCTTTATTAGATGGTTCTATTAGAGGACAATCTACCTTTTCTTTCTCCCCCTCTTCCTCACAACCTGATAGCTGTTTCTGAATGAATGGGGTTGGAACGACATCAATTTCGATTGACTAGATTCATTCACTCAACCAGTCACTCGAGACTTGTGCTGGACCGTGTTTAATAAGTTCGTTTATGATCCTTGCGTGGAACAGCTAGCAATCTCAAGAATGATGTGATCAAAACAGCACACCAATTAATATTCCCAAAGATGCTACATAAGTACATATATATAAAAGAACATGAACAAAACACTCATCAAAAGAAAATAGAGCAGCAAAAGAGCAAGTAAAATCCTACATTACATGTCATTCCAAATTGAGAATTATAACATTAAATGTTTTATTGTTTGATCAGAAGGCGAAAGAACTGCAAGGTTCGCAATTACTGTATTTGCTAAATGAAAAGAAAAAATCATTTGAACAAAACCCTTTTGGCGTCCATCAAAGTTGCGTTAATGGTTGCATTTACTTTACTCATTTCATTTCTCTTTTGGAAACAACTGTACTCTGCCTTCTTGATGTTTTCCTCTATGCTCTTGAGCCCTTCTATTTTCTGCTTTCTCCTCTCAGCACTCTCAGCTGCTGAAACTTTCTGAGAAAGAACTGATCCTTTCTTTTCCATTAGTTTTTGGATTTCCAGTTCAAGTATCGCTTCTTCACTTGTGAGCTCTGAAAGATGTGATTCATCAGCTTGTAAAGCCAATTTCTCTTGGTTTAGCTTAGCTGGCAGATCAGGATTTTGTTTGTGAAGAGACTCGCATTCAGATTCAGCAGAGTTGATTGAAGACAAGAGAGATGGGATCTTATTTTTTAGGCCCGTCAGTTGTTTCCTCAGATCTCCTAAAATGGGGGTCTCTAACGCATCACCTGAATGATGATAGATAGCATCAACAGTTCTCTCCATGCTGTTCAATTGATCAGTTTCGTAAATGGACTCTATTGACATGTCCATGTATTTTTTAAGCTTCTTTCTCTGTTGTTCAACATTCACACCCGGGCCATGGTTCTGTTGAGGAGTGAAGTCCCCTTCTCCAGTGGCATCCTGCAAAAGAAATACATAAGATTCTAACAGTAAAGCAAAGTGCTTTGGATCAAGACAGTAGGGACTATGAGTTCTGGATAATCTTGGGCTACAAGTGAATCAGGAATAGAAAATGCCCATCTGTTTGTCTTTGATCACCATGGTGTTTATCAAGTGCAGATGGAAAGAAATAACAGAAAGAATTCAATTTCAACGGTGGTCAGGCACCAGATGATCTTGTTGAACAAATTGCTACATAGTAAATCTAAGGCTTTCTCAGTTAATACTCAAGATATTTGTATCTCAAATCGTTCTCCAAAGCTTATGCTGTTTCTTTTATTCATTCTTTTGAAAAAAAAATAAAGAATACCTGCTCATGCTCAGTGTTTACGAGATCTTCAGAGGATGGATACTCGTCTAATGTCATGTCATTCTATCAAGGCAAAATAAAATTTCAAGTTCAGTTTCCAAATCATTTCATCATGGACTTAAATGGCTAAGTTGAAAGGAATGTTTACTTCATCAGCAGAGGGCTTCCGATGTCGCAACTTTGTCAAAGGCATATCAACATCATCATCTTCTCCTTCATCGTCTTTTGATGATGATGATTCTTCGCCATCATCTACTTCTTTTCCTTTTCCTTCTTTATTAGAAGGCAGACCTTCTGATGATGACGGCGATGATTCTTCCTCTTCTACTTCTCCTACTTTTCCACTACCTCCTCCTTTGGGAGATGGTTCTAAAAGAGCTGAAACCATTCTTGCTCTACGTTTTGGGGCTGTTCCACATAAATTATCATACCGACACTAACAGTTGAGTAATAGAACTCTAAAATGTACTTGAAAGGAGGGGAGGGGAGGGGAACTGTAAGATACCTCTTTGCAACTTCTGAGTACGTGTTGAACGTCGTTTCTTATGCATCTTCCTGGGACCATTTCCAAACTTGGAAACAAAATGCTTCTTTGCCTCAGAGACATATGAAGCAACATTTGCCCAACACCATAACCACCAAAAATCAAAGGCATGATCTGAAGATGGGTGCCAGTGAATCTGATTTACCTGTGACATCGCAGACTTTCTGATGAAATAGTCCTTCTCTGCATGCTGAAGAACATTAGCAGCCACAGTGTTCCTAGAATGCCAAGGCTGGTTAATTGTTTGGTAGAAAGGGACCGGAACTGATTGGAGGTGTCCAAGTTGCCTAGCAAACTGATTTGGGGAGTAAGGTTCAAGGAAGAATGAAGGAGGACTAAAATATGCTGGTAGATCTCGAGCAATGAGAACTGCTTTCCAGGCATCTTTTTCATCTCTAGTGAGTTTCTGATGAAACGTGAAATTAAGGAACCAGTCAGCACCAAATTCCCTTTTAAGAAATGGGTTCCATTCCTCTCCTTGGCGTTTCCTTTTGTTGTCAGTCAAATAGTTGAAACATTCCCCGAAAGTTTTCTCGCATTGAACCTGGCTAGAAATTATGTAATCCCCATATGAGTATATGCTATTAGAGTTTTGTTTCCTTGGTATTCGAAGATGTGTAGCAATACTACTAGCTGCAATAGGACTAAAATAAGCCTGTGCCCATAGCACCACTAGCCATAGAGGCCCACTCACATGTTCACTGAAATCTGATCTGAGAATGTTGCCTAGGCAATTATAGGCAAGGCCAAGCAAGAAGGGGGCAAGCGCGATTGGACCCTTTGCGTAAAAGATGGTCTCAGCCACACATTGAAAGCCCTTCAGAACCATGACTGAGCGATTGCAAACAATAAACTTGCATATCCAGTACAAGTAGAAAGACATTTCCTCTTGTTCTTTATCTCTTAGCGCCATAGCTCTAGAAGCGAAATTGCCGTAACTAGTCACACCAATCCCTAGATAAGTGTTCTTTGCATCTGGCAGGTCAGTCCCTAGTGTAGATAATTCAATGCCAACTGGGGAACAGCTGGTGATTGCGACCACATCTTCCATTGTTATGCCCATCGGACCTTCAGGGAGGAGGAAAGCATTGCAACTTTTGTCCCAAAAACACATGAGTGCAGACATGAGAGGACTATCAAAGGAAATGCGACGTGTAGACAGCATAATGGCTTCGTAAATTCGGAGGTCACGCCATTTCTGTTCAAGTCTCTTTTCCAACTTCTTAACCCATTTACAGTAAGTTTCATCTGGTAGATGCCATCCAACAACTGGGCTGGAATTTTTGCACCAACTATGCCACGAATCCAAACTTGAGAAATTCTGCACCAGAAGTTTGGCTTTCTCAGAAGGGTAATATTTAGACAACCTAGCAACCACAGGTTTGTTATCTTCTTCAACAGATGATGGAGAATCAAAACAAGGACCAAGCTTGCAACACCTAGCTGAACCCGAACCCAAACTCAATGAAGTTGCTGTATCATGTGATTCATAAGCCTGCTGAACCTCAAGATTCACAGCACCTGAAACCACTGTCAATTTCTGAATTTCACCGCAATCACCTAGTAGGCTAGGTACCGTACAAATTCTTGAAACCTTTGAATTATTAACCATAACTCAGTTCGCACCTTTCCCCCCCCTTTCTACTGCAAGAAAAGAACCCGCTAAAATCACATCAAAATACGCTTCACTTGGAGTTATTAATACTATTCTGATTCCGATCCGGTCCAAACTAGCATATAATTTACATGAAATCAAGACTACTATAATAAATACTTAATGTTACCAAAACAAAATCCCCATTTCATCTATGACTCCAATTCTTATTTTTTACGAAGAAAAAGAGATTCCCACTTCAATATTTCAATTCTGAAGTGAACCAAGCTTATAGCAAATCAATATGGGAGATCACTAATCTATAAACCACTGTGATAGTCATTACGTAAAAGGAAGAGAGACGATTCTTGACCTGGAATACTGGAAATGGGTGGTCAGCTGGATGAAGAAGGAACACAGATACAGTCAAATGAAGTGCTGCATTAAAAGGGGCACTTCTCGCTGAAAAGGTAGAGTATAGGAGTGAAGAAAGAAGAAGTAGAAACTCGAGAGGGGCTGGGGTTTCGATTTTACAGACCCAATTAGGAGATGAAAGAGTGATCGTTGGGAGTGGAGAAAGACTCCACTTTTTAACCAAAGACATGGGACGAGGACATGCCAAGATAATGTGTTTTAGTGTGTTCGAGTTTGATGTCCAAACTCTGAAGTCTAACGCTTCGTTGTTTACGAATTTTAAATTTTATTTATCTTAAGAAAAACATAAAAATAATTATTTTAAAGCTAAATATAAATTTCATTCATTAGAGTTTTAAATATAAATATTATAGATGATAATAAATTGATATTATGAGTCAAGTAACGGGTTACAATTGAGTCCATTTTGACTTAGTGAAGGAAGCGACAAAGAGCAAGATTTTTGTACCTTATCCACCATTCGTGGACTTGTCAACTTAGAAAAGAGATTATATAAATTTCAATCCAGTACTTAAATTACATAAATTCAATCAAAATTAAAATCCAAATTTATGGTATGTTATTTTTAAAATTTGATTCTCATTATTTTGAATTTTCTCTATCCTTTTGTTAAAGTTATTTTTCTTTTTAATTTTACCCTAAAACAAATTGTAATTGCCCTCTAATTTATTTTTTTATTTTTATTTTGATTTTTATTCTTTTAATTAGTTTTTCATGTATAATGTTTCCAAGAGACATGACGTGATAGTGAAGAATTTAAGATCTGTACACTAGGTCTCGAGTTCAAATCAAAACGTGCATCTCTTGTAAAAGTCTGGGACAGTTGAGGTTTTACTCGTTTACCTGGATCTACAAAGTATACTTTCTGAGGAGTGAGATTTCCTCAAATCTAAAAAAAAAAAAAAATTGATCTGATCTAATGACCAAGATCACAAGTTTAAAAAATTAAAGAGGGCTGACATTTTTTTCCTTTTCTTTTTTATTTCATCATTTGACATTAGTTTTTTTAAAAAAATAAAATGGTTGTTGTTTTCTTCAATTGTTTTCTATTATGTTATCTTAATTTTATGATTCATGATACAAATTTGATGAATTAATAGAACTAACTCACCTTTTATTACCTAGGTTATATGTCTATTATGTTAACCCGGTTTAACTCGTAATGATTGTTGTTTTTTACTGTCTAGTTTTATCCTTTCATATTTAATCGGATAAAAATTAACCAATATTATTTTTTTCACTCTTGAAAAAAAGTTTTTTTCCCAATCAATTGCTGTTGCTTTTTCTCTCTTTTTTTAAATTTTTTTAAAACAAAGTGGATAAGTGGCATATCCCAAGTCATGTCCAGTGAATGTTGCAGGATCATCAGCTACCCTGTCTCTCTATCAATCATAAAACTATAATTCCTGTTGAAGCTGGCCGCTATAATTTTGACAATCTTTATTTGCTGTCACACCCACCTGAAATATTTTCCTGCTTTTCCAAGCAAGCTGTTTGCTGCCGCAGTATCTCTAAATTTCCCTCTCCATTGTCACCCTCCACCTTTTGAAGTGAGCTGGACAGTAACCTCGTCTGCAACTAACATTGTACATTAAACCTACCTTGATCCCCTGCCCTCCACTATAAAAATAACTCACTCTATCCCTTTTCTGCACAAAACACTTGAACGATCGATCGAGCTTAATCTTCTTTGTTTTAATTTTAGTGTTGTTTCAAGATATCAGAGAATATAAAGATGAAGCAGCAGTGCTCACTCTCCTTCTTTTCATTTTTCCTTCTTCTCCTCCGTTGTACCAGTACCTTTGCTCAGTCACCAGCTGCCGCAATCCCAGCACAGGCACCGGCAGCAGTCGTAGCACAACCTCCGGCCGCAACCCCGACACAAGCAGCTCAGCCACACGGCATCACAAACGTCACCAAGATCCTTGAGAAGGCCGGCCATTTCACGATCTTTATCCGCCTTTTGAGATCCACCCAAGAGGATAGCCACTTATTCTCCGCACTTAATGATTCAAGCTCTGGTGTAACCATCTTCGCACCAACTGATAGCGCATTCTCGGAACTCAAATCTGGAACTCTCAACACTCTGAGTGATGGGGACAAGTCTGAGTTGGTGAAGTTCCATGTAGTTCCTACTTTCTTGTCGACCTCCCAGTTCCAGACCGTAACTAACCCTCTCGGAACATGGGCTGGAACAGGTAATAGGTTACCACTTAATGTCACGAGTTATCCAAACTCAGTGAACATAACCACAGGACTTACCAATACCAGTTTATCCGGCACGGTGTACACGGACAGCCAGCTAGCCATTTATAAGATCGAGAAGGTGCTACTTCCTAAGGACATTTTTGCTTCGAAGGCTCCAGCTCCGGCACCGGGGGCACCTGCACCAGAAAAGCCGACCAAGGCAGTTCCTGCAGCAACCGTAGAGAGTCCGGTGGCTCCTGTGGATATATCCAGTGCATTTCTGTTCACTCAAAATCATGTGGTGGGATCCGTTGGCATAGTTGCTGCTGCAATGTTTGCTCTGTAACGTAAATTAAAGGTTTTGAATCTTGAGATGATATTTGTTGGGTTTGATGTTTTATTTTTCTGAGCTGTATTTATATACAGATTGAATCTGTTGAATAATTCCGATTAATTTTACCTTGATTCCAGTTTTTATGCTTTGAGTTTATGATTAAAATTGAGTTTTGATATTTTATTTAATTTCTCGATACTTAAATATACTCAAAAAAGAATATTATTTTAATTAATTTTCAATAAAAAAAACACACTTTAAAATTAATTTCTAATATCTTCTCACGCACCCTCCAACACATGGCGCAACACAAAGTGCTCGAACCTTCTAGCTCCTCCATGAACCATTAATACATTCATCATCTTTCCAGCTCCTTCTAGAATCCCAGGAGGCAAATTAACCCTTCTCTATATAAGAAGACCAGTCCTTCATCTAGAACCAACAAGCGCCATGCACACAGCAAGCAAGATGAAGGCCATTGACGACAAGAAAGACACAGTGGTGATAAAGGTGGTGAGCCGAGTTGAAGAAGGAAAGAAAAAGATGGAGAAAGCCGAGCTGAAGACACACAACATGGACACCATCAAGTACGTGGAGAAGAAGCTGATTGACAAAGGGGTGCTGCGCATGGAAAGACACCCTGTAGATGGCCGGAAAGGTGGAATAGGCAAGCCACCGCCCAAGTCAGGCCACGGTGGGAAATTCACATGGGAAGGACCGTATGATGAGGCGGAGATCGAGCTGGAAGCTGCAGCACCGCCTGCTATCGATGAGAAGGATCCCAACTATGTAGATGAGGTGGTGGAAGAGAAGATTGTGAAGGGTGAAGAGAAGGATGTGGCTGGTTTGGTTGTTGGTGAAATTGAGGTGGCTAAGGCTGTTGAAGGAAGGCATGGTGTGGCTAGAGTCGAGGTTGACCCTTGTTTGGTAATTGATAATTAAGGATATACTGTTTTGTTAATTTTGAGAAATGTAAGGATGGTGCTGTAAAATAAATAACTAATTATGTGAAATATTAATTAAGGGGTGATAATTAGCTTTTGCATGTGTTGATTAATTCTTAATTTGGTTTAATTATTAATCTTTATTCTGAGGTTTATTCATAGTAAATTCAGCAAGTTCAATATTTTTCTGATAATTTCTTTATATTAATTCCTTTGTTTATGCTGTTTAAATATATCGTAGATATATATTAATTTTAATTAAAAATAATTTTGAAAAAACAACTTATATCATAGATAGCATTCTAGTTACTATTTTGAAAAATATCTTTGAAAAATATATTTATTAAAATAATAATGAGATGGTTTTTTTCATGTAAAATAAATTAAAAATAAGGTTTTATCTATTATTTTAGTTTTTTTTTTATAAAACGTAATTATATATTAATATTTGAAATGTAATTATAAAAGTTATTTTTCTAATTTTTTCTAAAAAAAAGACAGCGACTAAACGGTATCTGAAACCCGGATACGAGAGATCTCTTGTTTTTCCATGAAGATTTCATCGAGCAAAGAAACAAGAAAGCAGAAAAACGGAGGTGCAAACGAAACAGCAGATGAAATAAGAACATTTCAATAAATCTATCTGCAGGAATCCTATGAAAGTGCCAGTTTAACTAGCAGCAAATTCCTGTCCACCATTTATATTTCTTTCAATTCTCTATTCAGACTGTCCCAGCAATGCCAACAGCAACAGCACATAGGTTACCTGATGAGATAATGTTTCTAATTCGGAGGTCAGTAAGGATCAAGAAGACAAAAAGGGTAAAAACAAGAAGGATCAGAGAAGACATTCTTCATTTGAAATGGATACGCTGAAGTTCACTGATTGATCAAGAGCCATGTTCTGTAAGCTCACATTACAAGTTTTGGGAAAAGGGAAATGAAAGATTTCACTTGAATTAAACCTTCTGGCACTCGACACACGCATCTCTTTCTGCGTCCTTCTTCACTTTTCCATCTCTGTTCTTCATCTCTGTCTTTTCCTGCTCTGTCTTATCAGCATTCGTTTCATTCGATTCTTTCTTTTAAGTTAGTGTTTTGATCTCCGTTTTGAGACTTCTTTCTTCGCATCTGACCTCTGACGGACTCGATTCTCCATCTTGTAAACTTAATTTCTACTGGTTTAACATTGCTGAGAAGTCAGGATTTTGTCTGCAAAGAGAATCTAGTTCATCATTAGCAGAATTTGAGAGAATGGATCTTATCCTGGAGACTAACCAGTTGTTGTTAGTTCTAGCATTTCATAACATATAGAAATTATATGTTCATGTCGAATTATCAAGAACGAATAAACTGCATAAACTATAAAGCGGAAGCGTACCTGAATCCATATCCGGAAGTCGCTATCTAGAATCGTACGGATGACCTTCCAGATTAACACGTTCTCCTTTGAGAGCCCTTTTGTTCTCTCTACCTTAACCTTAGTTTTCTCTCTGATAATGGGATGTCAGTATGAGAATGTTCGAACATGTAATCTGGGGACCATGACCATATATATAGGCAACCAACTGCCTTTTGGTATTCCTATTTTAGCCCATCACTAAAATAGGAATAACCCCGTAATCTCTACACATTAAAGGTCCACACCCTATTAGATACATTAAAACCCAATTGCCTAAAAATACTTAGCAGATCATTTTAATTAGGCTTTACTTTATTTGACAGTCCACAAACACATAATTATTCTCATATAAGCCCAATGTTGGATTAATGATCCAACAATCTCCCACTTGGGCTATATGTATAACCTTATAATTATGTTTTGCAAAATAACCAAATGAGCTCAATCTTTGCTGTCATTAACAAATGTATCTATAACCAATCCGGTCCAATAATCATACTAGCATAGGATCTAAGCGGTCTTCGTTACAATTATCGTAACTCAACCTATCAAAGGTCACGTATGCCAATACAACTAAATGACATGGATCATGATGTGGATGTGTAGCATGGAAATTTCATGCAATATGATCTTAACATGCCTATTTCCAACTGGTCCACCCTTAAACCTTAATGAGATCAAACCATACAAAAATCAGAGTGTAAATTAAACCAAAGATTTTATTTCTGCAGAAAATAACCTCATAAATATCCATAAACTGAAAAATTGTCTATATTATACAAGCATCTGAAATTACAAACTCCCTTTAAAACTGAATACTATCAATTGCCAAAACACCCATACGAGCAGTATGCTCATGAAACATTTTGGGTGGCAATCCCTTAGTAAGCGGATCCGCAACCATGGAGTTTGTACCGATATGCTCTATAGACAACTGTCCACTCTGAACTCTTTCTTTAACAACTAGGAACTTGATGTCAATATGTTTCGACTTCGACGAGCTCCTATTGTTATTGGAATATAAAACTGCTGACTTATTGTCACAAAATAATTTTAGTGGTCTTTCAATATCATCCACTATGCGCAGCCCCGTGACAAAATTCCGCAGCCATACTCCATGATTGGATGCCTCATAACATGCTATGAACTCAGCTGCCATCGTGGAAGAGGCTATAAGTGACTGTTTAGCACTCTTCCAGGAGACAGCACCTCCAGCTAGCATATAAATATAGCCTGATGTAGATTTCATGCTATCTTGGCATCCAGCAAAATCGGAGTCGCTATACCCAATGATCTCCAGATTAGCCAAACTCTGATATGTGAGCATGTAGTCTTTTGTTCTCTGTAAGTACCGTAAGACCCGTTTAGCTGCTTTCCAATGGTCTATTCCTGGATTGCTTAAATATCTGCCCAGTATCCCAGTAATGTACGCAATATCCGGACGCGTACAAACTTGAGCATACATTAGACTCCCTACTACTGAAGCATAAGGAATCTTCTGTATTTCTCTTTTCTCAAAATCATTCTTAGGGCACTGATTGAGACTAAATTTGTCTCCCTTAGCCACAGGGGTATCTCCTGGTTTACAGTCTTGCATGCCATATCTCTTAAGAACCTTTTCGATATAACTCTTTTGTGATAATCCAAGAATACCTCGAGAGCGATCTCGATGTATCTGAATACCTAATACAAAAGATGCTTCACCAAGATCTTTCATCTCAAAATTCTTAGCTAGAAATTTCTTGGTTTCGTGCAATAAGCCTATATCGTTGCTGGCAAGCAAGATGTCATCGACATACAAAACCAGGAAAATATATTTACTCCCACAGAACTTATGGTATATACAATCATCGACCAAATTAATCTCAAAACCAAACGAGATGATCACTTGATGAAACTTGAAATACCATTGTCGAGATGCTTGTTTGAGTCCATAGATGGATTTCTTAAGTTTGCAAACCATATTCTTTGGGTCTCCAGACACAAAGTTTTCTGGTTGCAACATATAGATCGTCTCATCAATGTTACCATTGAGAAACGCTGTCTTTACATCCATCTGATGTAACTCAAGATTGAAATGTGCCACCAATGCCATTATAATTCTGAAAGAGTCTTTCGAAGATACCGGAGAGAAAGTCTCTTTATAATCGATACCTTCTTTCTGTGTAAAGCCCTTTGCAACAAGACGTGCCTTGTACTTCTCCACATTACCTTTCGAATCCCTTTTGGTCTTAAATATCCATTTACAACCAATAGGTTTCACACCTTCAGGTAATGGGACAAGATCCCACACGTTGTTGTCTTTCATTGACTTAATCTCCTCATTCATAGCATAAATCCACTTTTGAGAGTTAGAACATTCAATGGCTTGATGGAAGTTGATAGGATCATCTTCCATCACTCCAATATCTACCTCATGTTCTTGGAGAAATACAATATAATCATCTGATATTGCACTTCTCTTCTCTCTAGTGGATCTTCTTAATGGCATAGATTCTAGAGGTGCTCGAGGTTGTTCTTCTGGAACAATTTCTAGAATAGGAGGTGCTTCGACATTGTCTTGATTCGTTGTGTCTTCAACATGGTCAAAATTAGAATCTTGACCAATGCTAATGACACCTGTGGGAATATCAATATATTCCTCTTCAAAGACAAAGTCTTTATCTTTATCACCTCCCGCAAACTCGACATCCTCAAAGAATCGGGCATTTCCCGTCTCGAAAATTGACCTAGTTGTGGGATCATAAAATTTATACCCCCTGGATCTTTCCGAGTATCCAATAAAATAGCAACTTACCGTCCTAGAGTCCAGTTTCTTTTCATTAGGCCTATAAGGCCTTGCCTCAGCTGGACATCCCCAAACATGTAAGTGTTTTAGACTAGGTTTCTTGCCTGTCCAAAGTTCATAAGGGGTTTTGGTAGTGACTTTAGTGGGTACTCGATTTAGGATATATGCTGCAGTCTTAAGTGCTTCTCCCCAGAGTGATTCTGGTAAGGTAGAATGACTAATCATACTCCTTACCATGTCCTTAAGCGTTCTGTTTCGTCTTTCAGCAACACCATTCATAGTGGGCGAACCCGGCATAGTGTACTGTGGGACGATACCGCATTCATCTAGGAATTTAGCAAATGGTCCTGGACGTTGTTCTCCTGAACCGTCATATCTACCATAGTACTCACCACCACGGTCAGATCTGACGCTTTTGATCTTTTTACTGAGTTGATTTTCAACTTCAGCTTTATAACTTCTGAACACATCCAGTGATTGTGATTTTTTTCACTTATGAGATATACATAGCCATATCTGGAAAAATCATCTATGAACGTTATGAAATATTGTTGACCATTCCAAGCGACCGTAGGAAATGGCCCACAAATATCCGTATGTATGAGTTCTAAGATGTCCATAGTCTTGTTGGCTACAAATCTCCTTGTATTGGTTTGTTTTCCCTTAATACAATTAACACAAATGTCAAAATTTGTAAAATCTAAGGGATCAAGAATTTCATCTGACACAAGTCTCTCTATTCTCTTTTTAGAGATATGACCTAATCGTTTGTGCCATAATATACCTGAATTCTCGGTAGTTAATTTTCTCTTGGTACCTCGTGTACTTAATTGCAGGGATTCATTAAATGAAGCAATTGTATCAATCAAATATAGATTATCATAACCAGATAAAGAACCAGAACCAGATAATTTGGAATCATAAAACAAACTAAATTTTCCATTTCCGAATGAACAAGAATAACCAGATTTGTCCAAAGCAGAAATAGAAATCAAATTTCGTCTAAAAGACGGTACAATAAAAGTTTCGTTAAGATCCAAATAAAGTCCGGTCTTTAACAATAATCTAAATTTTCCAATTGCCTCAACTTCAACCGTCTTGCCATCGCCTACATAGATGTATCTTTCAATATCATTTGGCTTTCGGCAACTCAGGCAACCCTGCATAGACACACTGATGTGAGTTGTTGCACCAGAATCTAACCACCACGTGTGTCTAGGTACCGAAGTTAAATTAACTTCAGAACAAACCAAAGCAAGAAGCATACCTTTCTTAGCACGCCAAGCGTGATAGTTGGTGCATTGCTTCTTTTTATGCCCTTCAGCACCACAAAAGAAACAACTAGTACTGATCGAATCATTTGATTTCGTTAATTGTTTCTTTTGAGGTACTGTACCTGCAGCTTCCTTAGCGTTCTTTCTTTTCCTTCCCTTGTCTTTAAAGGCAGTGGCTAAGTGAGCACTCTCTGTCCTATCTTGCTTAAGCCTTTCCTCTTCCTGAACACAGTGTGAGATGAGCTCATTCAGAGACCAAGTCTCTTTCTGACAATTGTAGCTCACCTTAAACTGGTTAAATTGTGCAGGAAGGGAGATTAAAACCAGATGCACTAGCAAGTCTTCAGATAGTGCAAGCTGAAGTGCTTTGAGCTTGGAAGCAAGATGAGACATCTCCATAATGTACTCCCTTACATTGCCTTTGCCTTTATACTTCATTGAAATGAGACTTGTCAAGAGCGTACCGATTTCAGCCTTTTCATTCTTGACGAATCTCTTTTCAATATTGGCAAGGAATTCTTTAGCTGTAGTGATTTGATCAGACATTGTGCCCCTGAATGCTTCTGGAATGGCTCTCTTCATGATCATCATACACATGCGATTTGATTTCTCCCACCTTTCCATATCCCTCTTTTCATCAGAGGTACTCTCATCCTTAAGAGGTGGGGGAGAATCAGTCCTTAACGCAAGGTCGAGATCCATAACTCCAAGAACAATCAAAAGATTGTCTTTCCAAGATTTGAAGTTAGAGCCATTAAGCATAGGAATTGAGTTGATACTGGCAGTTATATTAGCAGGATTAATCGCTGAAAAGAGAACAACAACAATTGAAACAAGCTCACAAACAAAACTTATCTTAAGAGCAAAAATTAATTCAAATAAAGGTAAAACCCATCTTAAGATATCGGGCACTCCATTAATATTTTATCTTTGGATAAAAGATTAATTTGTAAGTGATATCTTAATGTAGTAATCAAACATTAATAATAAGAACATGTCGAAAAATAAATTGGCCTTTGGGTCAATTAATTAGTCACATGTAAAACCAAATAATCATCACATGTTGATTACTACATGTGTGCATGCATTTACTTTAAATATTGACCTTCCTTTGGGCCGATCAATAAGAACATAAATCGCATACACATAACCCTTTATATTTCAAAATAAAGTTAATCTCCACAAAAGAGGTCACTTTGGTGACATATTGTTTTAATTAACTCATTGCAAAATATATATCAATATACCAATATTTGAAAATAAATTTGCACCGATTTTTTTTTTTTAACAAAGTCAACGGTCAAAGTCAACTGTTGACTTTGACCATTGACCTCGCGGCTGGACCGGGTCGGGCCAACTCGGATCCTAAACCAGCTGCTGAATCCATATTTTAATATGGGCTAAAATTTTCTAAAGGTCAAAGCCCATAATACAAGATAATTCATGTGGTCCTAAAGCCCACAATTTTTTTTTTTTTTTATTTAAATGTTGTGAGCCGAAGCCCACAGCCCTAGAAAACAAACGGACACCAGCCTGTTATACTGATGTAATGGCTGCATGCAGTCCATGTGGCAGTAACAATGGCTGCATGCAGTCCATGTGGCAGCTGTTATGTAACAGCTGCCCCCTTTATTGTCTCTTAATTATACTGCCAGTGCAATCGTTTCATTTTCCTTTTTTTTTTTTTTTTTTTTTTTAATCTCTAACCAGTGTTGGCAACGGCCAGCACTGGTCACCGGCGTTGGCCACTAATTTCCTTACACCGTGGGCTGCCAGTTTAATGCCCTTAATATCCTTCACCAGCATTAGACATTGTTGCACTATCCTTCATCAGCGCTGGCCTTCCCAGCGCTGGTTGCTTCATCTTCACTGGCTAACCACTGGGATTTCCTCATACCGGCAGGTGATGGTTATCTTCTAACACTGGCAGGTGAATTCTTCACCAGCGCCGGCTTATTATTTCTTGTCTTCACTGGCAGCCTACGGGCTGCCAGTTTTATCTTTGCTTTACTGGCAGCCCGTAGGCTGCCAGTTCAATTAAACCTTCACTTAACTGGCAGCCAACGGCTGCCAGTTCCCATCACCAGCGCTGGCTTTGCAAGCCAGCGCTGTTCCTCCTTTGCTGGCAGCCTACGGGCTGCCACCAAAAATTTCAAATACACAGTCTATTTCTTCAACGTAAATCCAGTGCTATTTACTTTAGTTTTCTAATTGATTTCCCAATAACTCAACATGAAATGGCTCTGATACCACTTGTTAGTTCTAGCATTTCATAACATATAGAAATTATATTCATGTCGAATTATCAAGAACGAATAAACTGCATAAACTATAAAGCGGAAGCGTACCTGAATCCATATCCGGAAGTCGCTATCTAGAATCGTACGGATGACCTTCCAGATTAACACGTTCTCCTTTGAGAGCCCTTTTGTTCTCTCTACCTTAACCTTAGTTTTCTCTCTGATAATGGGATGTCAGTATGAGAATGTTCGAACATGTAATCTGGGGACCATGACCATATATATAGGCAACCAACTGCCTTTTGGTATTCCTATTTTAGCCCATCACTAAAATAGGAATAACCCCGTAATCTCTACACATTAAAGGTCCACACCCTATTAGATACATTAAAACCCAATTGCCTAAAAATACTTAGCAGATCATTTTAATTAGGCTTTACTTTATTTGACAGTCCACAAACACATAATTATTCTCATATAAGCCCAATGTTGGATTAATGATCCAACAGTTGTTTCCAAAGATCTCTGAATTGGGGCCGTCAAGGCATCCCTTGAAATATAATAAAGAGTACCGGCAGCTTTCTCCATGTTACTCTGTTCATCATCCTTGAAACTAGACATATCCAAATATCTTTCAGTGTCTTGTTGTGACCTTTCTTTAACGGCATCTTGCGAAAGAACTACATCAGATCAAGATTTTTAAGCAAAACAAAACACCCTGTCACACCATCAGAAATATTTACGAAGAAAAAATCTTAAGCTATCTCCCTGCAATTGTTGCGGTAGTACCCCAGCTCGTCTCTTGAAGGCCTGTTTGAGAGCACTCAAAATCTGGAAACAAGTTTTCCCTGAACCTTTGAGAGATTCGGAACAAGTTTAGTACAGCAGCCTGGCCATCATGAATTAAAAGGCACGAATTTGGTGATCATGTGAAATGGAAGATTTTCTAGTCAAATAGTTTTTCTCAGCGTGCTGAAGAAAAGCAGCAACCACAATTTTTCTACGATGCCAGGGCTGATTGGTGGTTTGGTAGAAAGCGACTTTCACTGATTGGAGATGTCAGAGTAGCTGGAAAACTGGTTTGGGGAACAAGGTTCAAGGAAAAAACATGAAGCATTAAAAAATATCCGCAAGCGCTATGGGACCTTCCGCATGAAAGATGGTCTCCGCAATACAAATGAGAAATTTAGATCCTTCAGTTTTGTTTTGTTTTTCAATAAATTGACGAAACTGGTGGAACTTCTTCACTGGCAAGTGTTCTCAGCCTCAGGCAGCTTCGTCTCTGAGGTAGACAATTCGATGCCATCCGGGGAACGGCTGGGAATCAACCACGTCCTCCATTGTTATACCAATTGGACCTTAATGAAGGAAGAAAGCATTGCAGCTTTTGTCCCCAAAACACACACGTGCGGACATGAGAGGATCATCAACGGAAATGGAACGTGTTGACAATACAATCGTTTCATAAATTCTGAGGTCACGCCATTTCTGTCCAAGCCCCTTCTCCAGCTCCTCTACCCAATTACAATAGGCCTCGTCTGTTCTATGGCACCAAACAATTACGCGGCCAAATCTGCCCCATTTAGGACATGAAACCAAACCAGGAAGACCCCTGCCAAAGTTTTGGATTCAACGGAAGGGTAAAAGTGGTTCAATCTGAGAATCAAAAGCTTGTCTGATTCTTGAATGGGAGGTGGTAGGGGTGGTGGAGGCACTGGCTTTGGAATATGAAAAATGGAACAAGCTTGTAAAAGCAAGCAGAAGATCTATTTTGGAGATCAAGAGGTAAAATCTAATATCTATTTTTTATTGTCATCTTTTTAATTGTATTTATAGAAGAAATCAAAGAATTACAAGAATAATTCTAATCAAACACATACTTTTAAACTAATCTTATTATAGATAAAATTTAAATTAAAAATAGAAAAAAAAAACAATTAAAATACATCACTAAATAATAGAATTAAATGACTAACATTAATATAAAAAAATTATTACTAATTTGTAGCAAAATTAAAACTAAATTCTTCAACAAAGCTGATGTAATGCTAATATAATGCAATGATAACATATATAGAGAGAGAGAGAGAGAGATCCTTTCAATTGGCCCCATTTGATCATTCATCGCAAACATATCCACAAAATCATAATTGAATACAGAAAGTGAAAGTGACGTGTCAGGACACTTTTAAATAAAAAAAACATTAAATTAATTATTATTAAAGAATTTTTCAATAAAATTAAAAAATACTCTTAAAAAATAACAATCACTGTAATATCAAACTTATATTTAAGGCTCTTTCCTTTTGGACTATCAAGGCTCTACTGTATATTAAGGCAAATTGAAAAATGTTTAGTGATGTGACGCGGAATATTTTTAGAAAATACTTTTAATTGAAAATGTATAAAAATATTTTTTTTATTTTTAATATTAACGTATTAAAATTATATGAAAAAATATATTAATTTGATATTTTGCAGGTAAAAAATATTTTTTAAGAGAGGGTTGAATAAAAAAACAAACTAAATCTCTTAAATATATGTTATGCCTCATCAATCTTCTTAATAGGCCAGGGGCCATATAGCTTAGATGTGATCTTTACTTTTTATTCATCTATTAATTAATTAATTAATAAGAACATTTAAAAAATAAAATAAAATATGGAGCCATCTTCATTTACTGTCGTATTCTTTGAATATACAATATCCAGGACACCACTAATTTTTTCAAATATGGAGCCATATGGCATCGTTTACTATGTATACGCCATCGTTTTGATTGAACATCTTACAATCTAAACTCTTCATTTTATTGTTTAAGTGTTTACTTACTAGTGTTGATTCAATTGTTTTTTAAAATATTTTTTATTCATAAATATATTAAAATAATATTTTTATTTTTTAAAAATTATTTTTGATATCAATTTGTGAAAAGATCTAACAATATCAAAAAAAATAAATTTAATATATATTTTTTAAAACACAAATAAAGAAAAACAGTTTATTATTGCAATCATCGGATCCACATGCTCTGCAACGATGTGTCCCTTCCTTTTCATTGACCAGTCAAAGAGAGGGGACACCTGGTTGCAGAGCATATTTAAGTTAAATGATTTAATGCAGCGAAAATTATAAACTGGTCAAATTGTGTGAATTTTCTAAAGTACCCATTTCTGCTAACCTTTTTAATCCTTGGAGTTGGAGGATAAATTTGTAAAGTTCTCGGGCATCCATGAATGATTGGAAGCTATCTATCTACTCATTGAAGTTCAAACCACAAAGAGACTCCAAAGCTTTTATCAAAACTTTCTCCACCATGTTTAGCATAATCGCCCTTTTTGGGGTACTAGGTAAGGCTGTAAGGACCAATATTTTGAGCTTAAATATATTTTGTAGTCTTAGATTTATGCAAAGAAAAGCTCATGAATTTTGAGCTTCTTCTTCACTGTGTTTGCAGGAAACATCACCACTGGTCTAGTTTACCTTTCTCCAGCGTAAGAGCTTCAAAATCAAGATTGTTGTTTTGTAGTGTACACTTTCGAATGAAATACTGATATGTGAGAAGAAAATTTTCAGGAAAACGTTTTGGAGAATTGCAAGGAATAGATCAACTGAAGAGTTTGAAAGCATTCCTTACATTTGCAAGCTACTCAACGCATACCAGTGGGTCTACTATGGAATCATCAAGCCAGACAGCGTGCTTGTTGCGACGATTAATGGTTTCGGTGCTGTGGTTGAGCTTGTTTTCATTGTGATATTTCTGGTTTTCGCATCTACCCAGAAAATGAGGGTAAGTCTCTCGATTTCAAGAATGATCGATCAAGCCATCCATGTTCATGCTGCAAGAACATGAACCGTCTGATCTTTATGTGTTCTTCATGTTTTTGTATGAAACATTAGGTTAGGACTGCCATACTATTCGGAGCTCTAGATTTGGTGTTTCCTGCAGTATCATTCTTGCTCATGCAGTTCCTGTTACATGGACAATTAAGGATCGATATTTCAGGCATGTTCTGTGTTGTCTTCAGCATGATCACCTATAGTTCACCACTTTCAGCCATGGTAAGATCATCAATTTCCAGCATTATATATTGTTTTATAAACAAATTTCGAAACAATATTGTTTTGAAATTGTAAATTTAAAGCATGGTTTGCTTGAAATTCACAGAAAACAGTGGTATCATCAAAGAGCGTCGAGTACATGCCATTCCTGCTATCGTTTTTTCTTTTCATAAACGGAGGAGTTTGGACTGTGTATGCCTTTCTTACAAAAGACTATTTTATTGGAGTGAGTTAGATTCTTCTCCCCACAATCATTTAATTTACAGCTTGATTTTTGTATTTATCAGTGGAATTAATTTTAGTGCTGACAGTAACATGTTTTGGATCCTATGTAGATCCCAAATGGCTCTGGATTTCTTCTGGGGACAGCACAGTTGATTCTATATGTCATGTACATGAAGCCCAAGTCATCCAAGAAAATATCTGGTAATAATTCGGAGGATGGAAGTAAACTTGACGAGCCCCTTATCTCCAACTTGGTTTCCTAGAAAAGTCAACGATGGTGTGATTGAGGACGATGGTTTTTAATCAGGAAAAACAAATCAATCCCATCAGCACATGATGGCCTAGATACATGATCTTCGTTGAACCTCTCCTTCCATTGGAGCGTGGATAATTAATGAGTGTATTTTTTATTCTACACAAAACATAGTGTCATTAATCTAATTTAAGAGCTTTGTTTGACGTTTATAGCTAAATCATCCTTTCACCTCACCATCTTTTATTTGTGTTTACTTTAAATTGTTTTTGTATATTTTTATTTTTGATATATTAATGTTAAAAATAAATTTTAAAAAATAAAAAATATATATTATTTTAATATAATTACAAAAAAAATAAATTAAAAATACAATATGTAAATCACTTTCGTACATTGACGTAGCTATGTCTCAATTTGCCATCTAATCCTAGGTTTCCTTCCCATAAACGAGCTCTCTTCCTGTCTTCACAACAACAAAAAAAAAAAAACAGGAAACCCAACCAAGAACTCCAAAGAAAGATGGGTCTACCTTTGCTATCTACAACTCTTTGCCTCGTTCTCATGCTTTCACAATCTTTACCATCATCATCTTTATTGCAAGAAACAAACTTTCTTGACCAAAACCCTACTGCCTATGAAATCTTGGGTGACTACGACCTCCCTAAAGGGCTCCTTCCTCAAGGAGTTGTTGGCTATTCTCTTGACACAACAACAGGTAAATTCTCTGCAATCTGGAATGGAACTTGTAGTTTTTCTCTTGAAGGATCTTACAAGTTGAGGTACAAGTCAACTATCAATGGTTACATATCGAAAGGGAGGCTTTCAAGATTGGAAGGTGTTAGTGTGAAGCTGTTTTTTATCTGGGTTGATATTATTGACGTTACAAGAAATGGTGATGATCTTGAATTCTCTGTTGGAATTGCTGGTGCTGATTTCTCTGTTGATAATTTTGAAGTATGTCCTCAATGTGGCTGTGGCTTGAATTGTGATGGTGAGACCAGGAAAGTGAGCAAGATTAGATCAAACCCTTTTGTATCCTCTTCTTAGAAAGATCTGTGTATTCAAATCGTTGAATTGTTCTATTGGATTTTAAAAACTGTGATTTGAATTGGGCTGTAAACATTATCGTAAATTGTCTCAGAATTCTCCCTTTTGTGTGGGGCTGTCACAGGATTATGCCCTTTATTGCTGCTCCTTTTGTTTTTAAAGCCCATGCTTGTGTGATTAGAAACAGATCTGTGTAGAAACAGCTGTGGGAATTTTTATTTTGGTTAAGGAATTTATTGAATTGTGCCTAATTCACCACAGTTGTGTTGAAACTGAAATGAGGGTGCGTGTCGTTGAAATGATATTTTTTGTGATGAAAATGATAGGACGATTTCTTAGTGGAATCTAATGGGAATGGAACAGTAAGAATTTTCAGCATTTCTTATCCCTTAAGAATTGGGGATGGCACCGTAATGAGGTTTGTTGTTATTTATTGATCAAATCAAAGCTAGCTGTTTCCTTAAATCTTCTCCCTAGCTGTCATTTTTTTAAGTTAGAAAAAGGGTTTTCGTTGCCTAGTTCAAGGAACATCAAACAAAAAAAGTGGCGTGCTTGAATTGGAATAATGGCTTTATATGGTTAGCATTAACTGATAATACCTGTGCTTATCATGTTGAAATAATTCTAGTCCTAGTTTGTGTGATCAGATGATTGCCTTCACTGTTTTTCAACCTGCCAATGTTGTCAATGGAATGAGTTTTCCTTTTTGGTGATTTTGAATCGATCAAGTACTAAGTTATTGTAATGTTTACATGGCATTAATTTGAATCCGCTACCAAATTTCCAGTGTTGGTGTTCATGTTCATTTTTCTCCTGCAAATCTATGCCGTTGTGTTCGTACATTACTTAGAGATGCGGGGCTGAGTTATGTGTTGGGTTGGTTCCAAATAAGTTTACCTTTTCTTTGCTTTCTATTGAAATTTAGTTTGCCTTTTCTTTTGTGCTACGCCTGAAGAGTACCTTAGAGAAGTGATTGCCAGAATGGATAAGCCAGTGATGGCCTTTGATTTGCTCAAAAAGAATTCAATGAGTCCATTATTCTGCTCTCTGCCAGTAACCTTTTTAATTGAGTAAGCCACTACAACTACCATGACTGTGGTGCAGCCTACTACAGAGGTCCAGGAAATACTGCTTTTTACCAAGTTTTCTGGGTTATAAATATGGTATTGCCAATGTGTCATCCTTCTCTTGTGAATTCTTGTTTGCCCTATTTTTTTCCTTGGCTCTTGGATCTACTTTCTATGATATTTCGGAGCGTATTCGTGATTGAAAGTGGCAGCCAGTATGCTGATATATAGCAAACTAGTTCATGCTGCGAGAACATTATAATCCATTCGATTTCTTCATATCTGCATACAAAATTCATGTTCTCCATGGCATTGAAACATCCGGTTTGGATTTGAAATGCTTTCATTGGGACTTATTTAACTGCAAACCAATTTTTTTTCTCTGGCATTGCATGCCTCAAGTTAAGTGGAATGTAAAAGCCCTCGTCTAAATGTTCATCATGCAAAGGGCCAACCTCATTTCATATTTTTATTATCCCATGTAAACCAACTCCTATTTTGTGAGGTGCAATCTTGTTCTCCATTATAGCAAGAGAGTGATAATATGGCTGTGCTAGCTGAGTCCATTCACAGTAAACAGGGGAGTCTCCCAATTAAGCTTATTTGGACCAGCAGGTTCTTTAACTTGCATCAGCCATTCTGCATGTTACCTTGTATAATCGTCCATCTCTGTGGCTGTGCCTGACATTTTTTTTTTTTGGATAACGTGGGAACCACATGACCTGGAAAGCGCACTTTGTGGGCCCAGAGCATGCGTAAACCCCTGGCTGTCCCAGGCTCTTACAGGTTTGGGATAGGACGCTAGGATGGCTCGAACCTCGCTCCCATGTATGAGAGCGAGGCCTGTTGCCGCCAGGCTGCCCCTGGGGACCTGTGCCTGACTGAATGTTAATGAGTTAATCATCATAAGCTCTATGTTTGTCACAATTCATTTAAAAAGTTTATTAAATCCGAGTCCTTGTGTTCATGATTGCACACAACAGAACAGACATTAATATCTGGCAATTTGGCATTGATGGTTGTTGAGACTGGAAATAAGTGAAAATTTCCCAGGGTAGAATGCACTCATTGTAAAGGAAATTACTCTGATGATTACTTGTCTAGAGTGGAGTATGCGGTCAGCATCCACCTCTGATGTCATTTTTGCTGAGTTCATATCCAAGAATCTCAGCTCAGAAGACCTTTTCCTTTTGACATGATGGCTTCTAATATGTGCACTCTTGAGTTTCCCTTTCTTGGTTATGCTGCCATGATCTCACCCTTAGCTTTTAAGCATTACTGGTATTGGACTTTGCTCTCCGAGGATAGTACGGTTGTATTCTGTGAGTATTTCATGATAGAACGGATAGAGATACAAGTGTGTTTGTTGGAATTGATGTTTCAAAAGGGTTTTTTTTTCCTGAAACAGTAAATAAATTATATCTGTAGAGGAATATTGTTTATGACTATAAATAATTTACTTAAAATTCAATTGAAAAAAGAAAAATAGTTTATGAATGCACGAAAACCACTACAGCTGCCATAAACAAAACACATACCACCACTTGAGGTATTGGAGAAGCTGGGAAAGAGACTTGATCTCTTATTTTGTGCTGGTTTTCTTTGCATGTTTGTCACTTTTGTGATGTTTTATTTATTCATTGAACTTGTAGGGTGTTCAGTGAATCCGAGAATTAATTATGATATGTACAAGCTAGTCCGGACATCTCAATTATTTAAAAAAAAAAAAACATACTGGATATTACTATTGGACTTGTGATTTCAATACCAGCACAAAACTAAAATCATTAATCTATCCACTGAGCCAAGAGGGCCTCCTCCTTCATGAGCAGTGAAGTAGAAGCCATTCTAGAGCTTCCACAAACAAACATGTCGATAGATCACAGATGCCTCAAGTTGTTTTCATGGAATGATGACTATCAAATTGTGGATGCAGTCATGTTTACACTAACCAGCTGTTAGGCTTCAAGCTGGTGCTTCTTCTGGTGACAAAAATGAAGGGGTTTGGAAAGTGTTTTAGAAAAAAATATATTTTTTTTCATTTTAAATTAATTTGTTTTAGTGTTTTTATATCATTTTCATGCGTTGATATCTAAAATGGTTTTAAAAAAATAAAAAATATTATTTTGATGTATTTCTGAACAAAAAACACTTTAAAAAATAACTATAATCACACTGTCAAACAAGCACGAAGAAGAAAAGGACTTACAGTTTGTAAAATAATATATGTTGGCATATAACATCACGGGAAAACAGAGCATGGAATTTGTCTCCACAGAAGAAGAGTCCTGTGTTCATGCTCCACAAATGCCCGTGACCTGTTTTGTTTTCTTCCAGTTTCACCCATTTTAATAATTGCTCCTTGGAGAGTAGCTTGTATTTTAAATTAATATTCCTTAAAAGAGTTTTTTTTTTGTAATTTAAGGATAAATTACCTTAAGACCCTTTATTCTTTTCATAAAAAAAATCAATCTACTGTAGAAATATTTTATGATCATCAGTTCAAATCCCCTTTCTTCCTCTTCTTAATAAATAAATAAATAAATAAATAAAAAGAAATTACATCCCGAAACTCTCCACTCATTGGTAATCACTAGACAAGGGGTTGACCATGGAATCTTCATTTATGAGAAAATGATGGGGTTTGGAGAATTAATAGTATGTCGTGGGAAAAGACAGTGTAAATATCATTATTTTTGTATTTTTAGTATTTAATATATTCTTTATTTCAAACATTTTCAGTATTCTCCTTCCACAAAGCTCTTAACGTAAAAAAGTATATTATAATAAAATATATAAAATATAAATATTTATAAAGAGCCACAACAACACAAGAAATCAACTATTTTTTGATATATTATTCATTATTAACTATCAAAATTGCAATGACCTGTCGACTGTTAAAAAATTATAGTTTTTATCAAACTAAAGTATATATATAGAAGAGAATGTATACTAAAACACACAAACACACGTATATATATATATACATATATATATACATATAGAATTCAACCTTGAATCTCTCTGTTTTTAAATATTTTTTAAGATAGGACATATTCGTTGACCATGGAAGCTTTCCTTTCAGAAAGGTGGGACTGAGTATACTAATTAGTTGTGGCCCCTTGCACCCTTTAAAAGGCAGCCTTAAAAAATAATAATTAAAAAAAATAAAAACAAAAACCTGCAACACCGACGCCACCTTCTTAGACTGTGATTGATATTAATTGCAACCTAGCTAACGTAGGATTGTTTTATTAATTGATGTAATCTGATCTAGTAGGATAATCAACCTGCAATCAAAATAGTATTTTTTATTTTTAAAAAAATAATTAACTTGAATTCTCGTGACGCGGGCGGAGTGGGCGGGTTGAGAACCATGCACGCCACAACATGAACACACAGGGACACAAACAAACAAACGTAGCATCAAACATCGATGATGCGCGTGTGACCTGTGACCTGTGAGAGAGACAAGACAGACAAGTAGAGGTAATGGCGATCAATCAAGAAAGAACGAGCTGCAGTACACGTATCCACTGACTTTTCAAAATACGCGGTTTTTGTTTGTCCTCGAACAAGTATCCCTCTCTCTCTCTCAACCTTACCTTTGAAGTTTGAAGGTTTCAACCTCCCTTTCCGTATTTGAATCTTGTTGGGCAGTTGCCATTGAAAAAATAGCTTTTTTAGAGTGAGAAGGAAAAGATTTACTAAGAAAATGACAACCCATATCCATTACTATTTGCTTCTCTCTTGATCTATTATCATAACCCCCCACCCACCCTCTTTTACCGTCCCCTTCTTTAATTTATTCGTATCTATTTCTGGTGGAAAGAAGAGTCTTTTTTTTTTTTTTCATTTCTATTGATCATATTACACCAACCCTTTTTTTCTCTTTTTGTAGAAATTCTTCATTTGATCCTTTATTTCACTGTTTCAACACCAAAATCCACCTGGGGTGCTTTATTTTCTTGTTCAGGGACTTAAATCTATATTCTTTAAAAGAAAAATAAAGAATTGGGTCTGGATTTGTTTTGTTTCGGAGGTTAAGAAGAAAGGAAGAAGAAGATGATGATGATGACGATGGAAGGGATGATGGATAAGGCAGTGTTGGATGATATAATAAGGAGGTTATTGGAAGGGAAAGGAGGAAAGCAAGTACAGTTATCTGAAGGAGAGATCCGTCAATTATGTGTTAATGCTCGCCAAATCTTCCTTTCACAGCCTACTCTCCTTGAGATTAAAGCTCCCATTCGCATCTGTGGTGAGCACTCTTTCTTTTCATCAATCTCTTGATAATGAATGGATTGATTATCAAACATATCTGATGTGTGTGCATATGTTTTTAATGCGAGATGATTATGTGAGTTTGTTAAAGAAGACTGTTTTGAATGATTCTAGTCAAAAGAGAAATTTTTTAGTTTATCTATGGACATGAATCATTTGATGATTGGTTATGACACAGCATGATTGATCAAATTTTTCATAATTTTAGTTTGATTGTTGAAGGATTTGCAATGTTTGAGGTGGAAGGATTGGTGTTTTACTCAACTGAAAGGAATGGTAGGGTCGATCTTTTCGATTGGATTGAATGGAAGCAAGGATTACAATTATTATTATTAGTTTATGATGGGAGGAGGACATATATCTTGTTGCTAGTCATGTCATTCTTCAGGGAGAGGCATGGGGCAAAAGCTCAGCCTCGTCCACCCATTGATTAGCTTCAAAACCTTGGTTGAGCATGGCCGATTGGCTTGTGCTTGCTTATTTGGCTGAGTTTGAGTCTCACATGTCCAAAAAAATAACAGAGAGCCTTAGAATCATAATTAGCTTGGAACTGCCTCATAAATTTGAAAGGATGTGTTAGGAAATTACCAGGTTCTTCACTTATGGCCCATAAACTATTTGAAACACATGGCAACCATCAGGTTGTTTGAATATTTAGGTTGTTCGTGTCTTTTATACTCTGGGAAGGATCTTGTTGCTCATTTGCAGTGGAACAAACTATACTTTACAATGTGGCAAAGTACTGTAGTCATCATTTATCTTCTTAACTCCACTTTTGGCCCCTGCATGTCTAATTTTTGCTGTCGTTTTACAGGTGACATACATGGGCAATATCAAGACCTCCTGAGGCTGTTTGAATATGGTGGCTACCCTCCTGCTGCTAACTATCTCTTCCTTGGGGATTATGTTGATAGAGGGAGGCAAAGTTTGGAGACCATATGTCTGCTTCTGGCCTACAAAATCAGACATCCCGACAAAATTTACCTCTTGAGGGGTAACCACGAGGATGCGAAGATCAATAGGATATACGGGTTTTATGACGAGTGTAAACGGAGATTCAATGTCCGGCTATGGAAAATATTTACCGACTGCTTTAATTGCTTGCCCGTTGCTGCGCTGATTGATGAAAAGATATTCTGCATGCACGGGGGCCTCTCTCCAGAGTTGGAACATTTGGGCCAAATAAAGGAAATTCAAAGACCTACTGAAATCCCAGATAGTGGTCTCCTCTGCGATCTTCTCTGGTCTGATCCTGATGCTAGGGTTGAGGGTTGGTCAGATAGTGATCGAGGTGTTTCGTGTACCTTTGGACCTGATAAAGTTTCTGAGTTTTTGGATAAAAATGACCTGGATCTCATTTGCCGAGGTCATCAGGTGAGCCAATTTCTTTCTAAGCAAAGCTCAATACCCACTAAAAATTGCAAAGTTGAAGAAGTAGCTTTTCCCAGCTTCCATGTTCTTTTCCCCTTGCAAATAACCAGATAAAACCTTGTAACTGGAGTTTGTTGGATCATGATTTAGGAGATGCCTGTTTCTAAATATGTGTTGCCAAAAGCTTTTGCGTCTAATGCAAAAAATAATGACTGTCATCCATGTTACCTAACTGTGAAAGTTATGATTTTGATCTCTATTGATCAAGACCTCTAATTTACCAAACCTTGCGTGTCTTTAAATCCAATACAAGATTGCTTTACAATAAAGAGTGAAAATATGCCAAACTACCATGATAATCAGTTGCCTCACCAAATTATATAAAAAGATGACTGATACTTCCATGTAGTTTGTAGCCCTCGGCATTTTTATTTTGTATTTTCAACTTCAACCCAGAACAACTCCATCAATGATAACTGGTGAAATTTGTTTTGCTGTGTTTTAGGTGGTGGAGGATGGATACGAGTTCTTTGCCAAAAGAAAATTAGTAACAATATTTTCAGCTCCAAACTATGGCGGGGAGTTTGACAATGCAGGTGCTTTGTTGAGCGTTGACGAATCCTTGGTGTGTTCCTTTGAGATATTAAAACCGATTCTACCACCAAGCACTTCAAAGATAATCCTTAAGAAGGTACGTGCATAGTATATTAGATGTTTTCTTTCTTTTTCAATATAAATATCGCATGAAATAGATCTTTCTCTCTCGTTTTCCCCCGCCCTGCTAACTACAACGAATCTTTCCGTGGTTAAAACACTCTAATACCTTTTTTTTTTGTCAACGTTCAAACAGCCTCCTAAAATCGGAAAGATCTAGTATGAGAAAAGGGCATTCAAGGATCTCGTCCTGTTTCAGTCAGGAGATTGCCAAGCTCGGTTCTAGCAATGATTTGAATATCTATCACATCGTGGGTTTGTCCTCAGAAAGAATCCTTTTTGTCTTGTTAAAATGTCACGTAGTTCAATTTGCTGTGAAAATTGTTGGGAAAAATTTCTGCAAAAACAACAGCACACGCTACGTTATGCCCAGGAACCAAAGTTGTTTTGTTGGATACTCTGAGAACTTCCTGTCTGGTCAATTAGCATATGCTGTTTGTAAGTAGTGATTGAGAATATGTCTGGTTTTTGTTGACATGTTTGTGCAAGTTAAATCTATGGTTTGCTCAGAGAGTCCTCTAATAGTTCATCAAGAAGCATAAACATTCTGATGCAGACAGACTAAATAGAGAAATGTTTCCTGGGTGATAAGTTCCTGGTGGTTCTTGTGACTGCTGAGAAACCTTGTACTGCAACTTGAGGACAAATTCTACACTATTTAACTTTGACATGATCATCCATTGATGTCATTGTGAAAGCTCATGATCGTAATCTGGATGTTCTAACAAGTGGCAGATTGTTTACAAGGAGCTTCTCATCACTTCCATCTGTTAATGACTATCTACGCAATTCAACCAATCTTTTAACTTTTTCTCAAGTTTTCTGCGATAGAATAATGAATCAGACACAAGTGGCATTTCCTGGCGTGACATATCATTGGACACCATCCATAGTTTCATCAAACCAAAACATATAAAAAAAGGAAATTTAAGGGTCCCAGCACTAAACCAAGACTTCCTAGTAACAGAATGAAGTGAATTAGAAGGGGGATATTTTGGGGTTTTTCAATATTTTATGACTCGACACCAGTAGTATTGTCTTATGCATCCTTTATTATTTATTTATTTTTATGTTTTTTTAATTTAAATTTTACTTATTTGTGGATTTTTTTTTGCTTAATTATCTTTTTTTAGTAGTGTTTAGTTTTTTATTATATTGGATTTATTTAATTTTTTAAGAGATTTGTATTATTCATTTATAGTTTTTTATATTTATATATTAATTTATTTTTAGAAATAAAAAAATATTTATTTATTATGATATTCTTAATATGTCCAACTTGCATAATATTTTTTTTATTCAATAAATTTTATGTGTTTGTCGATTTCTATTTCAATTTAATTTGAATAAACAAAATCATTAAATATAGTCAAGTAAATTATTCATATTACAATATTACATATTTTTATATGTATTTATCTCTCAGTTTTTCATTTTTTTTCTTTTAAGAAAAAATTTACGAACCCAAAATAGATTTGTTGGGTTTTTTTTTTTTTTTAACTGAAGTTGACTTTTTTTGAAATGTTTCATAGAAAAGGTTTGACAAGTGTAGCTTCTTTATTCATTATTGCTTTCAACATTTCAATATATATATTGGTGTTTAATTTTGTGCTTATATATTTTTATTATTATGTAGTTAAATAAAAAATAATTTTTCAAAAAACAAATTATAATCATATTCACAGGTTTAACATGCTAGCACAGATTACCTGGTTCATGAATTTAATAAGCATTGATCAAATATATATTTTTTGTTATTGATCTTTATGTTATTTATAATATTTTTTTTCTTGATTTTATATTTTTATATTGTATCAGTTGAGAAATAAAATATAAATATAAATAAAAAAATAATTCACAAAAAATATTATTAAACTCAATGAAATTCATAAAATGTGTGACTTGGAGAATGAGATCAAGTCATTTTATCATTGTTTCAATAATAATTTTGAAAAAAATTATCTTGACTTTTTTTTTGAAATCAAATCATATTTTTATCATTCATCAAAATTGTATTTGAACACATAAAATCAATCAATTTAAAATTTAATTTGGTCTACCTCTCGCATAATTTAGTTGAAAGTTCAAGTTAGCCAAGGAACTAGATAACATGGTGTTATGAAAATCAGTCTAACCCGAGGCGTAGCCAAGGATACATTAACTACTGTAATCCTGATTTATGTTTCCCTGCAAGATATCAGGGCAGCTTGTTCCAGACTGGAGCAGCAGAACGTGTAGTTGCTGCATGTTTGGGATAAGAAATTCTTGAGAAGAAAATGAAAATGAAGAAAAATATTTCTCTGAATCGTATTTGTTACGCACTGACCTGATCAAGAACGTTAACAGTTATCCAAGCCCCGCAATTTCTTTATCAGGATTTTGAAAAGAAAGAGAAAGGAAGAGATTCAGGAAATAGTTTTTCATTTACTGAAACTGGTGGCAATAGCTACTACTGATAAGAAACCTTTGAACTCATCTATGCTGCTTCTTTAATTGTTTTTTAAACAAGAAGAGAAAATGGAATAACAGATGATTCACATCATAACAGTAATTCTGATAACATCGCTCACCTGTATATTAAAACATCATCTTCGATTTCCTTTCATATTTACTGAACTATCAGGAGAATTTCTCGCTCATCCGGCCATCCAGTCTCCGTGCAGCTATTGCTGCTCTTTGAATAGCTGCAAGCTTTTGGCGCTGACTCTGGCCATGACTCTTCCTTTTACTGCATGGTCGCAAAATATATCAAGAATATTTTCTTTTTTTCTTTTTCATTATTCACTAGTGCTGATGACAACAAACAATCAACTTCACAGGCTAGGATTACTCGGGGGGTAGCATGGATGATTTATGAAGAAAAATAAGTTACACATGATGGTATCTGTAACGTATTTGATGTCTCCTACATGTTGTTAAGCAATAAGTATTTAGTTGGATGAATGATAGGTATGAGGTGTTAAGAAGTAGTAGTTTAATTTTAAAAGCGAAGCATGAAAAATGAAGCCTGTATTTTCTGTAACCTTTTATTTAATCTTTATTTGGTGCAACTAATTCAGCCAGATGAAAGGGGATAATGCGGGCATTATCTCTATAGTGATCCTCATTTTCTATGGAACTACAGTGATGACTGGAAAATGAAAACCGAAAAGCTATGTTTGGAATCTTGAAGACGTAAAAGGGCAAGAATATATTGGTCTAACCTCATAAACAAGAGACCTGCAGTGAGAACTAAACCTCCTACTGCCCAAGAAACTTTTTCGCTAAATTGCATTTCCTGCACCCACTGCTGGAAATCTTCCACGACCCCTGTATTCTCAGCTTTCTGGGTAAACTCAGATAGTGTAGAGTCTGGGGACCTCCATGAATCAGAGATAGAATCGAGACTGGCTCTACCACCATAGCAAGACACCTCTTCTACATCAACATATGCATCATCAGACAGCTTAACAGCAAAACCTGCAGCATGGCAGAGCTCTGTGCCATTGGAGACCCATTCAGAAGCTTGTCCACAAACAAAGTCGTTTACTCCACATGGTGCTATGACCTGATAGGTGAAATCCAATCAGGAAATTGATTTTAATAGAGACATTCTGGTGGGAGAAATTAAGAGCCCTCAAATTTTTATGATATTTTAACAGGCATAAACAAAACGCTAGTCTACCATGCAATCGTAAAGGATGATACATAGCATATTAATTTCATTAACCACGTTTGAGAAATGTTAGTTGATGGACTCATTAATTGTGTTAACGAGTTCTCATACATTAAGCAAGCACTAATCATTGAACACATCAAATGCAATTCGCATTTCAAATGAATGGAAGCACCATAAGTTAATCTGATGTCCAGACTGGACAAAAAAGGTTAAATCTTAAACCAGAAAACTCAAGAATCTTATGATGAATCAGCTACTCTAGAAGTCAATGTCTCTGCTCTTACCCGTTTATTTGCATCCATAGAGAAGTAAGCACTAGCACAAGCTTGATAGACTCTGTCACAAAAAGACGCGCATATAAGAGGAGGTCCAGGCTGAACACCAATTTGGGGATCACAAATTGAGCATTCCAACAATTCCCATAATTGCAAGCACTCCTGGCTGGCTTCTCCTGTTGAAGCCAGCCTCCTAACAGACAGGGAAGCAGGATACGTCTGAGCTACATCGCAGCAAGTCTTTTTGTGAAACAGCCTGCAAAGGGTCAAATCTCTGGCACCCTTGCCTGCCTTTTTTGGAGGTTTCCCTTCCGATGAATATGGCAGAAAGCGACCGCCTTTAGAAACACATACTCTAGCAGGTTTTCCTACATTAACAAAGTGAGCCATTGTGATGGACACAAACATCAGGCTTCCAAATAAAAATGCAACTTTCTGCTCCAGACAAAACTGTTAAATTTTCAGACAACGACCATGTTCCGATAACCAAGTTAATATCTTTAAAGTTTAAGAAAAAAACATTAACTGTGAACAGCTAAAACAAGGTTTTGGCTATATACTTCTTGCCCCCCAGTTCATCACATATCTCAACCATTGGTCATCCATTATTTAACAAGACAAGTTTCCAGCTTTTGAAGTGTCCTATATACAGAAAGCCTAAACAACCTATTCAACTATTCGGCTTCAAATACAGCAATTCTCTGCCTCAAAACAAAAGAAAAAAAACACAGTTTCTTATATTTTAATTGTCTAAATGGTAAATCACGCACCAAAACCAAAACCCGACAAGTGAATTTCAGAACTAGCATCAATAACAAATGGGTTCTCTAAAGTGACAAAATTGGAAAATAAAGGAACCCGTGATAATGAATTGACAAAGAAAGAATCTGTACCAGAGGAGAAGTGGATTTGCAAGTGAAAGAGAAGCAGAAAAATCAAGGACCCACAATATTTTCTCTTCATTGTATACTTTTCAAGCTTCGAATTGACTTAGAATTTGAGAGAGGAACTGCCTCCTCCACGAACGGGGTTGAATGATCGTACAAAAATGGAAGAAATAGTGTAGTTTGTAGAATACCCGACTGATATGAATTTGGATCCAGTGGTCTGCATTGAGCTGGATTTGAGAAAATAATCGGATTCATGAAGAGGGTAAGTTGAAGGCCCATGTCCATGTGTAATATGAATAAATTTGTTTCCATGCTAAGAGACATCGGGCTTATACTATTTATTTATATCATTATCTCATGGGTCAGATTATTAGACCTTCCCTGCACAGTTTTCCTTTCTGTTCTAGTTTTTTTTTAAATTATTTTTTCCATTGAATTAATATTTTTATAAAAATATATATAATTTTAATTTTTGATATCAAAGACTGAATATATAATATACATAAAAATATAATTTTAGTATATTTTCCATCTAAAATCACTTTTAAAAAGACTTTGTTCTATAATATCTAAAATACTTAATAAGATGGTAGTTGTAAGATTTGGTTTTAGAATTAGTTTGGGAACGAAGTTTAGATTATTAGAGTATTGGGTAACCAGCAAGTCATTGGATTAACTTAGGTTAATATTTTTATTAAAATTGTGTCGTGCATCATTTTTTTTTTTTTAAAAAAAAAAACATTCCTTGTTGTTGACTCAATTATATTTGAACAAGGGTTAATCAGGGTAACCTGGTCACTGAAAACTCAATCAGATTACCTAGGTTTCACATTATTAATATTTTTTTATGATTTTATGTAAAATATGACCTTAACTTGGCTTTAAAATGCAAGTTTTGTAATCAGCTTGTCAAGCGAGGGCAAGTTTAACAATCATAAATAATCCTTCACGTCCTGGTCAACATTACGTTGCATGTTGAAATATTTAAAAAAAAAACTGAAAAAAATATAAAAGATACCAGAAAGTCAAGATTTTGATTTGTATTGGACAAAAAACATCAAAAATACATAAATGTTGATGCATTGCATGACATGTTTGTTTATTAAGGAAAAAAAAAGACATACTAGAATGACAGGTCAACCATGCATGGTTACTCTACAAATCCTGCAATGTAAGGTATGAGATTATGATAAAACAATGAAACTCGCATCTAAACGAACTAGGAAGCTCGATTATATTGAAGGTTGGAAATGAAAAAAAAAATATTTAAAAAAAATGGCCTTGATTGTTTTCTTTTTCCTCCAAATTGTTTTATTTTTTATTTTGTACATCGTCGAAATTGATATTGGTTAGAATAGTTAGAAAAAATACAATGAGAGCTCGGGGGCCTTTCAACAAAGATTACAGAGTAAACTCTGAAAGCATAATATAAATTAAGGTAAGGAAGTAAATTACTAATTACAAAACAGATAAAAGCCGTGGCCTTTTGCACTGTAGCTGCTCTCACAATTCACTGTGGATTGTGGCAGTGCAGGGACGAAAATGGGTCTCAGGGTCAGGCGTTTTGTATTTATTTAATGGGGGTATTTTCGGTTTTTGGCTTTTTTTTTTATTCAGCCGCAATGTGCATAGTGTAATCACGCAAAAACCCCTCGAAAACGACAAAATAGTGCACAGGGACGAGAGGCGATGTCGGTTTTTCCCTCCTTCAGTGCATAGTGCACAGACGAGAAAGGGCCTGCAACAAGACAAAACACTGCACAGTAAACGGGGACACGGGCGTCCTTTCCCCCTCGGTTTTTTCGTAGATCTGGGTTGGGTCAGGGGTGGCTTGGTAATTAGCTTATTTTTTTATTATATTCCCGTCTGAACCGTTGGCGCGTCGTTAGGACGCGACAGCAGCCCTCAGCGCCAACGCGCCCTTTAGGCGGCGCGTGCGGTTCAATTCGGCGGTCAAAAATTGTGCTCCGCCGGTGATTACGGTGCGCCTCCAGGTGCTCTGTCTGCCGTCGCGGCGCGTTCACAACTTCGATTCCCGTGTAAGCGGCGGTGGCCGGTTTTGTGGCGACTGTCGCTTTTCTCTCTCCTGCGGGCCCCATGTCAGGTCCGGTCCCTCATGTTTGTGGTAAGTTAAATTTGGTCCCTGAAGGTGTGATTTCGATTTTCTGCCTGATTTCTTTAATTTCAAGTTTTATTGTTTTTAATTGTGCCCTTCAATTAAAACTAATTATATAAAGCAATTTTAATTCGGTCCCTGTACTTTTGATTTTCGATTTCTTTATGGTTCCCTCAATTTTTCTGGTACCGAGGTTTTGTTTTCTTTAATTTCATCCTCCAATTGCAATTGGTAGTATATACAAAGTTTGATTTCAGTCCCTCTTCTTCTAATTTTTTTATACAATGACAGCATGTGATAAATATTTAATTTTTGGTCCTCCAATTATTTTTTTTTTCAATTTTATCCTTCAATTTGAATAAATTTTATATATGTTATTTTTCATTTTTGTCCTTATTCTTTTGATTTTCTATTTGATATTAATTCATATGATCTTTTTTCAATGTTTATTTTTTATTGGTGTTTATGCATCTATGCTTTTAGTTTTTGTTCTCAGTGTAACTTTTGTCCATGTATATATAAGTGTATTTAACACAATAATAATAATAATAATAATAATAATAATAATAATAATAATAATAATAATCATGATTTAATTATTTTTCATTCTTACTCTTTTGTTATTTTTTTCCCTCCCGATAATTTGATAAAAAAAATTTTTGCCAGTAATAGCAATGATAATTTTTTTGTATTTTTTTTATCTTTTGTTAAAGTTTCTGGGATATTTTTAGTCTTTCATTTATTTATTTTTCTTTCATTATTAACATAATAATAATAATTATAATAAGAATAATAATAATAGTGATTTTTATTAATATTATAATAATAGTGATTATGTATTCTATTATTATAATAATAGTGATTATTTATTCTTTCATAATAATAATAATAATAATAATAATTTTTAATTGATTTTTCTTGCTTGCTATTTTGTTCATGCTTTTTATTTTTTCCCCTCGGTATAATTTAATAATTTTTGCTGTTTTTATTCTAGCGACAATAATAATTTTAGATGTTAAGACTCCGATGTTACTATTGTTATAATATTTTAAATTAATATTGCTTCCTTTTCTTTTTTTTTAATTTGCTCTTTCTATTAATTGATTTTTATAATTTTATTATCTGCACAATAATGATTTCAGTAAGTTTTTTTTTTTCGTATTCAAATATTTTGCTCTTTTTTCTAATGTTAGTGCGCGCTCTTTTGTGATCATTTATGACGTAATACCTATATTCTAAAAGATGTAATCTATGCTTACGTGACAAACTCAACTCAAAATTTTAAACATTTTATCTGTTAATCTATAATTTTTATTTACTTATATCATATAAATTTATCGTTATAGATTTAATTATGTTAAATTATATACAAAAAATTACCCGCGGCAACACGCGGGCAATTAGATAGTTACCTTATAAAAGACGTATTTATTCGGACTGAAACTTATTATACAGATAAAAACCCTAGAACAGCAAATGTGGCATGGCCCACCAAACCATCTGTGATGTTATCTCTCACTAGTCACTACAGCAGCAGCCTATAGAGTTATTGGTTTTGCTTATCAAACACCGTCTAGACTTGCATGAGAAGCAACCTAACGTTGCTCCCACTCACATAGAAAAGGTAAGCAAAGGACAAAACTGAGAAAAACAATATATACAGAGTGATAACGAGAGGTTGCCTTGTGGAACACCAACTCCTTACGACCCCGTTTCACTGACCATCGACACTCCGGCATAAGGTCTGATCAACTACTCTAAAACGCGTGCTTCGAACACACTACAAACCCGAACAAACAGGACGTGGAGAGGTGAGAAACCACCCGGAGGGGCCGGAGAAGATGCAAAAGGCTCGTAAATCACTCGCCGTAAGGAGAAGTAGGAGTTCTCGGTCCAGCCCCGGTTGTCTTCTCGTATGCGTCCGACATAGACCTTCTTCGAAACCGAAAGGTCTCTCTGCTTCCTGTACAAAATACAATTGCCTTACGTCAGTGGCAAGGTTCACTCATCCCCACATTAAACAGTCTGGTAGGTAACAAAAAGAACGAGCAAGATATGTCCCATTAGTCACGGCATGATCCATGATCCAATTACATCCCATTAGTCACGGCATGATCCATAATCACCACAACGCATGGACCCAGTAAGGTATGATCTAGGTATTTGATAGTTCCCATTTCTTTGTAAGATCATATTGACTTTGTCAATTATAAGCTTTTAGTTCTTGGCTAAATTAATGGGGTATTAGAAAAATCGTTTACCGTAATCCAAGTGATGATACCTAGATTGACCAGAAAATAGTTTCATTTTGACTTCATCATGACCGTATGATATTATTTATCAAACATGAACCTTACTATATATTGTTATAATCCACAATACCATTGATGTGATATGCCAACTAAACCCTAAATAAAATGCGGATGCCAAGTAAAAAATCTGTAACATTAATATCAAAATTATTAATGTAAGGCATAGATCAATAGCAGTATAGCACCCCATGCATGTTAAACGCTGAAAAGGACATGAATGTCATTATCTACACGGCTATCAGACACAAAAACACCCAAACTTGCATCAACCAACCAAATTAAACTATCATCATTATCCAATCGACCCCGTAAAGGACAGAACTGCCCTTATTCTCCACTTTTCTAGGAGACAAGAATTTATCCATTGGCTAAAAAAACGAAGGGCATTATTGACTTACCAGAGAAAGGAGACACAGGAGGAGTAGAACCAGCTGGTGACGCCGGGGGTGTAGCAGACGTACCGTTATTCTGGTACCCCGGAGGTCTTACTATCATGATACTCCTTGTCACTTTCTGCGTCTCCTCCGTCGTCGCTTCACCACTGCACGACCTCGTCGCGCTACCACCACTACCATCAGATTCTATTATTCATAACCAAAAAAATTGTTTAGAAAATCTAAATTAGTTTCTAATTATGAGATTCGAATCCTCTTTAAGGCATGCAAAGGAAAAATTTAGTTCTCCAATCCTCTTTATCGGACTCAAATCAGTTGATTTATCATTTTATTATGGTTCATGATCGTGTTGGCAAGAATTGATTAGCGTACCCTTGCCGGAGTTTGGCTGGAGACCGAAGTTCGGTTTCTTCCGGAGCTTCCCCAGGCCGCTGTCCGGAAAAGGACCAGCAACGGTTTCATCCCAGAGCTGATCAAGAAAGCCCATGGCGCACGTTAGAAAAACGGTGTAATTTGGGGGAAGAAACACCGCCCTTTTGCAAATGCAGAGTTGTTTTAGGCTAGCAGCGTATAGGGGCAGTGAGTTTAGGGAGTGGAGAGAGGCATTTAAAGAGGAAGGGGGGCGTTAAGGGTCGAGCAAGTTTGGCTATATCGTGACCGTTGATCTGGATCGAAAAGTGATGAAGTGACGTGGCAAGTGCATGGATTGGACGCGTTTGCAAGGATAAGATCGATGTGAAATGTGGGGCTGGGATGCCGGAGATCTAAAGGGTAGAGATGAAACGTGGCGTGTCACGTGATGTCATTATCTACATTGGAAATAAGAAAGTTTCCTTAGCTTTATCCTGATTTATAATTCTTAGGGTTGGTATTGGATTCTATTACGGTATTGCCACTGGAGCTTCTTTAGCCGCCTTTCGATATGTTGATTTTTTCGGAGTTTTTGACGTGAGAACAGACGATTTTTTCTTTTCTTTTTGTGTATCGGGAATTATTAGAATTTCAAAAGTTTTCACGCCATTTTTTTATATTTTTTAATATAAATAATTATGTCATGAACCTAACAAATCTCGATTGGATAAAAATAGATTTCTATTTTTTTTTCTCTTTTTTTTCTAAAAATAACTTTATAAATATATTGATTTTTATAGTTAATTTGATAAATGATTATTTAATTATCTAGTCATATCAACTTTAAATTGAGATTAACAACTATATTTTTAAATAAAAATTCAAGGTTGTAAAATTAAAAATGTGCTCTTAAAATGTTTGGATAAGTAATAAATTGAATTGTCTCTTGTATTTTGGATTTAAGACTTAGATGGGATATATAAAGAAAAATATATATTGTGATTGCAATAATTAGGACGGACGTGACATGAAACATGATAATAAAAATTACTTATTTTTAACTTATCGATTACTACTGAAGCTAAAATAAATGTTTTATGAAAAGAAAAGAAAACATTTTATGTGGCCGTCTGGCTCCGCGGTTCACGTTACGTTTGCATTGAACCGCGGAGCTGAATGTTTCTAATACCAAATGGGACCCCAGATTATTTTTGTAGGTCCCATTAAATTCCAGCGGTTCAACCGCGTTTTGAAAAGCATCTTTTTTATGCTTTTCAAAACAAACGCAAGTGAAAATAAACTGAAGTAAATATTGAAAATAAAAAGAACACTAACATCATCACGTACACGTGCTGGTTCACAAATGGAATGAAGTATTCCTTACCATCGTCATTGCCTTCCTCACCGTCGCTGTTGGCTTCCTCTCATTACCATTGCCGCAGCTCCCTCTCTCTCCTCCACACCCACTGCCCCTCTCTCTCCACATGCAGCCACGCCCACAACTCCCTCTTTCACCCCCACAGCCACTGCTCCCCTCTCTCTCTTCACATGCAATCACGCCTACAGCTCCTTCTCTCTTCTCCACGACAACTCCTTCTCTCATCATCTCTCCAGCACCACCAGAGGCAACAAGCCCTGGCGTCGGCAGTTGCAGTAGCTAGTGCTGCAACCTTCTAGAGCTCTTACCGGCCACCACACAGTACTATTTACAATGTGACCACTACGGGAAGAACCACATCGGTCTCCTCTACCCGTCGGTACCGGCCGTTGATCCTCTCGTCACAGTTGGTCATGTTACTGTTCACGTGTTACGTGAATAATAACCACGTCTAAATAATTGAAATGAAAGGACGAAAGGAAAAACGATGCGTTTTGTGTCTTTTTTTTAACTCTTGTGCTGGGCTGGGCTTAGTAGAGTTGGGCCCTTTTGGCCCACCTTGATTGGCCGCCGCATTTAGTTTGGGACAGACTCAATCTAATTTTTTTTAATATTTTTTAAAAAAATTAAAAATTATATACATAGATCAACCCTAATGAAAAGGAAAGGTGCGTCACTTCGTTTTACTCTACAACCCCGTTACTTTTTGATTAATTGAGAATAAAAATGAGTGTGTAATTTACTTGAATTATTAATTACATTTTATTATTATGATAATTAAATCTACAATATTTTAAAAAATATACGTGTGTCCTTTAAAGTAATTTTACCAGTTGACAACAATATGAAAAATATGGTAACCAAGAAACTGTTTTTCATTAAATCTCCAATTCAACCACAGTTTTAACCAAACACTTCAATTTTAATTTTGAACCGCAGCTAAAAACGCTTTTCATGAAACTGTTTTTTTTCAACCTCAACCACAACAACAATAGCTGTGCCAAACAAGCTCTATATTTCCTTGCTACACACTTTGGTGTGGCTCATGAGTTGTTATAGGATTTGCTCTTTAGGAGTATAATTGTGGTTGTGTTTTTAAATTATTTTTTACTTAAAAATGAATTAAAATATATATTTTTTATTTTTAAAAAATTATTTTTTACATCAACATATTAAAATAATTTAAAAACATTAAAAAAATAGGTATAGCAAATAAGAAAACTTATTGTTTTCAAAAAAAATACTTTTGGTGTACTTTTCAAACACCACCTAAGTGTGTTTGTTCTGAAACAAAGATTTGTCTAATTCGTGTTATTACTAATTGAGCTCGATACACAATATGATTTACTTCAAGGTATCATCAATATTATAATAATCACATTCACACACACAACTCACGTATCGGTTTGTACGGACAAAACCGATTAACCCAAACCGAACCGGTTCGGTTAAAATATTAATATAAATAGCAACTTAAGAGAAGAAGTCCTAGATTCGTCCGTCCCCTTCCTCTCGCCTCCCTCTGCAACAAAAGTTACAAAACTAAGCCTCTCAGTTCGGTTTAACTAACATTTTAGCAGCCTCTCGCCTCCCTCTGCATCTTAAATCTTCGTCCCTCTCGCCTCTCGCTTCTCGGCCTGTCCCTCCCTCTGCAACCAACCAAACCAACCATTACCCTCTCTCCCTCTGCATCTGAACACATCGTTACTCCATTTCGACAGTTCCTCTTTATCATCGTCCCCATCCGACCGACACGGTTGCAGTTTACAAAAGGTGAGTAAATTGAACCTCTGTTTTATTTCTTGTTATATCTTATAGATCATCTGTCGTAGAGTAGTCATAGTCCCGTGGAGTTGATAAAATCAGAGCCATTGGACATACTATTCGAGGAAGCCCTACTGCTACCTCTTGCTATGCACTGAGATTATGATATATGATTATATGTTGATGTATTTAAGTAGTAATTAATTGATGTTGCTGGTATTTGAGATTATATGTTCATATCATGCCGTTGGTATTAGAGATTGATGTTGCTGCCTTGCTGGTAATTAATCACTGGTTGATAATGTTGAAAAATTTCCATTGTATTTAAATATGTTGCTGCCTTGCTGCTCTGTCATCGTGAAAGACTGAAAGTGTAGATAGGAAATTAGGAATATTAGGTGAAAAATCAGTATAATGAGAAAAATCAGTATAATGTATTTAAACATGTTGCTGCCTTGCTGCTATGATCATCGTGAAAGTGTGGATAGGAAATTAGGATTGGGAATATTAGGTGAAAAATCAGTATAAAAACATAGTGTAAATTCAGTGTAAACATAGTGAAAAATCAGTATAAAATTAGGATTAGGAATATAGAAAATAGTGTAAATTTATTATGCATATTTGCTGCAAATATTTTGTGAAATTAATATGAATATATGCTGCAAATATATTGTGAATTCTAAAATATATATTATTAACATGTTTTGATCTTTTTTCATTTGCTAATTACAAATGGAAAACTGTCAAAACCAAAATGTTTCATACACTCTATTTCTTTCCTTTCTATGTGGTGTTTGATGTCTCGTCCGTGACGATGACAGCTGTACACACGTAAAAAACAACAAAACGCAACTGATTTACAAAATCAATGGATTTGTAAGAATTATCTGCGAAATTTTTGGGTTTCATTGTCTATATAAAACGTATGCTTTGGCTTTATAGAAAGTAAAACAAGTCTAAAGGTTTTATTAGTTCAGCTTGAAATTGAATTTTTTTTGCAGTAATGGTCTGTTTGATGCCTTAACTTGATAATTGGACTTTAAATTGTCATCATGTTCTTGGGTTTTCTGTCTTAACTCTAAATTGTGCTTCTTTATATATTTTTGGTTTAATAGTTGGCTTGAAGATTTGATTTTGGTGTAAACAGCGGATTTTATAGTGTTTAGCATGCTTCAAATTTGTTTTTATCGAGTGCATGTGTGTTAAATTGTACTAAGCAAGGGGACTGGATGGCATTTGGTGATTTTTAGTTTCTTTGGTTGTAATAAGCAGCTGATAGAAGGAGCATTGAGATGGCACAGGCTCGAGGAGCTGATTTCATGTTCTGTGACTTGTGTGGAACAATGATGTTTTTGTATTCGAAGGAGCATGTTGAATGTCCTTTGTGCAAATTTAAGAAAAGTGCAAAAGGTACGGCTCGTGATCATCTATTTAGTTCAAAGTAGCAACAGCCAGCATATATGCTTAATGCTTTCATAGATTTTATAGTATTGCTGGTATTTGGATTATATTTTGATTCTTTCCCCTCCCCTCGTTTCTTACTGATACGTACCAAAAACAAAATCTCAATGCATAGTTGGTTTTTGATGTTTCCCAAACAAGAGATAGAATATTCCTGGTCAATTTCTATAAGAATCCATGCTTCACAGATAATAATTCTGAAATTGCTCACCACAATGCCTCACCAATTAGCACCGTGACTAGACAAACTCATTATGTTTGTACTTTCAGCTAACAAAGTTGGTGTTTCTTTCGCTGTAATTTGGATTTAGTGAGTTCTGAAAATTTTCAAAAGCTTGGTAAGAGCAAAGTAATATATTGCACTTTGATAATGCTTATCAATCCTTTTCTCTTGCAAGACTCTGTCCAGCCTATTTTATACAATGCTAATATCAGAACATAAGTGTTATCAATGCAGGTTTCCTAATCAACAAATCTATACACTGCAGTTATTCTGGATCATGTGTTTCTTTTAGGTGTTAGTTAATCTTCGTCTTGCAAGCTTTATAATTTGCAACTACCAATGTTTGCCTTTCCTGTGCCCAAAGTTTTATGTTTCCTGTTTATTCGTGTTTGGTGGGTAGGTGTCATGCACATGTATTACTTGGTCTTCATACATGTTCAATGTCAAACTGAAATGCTACATCTTGAAATCATCCATTTCAAATTCTGTCTCTGTCTAACATTTTCTGTTTGTCATGAGATTAATTTGCAATGCTGAAGTGAATTTCTGGGTTTATCTTGTATAGTTTAATATCATGCATGATGGCACTGTCTTACAAATTGTAAATTGTGGTGTTGTCTACTATCTTATGAAATCCCTCTATATTATGCCTTTTCTTGATAATCTACCTAACTGAATTTACTGCCACTGTCTTCAGATCTAAGTGAAAGAGAAATAAGCTATCAAGTCAGTTCTGAGGTATGCCTGCACTGACCTGTTGAGTTATGAATTTTTCTCGAGTTATCATGTGATCTTTTTTTCTTTTTCCTTTTCTTTTCTCTTGCAAATTGCATGTGGTAGGATATAAAGTATAAAGTTTGACTGCCACTCCATAATGTAGGGGGAACCTATAAAGAATGGTTTATGAATCTGGTTTCTTAGATCTTTTTGCTGAAAATGATTTCTCAATCTTAAAGTAGATCTAGGCACTTGTAAATATTTTTAACTTGAAAACTAAGGTTGTCAAATGTCATATTGCAGGTCATATATGGAAGCATATGCATCCAATCTTGTCCATCTCTTCATTTTCCTTTTGTTTTTTTCATTCAACAAGTTCTACTATGTGCAACTTCTGTGTCTTTTGGTGCAGGATATGAGGAGGGATCTAGGCATCTCACATTTTGAAGGAAAGATGGAAGTGAAGGACATGGAGGTAAATACTTTGGACAAGAATTGATTTTCCGCTTGCCTTCATCTTGGATTTGCTGGTAGTCCTAACATGAAGTTATTTTCTTTACAGATAAATAAGACATGTGAAAAATGCGGCCACACAAAGCTTAAATTTTCAACCAGACAAGTATTCTACCTCTCCTAATCACTTTGGCAACATCACCATCAAATTCACAATTTCATTTCTAATCGATCAACTTTGTATCCTCTTGTCCTACAGATGAGATCGGCAGATGAGGGCCAAACGACTTTTTTTCATTGCGCTAATTGCTTATACACATTTACTGAGAACTGATTCTCCAGATGTTGAAGCTTCCAAGACTGATCTACATAGAGCTCAGGTTAGATGCAACATTCTGAAGATGAAGTGTCTTGAAGGTTGTTATATGGTTTGATTGACAGCACAGAATGAACAGCCAGTAGTTGTGTTTTCAAGATTGTATTTTTCACCTAGAGAAAATTGGTTAGATGTCAAATTATCTACAAAACCTTGTTGAAGTTCTTTAATGTTTCGTTTTAGTTGAGCTAGTAAACAGTTCTGTTGTATGCTGAGCTAGTAACTGGGTTTGCATGAATGCTGTCACCGCCACGCCATAACCAAATCACTGACGTTAAAAGCAATGGCAGTAACCTTAAATACTGAATTTGTGGCTTTAAAGCTGTTTGGCACGGCGTTTTACCTGTCGTGCCGCAGCTTTTGGAATTTTTTTTTTTCATTTTAAATGAATATGTTTTGGTGTTTTTAGATTATTTTGATGTGCTGATATTAAAAATGATTTTTAAAAAATAAAAAAAACATCATTTTAATGTATTTCGGCACGAAAAACATTTTGAAAAGCTACCGCTACAGCTTTTCTAAACACTCTCCACCCCTTGTTCCGGAAACATGCTCCTTCCTATACTGCCTTGCAACAGGGATAAGCAATATTAAAAAAGAAAAAGAAAAACTGAATTACTCTAATTATTCAAATCGATTTGCATAACTTTTTTTTTAAAAAGAAAAATTTAGAGAACAAATAATTTGGATAATTATCTCAAATTTACTGGGGCAATTCAAGTAATACAAAAAAAAAATCAAATCAAATCACCTGAATTATATTCAATTACTAATTATATTAAATTCCTTTTGTTATTGTTTATGCCCAGCAATCTAGGCAATGTGCGTGGTGGTATCCACAACCAGGGCCTTGTTGGAAGCCAGCCTTGCCCTGTTAATTCCTTGGACCTTGGATTTAGAGTTGTCTAGTAGCCTCAAGAATGTTCTGGATGAAAGAGTAGTTAGCAAGGAGGAAACTCATCAATTTTCATGGCTACGTATTCCTGCTGAGTTCAAAGGTTTATCAAGTAAAGGAGACGGTGAAGAAATGTGTGGCCAAGCATTATCCCTTTCAAGGTAGGATTCCTTATGCCAACTTTGTCTTCTTTCCCTTTGTCAAATCTTTAAATTTAGTTGTCAAATATTTTTATTTGTAGTCATCTTATGATTCAACGTTTTGATTTCTCTCCTAGGTCTAACATAACAGCTGCCTAATTGTATGCTAAACAAATTAAGAAATTTTGGATATTTTCGTAGATGTTATATAGACTTGAATTTGAACATCTGGCTTGCAATATAAGAACTTACAGAGAATGACTTTTGCGCTGAGAAAGAAACCATACTGATTTTGTTAGTTCCTTCATGGATTACGAGTTACTATCCATGTGAAATTGTAGTTTTCGGAATTTTATGTTTATTTAACAAGCTTCCAGTACAAATTTACAAGTTTATTGATCCTCTTGATCTCTATCGATTATGTTAAACTCGCATCAATGATCCATTACCTCTGGCACTTCCACTGGATACTGGTCGATCCTGTCTGACCAAACATTCAAATTATCTGGTTTCATCTTGGAAATGCACTTCCAAACTGCACTATTACATTTAAATCCACTTCCAAATGCCAGTTGCCAGACCCTGTCACCCTGTCTAACCCTACCTTTTGCTTCAAGATAGCTTAGAGAGTACCAAGTTGATGAAGAAGATGTGTTACCAAACCTATAAAGTGTCATTTTTGATGCTTCCACATCCCTATCTTTCAACTTTAGGAACTCCTTTATAGCTCCGATCACAGCTCTGCCACCAGCATGAATGCAAAAGTGATCAAAAGCCTTCTTGAAGTCTGGGATATAGGAACCTCTCTTCTTTGCAGGAGGCCAAACTTTCTTCCACATAACTGATAGACCATACTGGATTAGCTCAGAGTAAGGCAGCGCAAGCGCAGCTAATGTGGTCATGTTAGTTTTCAGTGCCTCTCCGGCTACTTGTGGGATGGATCTTGACAATGAAACTCCGGTGAACCCCTCCTCATCTGCTTCTTGAACAACACATTTATATGAACTATCCTTGGATCCAAGATGAGTCCTAACCAGATGTTGGAGTTCATATTTAGCAATCTGCCGGTCGCTTTTGCGATTTGATAGCAAAATCGCAGCACCTCCCATTCGAAACAAGCAGTTTGCGAGAAGCATGGACTTGACTTGTCCATGGTACATGTTGGAACTCACTGACTCCATGCTGAGAACTAGAGCCAAGGAGTTCCTGTGCACTCTGAGGAGGTCTCGAGCAAGCGATATTGACAAAAGGCCAGCACTGCAGCCCATCCCTGAAAGATTGAAGCTCCTTATATTGCTTCTAAATCCAAATTTGTTGATCATCATTGTGGCTAAAGATGGAGTGGGGCATACAAGACTGCAATTTGTGATGATAATGTCAACGCTTTTCGGATCAATCCTGTGCTTGGTGAACAGGTCCTGGACTACTGTGAATAGCACCATTTCCACTTCGTCAATGGTGGAACTCAAGGAAGGATCACATGGAAATTGGTGGGCTCCAGGTGGCAAGTAGGTTTCGTTGCCAATGCCCGATCTTTCACTGATTTTGGTTTGAAACTCTATAGTTTTGCTGTCAAACTTACCCCATCTTTCTACATGCTCAATCAAGGAGGAGAGGGGAACTCGGAGAGTGTTTGGTGCCTTGTAGCACATGAAGTCAACAAGATATACACGCTTGGAATTGAATGAAAGGTACAGAGAAATTGCCACCATGAGAGTAACCGCTGCTAGCACTTTGAAATCAGCAAGGAGGACTAAGATTTCAACAATCCTGGTTTGCTCTAACATGAAACTCTCTCTGGCCATTTTTATGTTCTTGGGTGAATCTTGAATTATGATCTAGTGAGTTGATGTCTATATATGGCATGAATGGGACTAATCTCTGCTCTGTGAAGGGATGTGTGTCCTTGTTTAAGCATAACAAACGGCTGGTTAGAGACTCATGGAAAGAAAATGGGCAACTATAACATCCATGGAACATGCATTTTCCTCTGCAATGAATCAAGGGCAAGAAATTATTCTAACCCTCTATTCACTGTCACGAATTTTAAGTTAAGAGTGATGCTAGAAACCTCTAGATAGAAATCAGTGGGCATCCACAACAACATGCATGGAGCATGGCAGAAAAGTAATACAATGCCATAGAATTACAGTGGCACATTAAAAGCACTCGTGCTGTCATTTCTCCATCCAGACCGTCTAGGGCTTACACTTTCTGCTCACTTGTGCCCAGATGGAGCGGTCATGATAGACAAGGCTGCCTTTAGGAACCCTAATGAATAATCAATTCTCTGTATAATCCCTTTTTTTGTTGTTGTTGAAAACAATGTGATAATAGCTCGCACATTAAAATTCCAATCTCTGTGGCAATTTGACCAAATTAGAAGGAAAAAAGAAGAGCCAAAAGGGAAAGAACAGAATTGTTAGATAATTGGGTGCTTTGCCACTAGCACAAGTATTATAAATTCTTTAGGACATAGCATCAACACAAAAAGATTTTGAAAATATAGCACAACTAGAGAAAACTTAAGAGCTAAGAACAATGATAATTAAAGGTATTTGTTAGAGAATAATATAAATCATATTATGAGGATTCATCTAATAGATTAAGCTTTTAGATGAGATGGTTTCTTAACATGGTATCAGAACCTTATTGATTCATTAGTTACAAGTTCAAATCTCATTATTTCTATTTTATTTAATAAAAATCAAACACAAAATAATATGTGAATTTATGTAAATTTCAAACCCAAAACATTTTAATTTGAAGATACGTGTTAAAAAATAGTATAAATCATATTATAAAATTTTATCTAATTTTTTAAATTTTTAAATGAAATTCGTTTTTAATCGTCCTTGTAAAATCTTAAAAAAAATCTTGAAAACTTCAGAAGAATCCTGCTCTGTGTAACAGTAATTAAGACGAGCAGATGAACATGTACAAACCCTAGATAGTGACATAATCATTAGATCAGAGCAAGTTTTTGAAGTCTAGAGATTGGTGCATTGCGTGTGCAAAGAACCCACAGATATATTCCTCCCACCTCTCTCGCACAGACAGTCTGCCATGCTGTTAATGGCGACAACAATTGCTTGAATTTTAAGGTTCCTTGATTTGGCACTGCTCTCCTTGTCCCCCGTCTTTCCATTTCAATTTCCAACACCCCATCTGCTCTATCCAAGTTTCGAAAACCTCTCTCTGCTTTGCTTGCTCAAAAGAATGGAAAGAGACAAACCAGACTGCTACATTTGACTGCCATGGTTACTCCAGTTGATGATTATTTAACTCTCTCTTTTTAATTATTATCATGAAGTAAATATTAATATGTATTTAATTATAATAAAAAAACATCTCTGTTTTTCTCTCTTGCCATTGGAGACAAGCTCGAACGTATGGTTTTATTTTTGGTTTGGTTTATGCATGCCCCACGCTACAAGACCACCTCACCAGAAGAGCAAAGAAGAGAAATAAATGCCACACAAAACAAGTACACTATTTCTTGTGATATTTTTTAGAAATACTTTTTAATTGAGATATTAAAATAATATTTTTTATATTAACATATCAAAATCATTTAAAAATATTTAAAAATAAACACCCACCTCTTACAATTTTGAAGTCAATATATAAAGAAATTAGGTGAGCGAATTAACCATCAAGCAATCAATTCCTAATTTTCCAAATAAGAGTATAGAATTCTGTTTTAAGTCAAATATATATGATGTGATCAGTTTTCATTGCAGTCTGTATACAGTTTATTGTGGAAATCATCAGTTTACTCTTGGGTGGAAAAAAATGGAAACCTTGACGAGGGTAATTTAGTCTTTTCAATTAACTCGTTGGTCATTAAAAAATTCTATAAAATGTATTTTTACTTTTAGAAAAGAAAAGAAAACGTATTTAAGATTTTTGTCTTTCACATGTTTTTGTAAGCGTCACTGTATCATTTTATTACTGGCGAGCTGTCTGTGTTATATATATACACACACACATACATATTGGTTGATATTCTTGAAGGTTTATCTTTTTAACTTCTTGAAAGATCTGGCATGACATTAACAGCCCATCTGTCTATCTAGCTGGATGAACCTTGAGCCACTCTGCTACAGTGATTTAAAGAAGATGCCGGGGTCCTCAGGTACTGTGTTTCTTTAAGAGCTGCAGCCCTACACCTCCATATGCCACCAACTTTCTCTTTAAAGCCAACACTTCACTCTAAAAAATACTCAAAAGCAAAGCATCAAGTACTATATATATATATATATATATGTTAGGAAGATTAGGAAGGCAAGGGGATGATTAAATAATGGGGAAAAAGTAGAGGGATGGAGTCAGCATTTTGGCCTACCATTACCATATTACCAAGCTACATTTCTCTGTGCAAGCTGGATGATGCAAGGAGAAGAGAGATGGGAAAGGTGCGAAACCCATGTTGGAGTAGGGGAGCACGTGCAAGGAAAGTTTGAAGAGAGAGCTTGCACGTGCCCTGCTTCTCCAGCAAGAGCTACGCACCCACTATAACCTTCGTCTTCCACCATGATTCAGGAAAACTGAGAGAATTGTTGAGAAGCAATGGAGCTAGAGCTGGCCTGGCCATGCATTTATATACTACCACAAGTCCTAGAGAGAGAGAGGGAAGGAGAGAGAGAGAGAGAGATTGAGTCTTGAAGTGGGCAATCTTTAAAGAGTACCCTACCCCATATGAGAAAGCAATCGAAGCAATTCAAGTTTTGATGTGTAGAAAAAACCATGCCATTCTTAATGAAAACTTCAAGTGAAAACAAAATCATTAATTCAAATCAAAATCAATGTGATCTGTGATTCCCACCACCACTTTCTCTTCACAAGAGTGAACAACACTCACCAATCATCATCTTTGGATTACACTGTAGTAGGTCCCATAACAGACGACGTGGGGAGGGGGGGAGAGTTCAAGCTAGTGTGTGTGTAAATAGATTTGACCTTGAGTTTGACACTGAGTCAGGCCAGTGAATCTTATTCTTACCGGTTTGATTGGAGGCAATATTTTGTTACGTATGCATGGGGTCAGTTTGTGGGATAATTTCTGCCGCCAAACAGAGCAGACCCCACCCCTTTTTTCTTTATCCAAATTTTTGGTCTTCATGATGACCTCATAAACTGTCTTGAAAGATGAAAGTTCTGCTTCTTCATCATTTTTACTACTGTGTGATTGTGTTTTTTCAAAATGATTAGCTGTGCTTGGAACTGAAGTGGGATTTGATTTTTATTGAAATTCAAAAATATCATTTCAAGTATTTATTATGATGCAATAATTAATATATTTACATGTAAAAAATACTTTAAGAACAACAAGCAACCACATCATCTATGTATTAAAAAAATCAACACAATTTGATTAAAACTGAATTCATGGATCGCATATTCGATGATTATAAAAAATCTACCTTCTCTCTCACTCCCTCACGAGAAGAAAAAAAAACCCGACCGTTCTACCCCCCCATCACTGAAAACAATCACCAATCCCTCACCGAAACACCAAATTCTCTATCCACTGAAGAATCCGCTTACTTTGAAGGTAATGTTGTGCTTCGCAGGTTGTATCACTACAAAATCGTACTTTTTTTTTGCCATAAAATAAAAAAAATTCAACTTTTTTTAAAAACATGTTTGAAATATAATGCCACACATAGCGTTACTAGTGAGCTCCACATACATCACACCCCAAGTCTTTGGTTGTAAAATTTGGTGTGGTAAGAAAGGAGGGGGGGAATACTCAGAATTTGGATTGGCAGTGCAGTTAGTAATTAATATTGCCTGCTTACACATCAAATAGTAATGAGTTTCGACCAGGAATTGATGGCAAGTGAAAGACTGAAAGGTAGGTTGTGAGGGAGGAGAGACTCTCGTGTAGGTTTTATAGCAGAGGAAAATTGGATGATAGTGGGTGGGGGAGTGGCAGTAAAAGCAGGATATAATAAAGTGCAAGAAAATGCAGGTCGGGGTTGCGTGTGGCGATCAAGTTTTTGATTAAACACAGAGAAAACGAGAGATTTTTGGGAGGTGGATGAAGTTTTTATGTTGGTTTGTGGCAGCAGGGAGAGTCCCTAGGTTTGTGTATGATTCCTCATATCTAGTAAGAAAAAACAAGTGGTAAATAATATAAATTATATTTTGTATTCTCATTTGATAGTTTAAATTTTTAGATGAGATAATTATTTAGTGTGGTATCAGAACCTTGTTGATCGAATCTCACCATCCTTATTCTATTTAATAAAATAAAACACAAGATAGTATAAGTCTATGCAAGTTTCAAGCCCAAAAGACTTTCATTTGAGAGAGTATGTTGGAGAATGATATAAATTATATTCTGAAGTTTCAATTAACAACTTAAACTTTCAGATGAGATGTTTTCTCCATAAAAACCCACTCTCCACTTCCACCCCCCTTGGTTTATGCTGGGTTTTGTTTTCATGTTTCTGACCGATTCCACCTTGCTGTCTTGCAAATGACTTGACGAAGATTACACTAGAAAAAAAGAAGTAAATACTTAAAATGGGAGTCTTTTAACTTGTTAAAAAGAAGTAAACTAGTGCTTTAGGGGTAGACAGATCCTTTAATATGTCTTTACATGATGAAGTATCACACAAAAATGAATCTTTTCTAGCTGAGTTCTAGTTATGGGTTTTAGTAACTGTACGCATGACGATGTGTTTCTAAACAAAAAATAATTTTTTTAAAATAAAAAAAATAAAAAAAATATTATTTTGATTTATTTTTAAACAAAAAAATACTTTAAAAAATAACCTTAAACAAGCTTTTAATCATAGAAAAACTTTGCATATTTTAATCTAGTTTTGAGTCTGGTTGCTTAAATAACAAATAATATAGATAAAAAAAATTAAAAAGATGAAAATTGTGTTGTTTTATAGAGAAGAGATACGTGTTTTTGAGGACATCTTTTTTTAATTTAAGTAGAGAGGGGGTCCGAGTGTTGTCGAGAGAAATCATTTTTCTTTTCATGATAAACCTACCTCGATAACATATATGGAAAAGCTTGCCATAAATGACATAGTAAATAAATGAGACTTGGTGTGTGTTATTAATGGATGAGGTTGAAATAGTATTATTATTCATGAGTGAATCCCATAAATGACCCTGAAGTAATATTATTTTGGGATAAAACAATAAATAAATAAATAAATAAATGAACTTCCTAGTAGTTATAAGTTTTTATTGCTATTAATAATATCACAGCAATAAGAACTAATTTATTGGAAAATCCCTAGCGAAAGAAATCCCCGGAGCTACGAGAGAGATATTCCATTAAATAATTTATTTTGAAATAAATCTAATTAACCACATTAACATGTATCGAGGGAGTGAAGATGATTGCCATTAAGATAGAGATTAAGAGAACAACGTGGATTAAGGCCTAATTATCTTTATAATCTTCATTTCATACCTGTAGAGGCACGAACATGGACAGCAAATGAAACCCTATGATATTTCTTTCTTAGTTTTCAAAAGCACACTCGATGATCATGATTGAAGATCACACGGCTGTCAAACTTTTTTGCAGCGAAACTTTGGGAAGATATCTCTGATAAGCCATTTTGCCAGATGCTTGTTAGCATTTTGAGTCCAATGATGGGAGTCCCAGAAAACATACTGCTTAGGTTTTCTGCACACTGCTATGTTTGGAGCTCCACACATTTTCTGAAAGTCGTCGATGAAATTGTAATCGCTTTTAGGTCCACAACAAGCTTTTGTTAATGACTTGAACCCTGAAAACAGTGAAGAAATCATATTCCGAGAACTTATCTAATAGTTTAAATTTTTAGGTGAAATGATTCTTTTGACATGGTATCAGAGTCCTGTTGACTCAGCGATCAAGAGTTAGAATCTCACCATCTCTATTTTATTCGATAAAAATCAAGCATAAGGTAGTATGAGTTTATGCAAGTTTCAAGCTCAAAGAGTTTTCACTTGAGGAGGTATGTTAGAGAATAATATAAGTTACATTCCGAGATCTCGTCTAATAAGTTAAATTTTTAGGTGAGATGGTTACTTGACAGAAATGAATAATATTATTAAAATCATCTCTAACCTCTTGATCATGTCTCATAATTCAAGGGTTTTTGTGCGCGTCTGAAGAAATATTATTGCTCGTTCTTGTATTGACATGGAAAAAAACACTCACCAAGATGTCGAGAATTGTTCAAAACCCATTGCATTGCACTGTAAAGATCACCATACACTATATCTACGTGAGGGTATTCTCTTTTTAACTCTTCGATCCTTTTTTGAGACGGAGATTGCGATACATGGACAACCCATTGTTGTTCTTTATACAACCAAATCCATCGTAAGAAGTAGAAATATTGTTTGAAGAAGAGAATTTTGTAAGAAGTCGTGGTGAACAACCAGCCAGGGAAAGGCCATGAACAAGGACTCTACGAGCACCGTGATGGATGAGTTTCTGCAACCAATTAGTCAAAACATTTAGACGTGAAAAAGGTCACATCAGCCAAGAAATAGGTTTTAAAATTAAAAGGTTAATTAATTTGTTAAGGAAAACACATATTAACTTACCCTAACAGCTTGTTTCAGGGCCTCCACACAATCGGGCACCAGGCTATTCTTACATCTTCAATAGTTTTGTTTTGGGATAATGCTATGCCGTAGTCATTGCCTCCAGCAAAAGTTGTGAATAGAGATGATGCGAGTTCTCCTCACAGTCTATCAAATATAACAAAGTGATCAGTAAACACATGAGCTTTGAAATGAACAAATATTGTCCTTCCTACTTTACAGAAGATGGTGTGCATCGCATCAAAAGCATCATTTTTAGTGCATGTTTTTGCTGGCGAAACGCGGTTGCAACAGCAGTGCGCTGCGATGAAAACGCATTTTGTGAGCCCAGGTGAGGGAGTAAAATCCTGGTTGTCCCAGGCTTTTATAAAAGAAATATGTCCTGACTCGAACTCAAGATTTACTATGTAAATTTCAAACTCTTTGCTATCACGCCACGAGGATGGGCACTAAATACCCTTTAGCAAGAACATATAGAAATTACATTTGCCAGGATCTGATTTTGTAACTTAAATGAGAGGTATGAATATGATAGTAACCTTTGGGATCGTGACAATATCCTTGTAAATATTTGTCCAGCCATTCGAGCTGTACATGAAGAGGACTTTTAACATGATCGTTAGAGATGTTCTTTTCTGCAAGAAATTTCGTTGACAAGACGGTAGAGCCACCAACAGCAAGGTTCACTCCATGACATAAACTTTTTGTTGCGTTTTGATATTTCAAATAGGGTTCCAGGAAGGGAAGACCGGCTGATTTTGCTGCAAAAGTTTCAAACAAAACTAATTACATTCAGTATTATACCAAATAGCTACATATTTGCTTACCAAATCAAAGAAGAAAATGTTTGCTTACCAATGTAATCAATTATCAGCAACCCATCCGAGGCTCGGCCAGTTACTTTATGAATAGCTTGGCCATAGGGAGGTTTGGCAGACCAAACCTGAGGTATCTCTATAATATGATTGCTTGTGTCTGATAATGAAGCCCCAAAATTATATATTGCATTGAACCCGCATTGCTTGAGTGTGGTTGCCTCATCATATGTCTCACATGAACACTGAGAAAACCAAGAAGAAAAATTGAGCTTATAAGAACAGCTTGAAAGAAAGCTATGATCTTGCTAGCCATGGCTCAAGAGGGAATCAATCAATATCTATTATCACTTTCTGTTTTTTTAATAGTATTAATAGTAAAAGAAAATTAAACAGGCTGCCATACAACCTAGCAAGACAATACAGGATTTGTCTTAGACGAACTCCAGCTATAAGAACTCATCAAAAGAAGTGATAATTAAGATGATAACTGTTTCTTTTATATTAATTTATATAAAGTTGACGTTTGTTTCTATTGAATGCGTGTCTATAAAAACTGATTAGGATCATAAATGATTCTTTGATTAGTAAAAGTAGATTAATTTTATATGAAGCAGATGGAGTTATAACTTTAATCTAGATTCAAGTTCAGAGAATTTTGGAATTAAGGGGGAAAAAGAGCATAATATTAAAAAAGAAAAGCTTGTATGAGTTCTTCACGGTGCTATCTTCGAAAATCGCAAAATGAGAAGAGCCATATATATTTTTGAAGGATAGGATGATGAAACATTGTTTAGTGAATCACATTATCCACTGAACATCTCTAATCCCACACCAAATTAGAGATTCAAACAACTAATTGTGTTCCTAATTAACTAAGAAGATCCAGTTTACAGGTACGTTAATTGATGGCGAGCCTACTCGCATTACACTGTGGGGTACCTTGATGGGGAAATTTTTAGACTTTTATCAAACATTAGAAAGCTCAGCTTGTCCCATGTAGTGTTCTCTTTTCTCCATCACACAAGCTTAAGGTCGAGGAAGCTTTATGTATTGTTAAAATTAGGGTATAAATCTTTTGCCTAAGCGAATATGATAATGAATGTGATTCCTTTTGAAACCAAGGTTGTAAAATCCGTTCCGGGTACCGTTCCGGTTTTTTGTTTGGAACGGAACGTTCCGGTTTCGGTGCATTCCGGCGTTCCGTTCCGGTTTTGTACTGTTCATATTTATTTAATTATATATATGAAAAAAATAAAATATTAATTTAACAAGTATAATTTAAATTCAAGATAAATGAAATTTAAATTATACAATACAAACATAATCTCAAAATTAGAAACATCTTTGAAATTCCAAAATATTATGAAAGTAAAATGTTCTAAAATAAAAGAAAAATACATCAAACATCTTCTACATCATTAATATAAAAATAAGGATCTTGATCTGGCTGTGGAACATAAGGAAAGTCGTCAACAAGACATTCCAATAGCTGGTCATTTCCACCAAGCTCATTCTCATCATTTACACATGTCTCTTCATCATCTAAATTTAAAGTAGCGAAAGGTGCTTCGATACTCTCCCAACTTATGTCATCTCCATCAAGAAGACCGGGTTCTTCACAAATCCATTCATTCAATAGATCAATGTTGTCAAGGCTAATGGGATCTAAAGCATCTCTTGTTCTGCTCATATTCCTACAAAGAATAAACACGAAAGAAATTAAAAAATTAATAGCAATGTAATAGAAAATAATCACTAATATAATAATATTGATATTTTACTTACCTCTGTTGAATCTTTAGATTATAGCGAACAAATACTAAATCGTTTAATCTCTTGTGCTCAAGCCTATTTCGGTTTTTTGAATGGATGAATTCAAATACACTCCAATTTCTTTCGCACCCAGTTGCACTACAGCATTGACTAAGAACTCGAATTGCAAACTTTTGAAGTTCTGGAGTATCATTGCCGAATTGCTCCCACCATGAAACTAGATAACAAATTTTGAATAAATCAAATATTATAGATAAAAAAAGACATTATATTGTAAAAAATAAAAGTTATTACCTGGATTTAACTTTTCTCTTTGACGAATAGCTAGGGTTATACCAAAAAGACCAGTTGCTCTCTTATACTCCTCAATTTGGGCACTGATGTTATCTTGAGTATCACAATCAGGAACCAATCTCATAATTGTGGTAAGCAAACCTCGAGTTACCTCCCTTTGTTTTGAAAAAGAAGGCCTAAAAAATATTCCAGGATTAAGAAAACATCCTGCTGCATGTAATGGACTATGAAGTTGCTTATCCCATCTAGCATCAATTACCCGAATATATGGTCCATATTGAGACATTCTATTTTTCAACCTTGTTTTGATGGCTTCTTTTGCTTTATCCATTGCCTCATATAAATATCCCATAGATGGTTTTTCTTCACTGTCTGCTAACCTTAAAACTCGTACTAAAGGCTCGCTGACGTTGACTATATGTGCACATCTCGGCCAAAAGTCTTTATCTTGTAAAACTATAGCAGCAATTCCCTTTCCAACCCGACTTTTGCCATGACTTGATTCAACCCATTTTGTGCAAGTAAACATCTGTCGAAGCTCATTCTTAAACTTCAGTAAACATTGGAGGCTTAAGAAATGGGTTGCAAACCTTGTTATGCCAGGACGACATAAATCATGTCCATTTGTGAATTCTTTCCTCATCAAAGCTAGAACCCATGCATGGTTATATATAAACTTGGTTATATTTCTTGCCTTTTTAATGGTTTCATCAATCATTGGAAAATATCTCGGATCACAAATATTTTCTAGCATTAAATCAATGCAATGGGCAGCACAAGGAGACCAAAAAAAGGTATCATACCTTTGCTGCAAAGCTTTCCCAGCAGCCTTAAATGAAGCCTCATTATCACTAACAAATTGGACAATATTCTCTTGTCCAACTTCTTTGACAACTTCATCAAACATCTCCAGCAATGTCTCTTTATCTTTTCGAAGTCCTGAAGTGTCAACAGACTTCAAGAATACGGTGCCTCTCGGAGAATAGGCAAGGAAATTCACAATTGGTGCATTCCTCCTATTTGACCACCCGTCAGCCATAATTGAACATCCATAAACTCTCCAATCAGCCTTGATACTTAAAATGTATTCATGGACATCATGAACTACATCTTTCAAAAGTGGTCCTCTTAAATCATGATATGATGGGCCTTTAAACCCAGGTCCTATGGATGTTACGGCATCTAGCATTGGCTGATAATAATACGAATTAGCACTGTTAAACGGTATATTAGCATCATACCACCATGTTGCTACGGCTTTTCTTGCATTGTGTTCCATCTCTTTAGTAGCCATTGCACTTCTAATACTAGGCTGGGAACCCGGGGTAGTTCGTGGAGCAAATAAAGGAATCCTTCTTCCAGATGTACTTGTTCCTTGCACTGTCATTCTTCTACTTGTTTGTGAACGTATATCACCCGAACGAGGATTTGCAGCATCACCCTCTTCTATTTCTTCATCATTGGAAGCTGATTGAGAATTTCCAATATCAGTTCTAATTCTTTTTCTTCTCTCTTTCTCCATTGTCATGTCATCTACCAGTTGTTTCATTTGCCACTTAACCTCCGGAGGGACCTTTTTACAAGGTTCAACTTCACCTTTAATACCAGCAAGGTGGTACTTCAACCGAGTAACACCACCACCATTGATCCGTTTATTACAATAAATGCATATACTTGCATTCTTTACACCAGGAACCACCTGTCCATGAGCCCATGCTGGATCATCTGATCTTGCTGGAGCTGAATACATGGAAGTCCCACCACTAGATGAGTTTTCAGCCATGTAATTTAATCTGTTGTAAAAAGATAACACAAGTTAGGCATGTATCATTCTTTACTCCACGATTTGAAATTCATACCAAATTGGATTTCAAAACATGAATCTCTTAATGGACGATGCACAATGGTAAACAAAACTACACTTTATTCTCTATAAATTGATACTAGGGTTTGTTTCAATCCAACGTTTTCTATGTTCCTAGGTAGAAAATTCAGCCATACGCAATGAGACAGTGGTTTGAGAGCAGGTTAGTAACAGGCTTCAGCCAAGAGCACTTTCATAAGCAGAAACTCTCACTAAAATTCGTGCAGATCGAAGGAGGAGAAGCCATGTCAAGCAGCCAGTTTTAAACTAAAAAATGAATCCTCGATGATGTATTTAGGTTACAAACCAGTTTCTGACTAAAACCCATGAATTAATTTGTCAAGCTAACAACAAAACTATATAAAAAGTTTATAAACCTGATGATCTGAATAGCAACAGAAACTGCACAAGTTTGGCATTCTTCCACGGAGAGAAAACCTGGACAGTTTACGAGGCCATAAACCAGATCGGGGTTCTGGTTTGACCTGAGTTTGGAGGAGGAGTGGGGACTGGGAAACCTAATTACTTTATGATCACGTAATTAGAACATCTTATTAAAGAAAATATTAATTAAAAGTTGATTGTATATATTCCTTGATCACATAGATTTGATTGAGCTCGTAATTGATTACATTGGCCGGTTCTCTGTTGTTTATCATCTTTTGGTGTGGTTGCTGTGCATAAAGGCAACCACAAACAACTTGAGAGGGCCGTGTTTCATTGTAAAGTAACAATCTAGATACAAGTTCTGGAAACCACTGGCAAAATCTAACATTTCATTGAATAATTGGAGAAGGCAGATTTACCCAATGCTCCAAGTTAAAGAGTCACTCCTAATTTGTTATTCTGACTACTCAAATAAGCCTAAATAGCAAATCTAAAATTCAAATATATATATTAATATCAACTAAAAGCAAAGTAAGGCATGTAAGGGTCAAAATGAAGGTTCAACTTATGATTTTGTGCCGCCGTGTGGAAGAAATTGCGCCGCCGTGTGGAAGAAATTATGCCGCCGTGATTTTGATTTTTGATTTAGGGTTTCAGAAATTGAGCTGATTTAGGGGTTGAGGATTACAAATTGAGCTTTTCAAGTGAGGGATTTCTGGATTATGAATCGAAAACAAGGGATTTCTGGATTAATTTGAGAGAAGAGAAATCGGGAATAGGTTGGGGAAATTTGGGGAAATTGTTCGTTTGGGTCTGGGAGAGTGGGAGCGGGAAGAAGAAAGGGAAAGGAGATGAATTGTTTGCCCGTGTATTGGCTAAACGACGTCGTTTGTTACTTATGTAAACGACGTCGTTTTGGCTTGAACCGGAACGGAACGCCCGGTACGGAACCGGGGCGTTCCGGCCGGAATTCGTCCGGATTTTCCGGAACTGGCCGGGATTTTGACTGGGACAAAAACGTCGCCGTTTTGTCCCGGATTTTGCATTGGAACGGGCCGTTCCGGCCGGAACGGGATCAATAAGCCAGTTTGAAACTATAACAACTTTTGGTGGTAGCCAACAAAGCTTCATGCATGTGTTTACTTGCAAGACTAGCTCAAAAAGGTACACCGCCCTGTTTGGCATTGCGATCCCATCGGTTTTTGACCGAAATTTGAATTTTTTTTTCACTTTAAAAACCGAAAGTTTGGTGTCTTTAAATCATTTTGATGTGCTAATTTTAAAAATAATTTTTGAAAAATAAAAAAAATATCATTTTGATATATTTCAATCAATAAGCACTTTTCACTCTGTAATCCCATTTCAAATTTAATTAATTTATGTATTTGTGAAAACCCAGTGAGGGGGCTGATCATACGAGTTAACTGTAGAAAAGTAAGTTGTCACAAAGCCAGGAACCACCGACTCCTGAAAAACTTCAATGAGTGGTATTCAGATCAGATCACTACAGTCCTCGGATTTCGAAGGCCATAACTAAGGAAAGTGGAAGCACATAGTAAAGGACAACTCGAGCAAATTCCAGATTTTCAAATTGGCAGGGGGGCTCTCAATTTAGCAGCTGCAGTATTGCAGAAGGGCCAGCTCGGTAACAAAATTATAAAACATTAACTCGGTAAATGTTTTACAAAACATCACTTGATCAAACAAAAAAAATGGAGGGGGTTCAACTGAAGAAACAACATGATCGAGGTTATGAGACCTAAATTTCAGTCTTCCTCCTCTCCCTCGTTCTCAGCAATGTTGAAGTATCTCAACTCGTACACATTGCGATCTTTGTTGGATGCAATCACTCGTAGCCAATCCCTGACATTGTGCTTCTTCAAATACTTCTTTGTCAAGTACTTTAGATACCTGTACCCAAATCAAGATGGGAAGACGTGTGAGATAGGACACAGCAAAACCTTGCTGAAACAGACTACGATGACTTGGGTAAAAAAAGGGGATAGAAATTGAATGGTGTTATGGCAATTTCTACAATCAAAGCAAATTGACAACAGATAGAAACTGAAAAGTCCATGTTTTGGTGAATCAGACAGGATTCATGCAAAAATCAAATGGGTAATGAAAAGAACAAAACAGGAAGAAATAGGTGAGGCAATCAGGGAAATAGGGTGATCTATAAAACCACCATATATTTCTACACCATACAAACTGTGAAATTAGCACACAAGAGGTCATGTTCTGGCCTAGGCATTCATCGATAGTCCAGAAAAGTCTTCTCAATAATGTAATATTTACATGTTTAAAGCGGAAAAGTCAGCTGAAAAAAACAGGATCTGGTAGGTTTCAGAGAGTTTGGTTGTCTGGTTTTCCACTTCACTAAACCACCCAGGTCTATATGATCAGCCACTAAACCAAGAGAGATACAAGCAAGCTTCCCAGTGCAAAACAAGCATTATGCCCTGCTGAAATAAAACGCTCTCAAGCAAAAATGAGTGTAGCAAGACGAACACCTAGTCATCATGATCCCTGAACGCTACAAAACCATATGAACAAACTAGAACCACCACCAGTCCCCTTCGAAACTCTAGTTTCGCTTCTTGATCACCTGAGACTTCTTCTAAAAAACAGATTCCCACCATCTCCGATTGTCTATAAGATTAACCTTTACCAAGTAACCATGGCAAGCGATTCGATTCGCAACGATTATAGAGAGCTACGAAACAAATAAATACTAGCAAAAAGTACCACTAGCAATCTTTTATTATCACAGGCAACCCAGGAAACCCAAAAATAAAAAAACAAGCAAACAGCAGAGCAAGAGAAAGGGTTTTACCTTTTGGAGAAATTACTATCAGAAGTAACAGTAATCTTGTTCTTCTCACGAGTAAGAGTAACAGTATCACCAAGAGCACCAGCTTTGCCTCCAACTTTGATCCTCTCTTGAAGAAACTTTTCCAATGAAGCAATATCCATAATCTTATCCTCCACTGGCTTTGCACAATCTATTGTGAAGGTCGCACCCTTCTTCTTCCCTTTGGATCCTGCTGCCGTTGCCTTACTCATCTTTGATTACTCCCTGAAATTGAAGTCACAAGAAAAATAAAAACAAAGCCATAGGCAAAAAAAACAAAAGCTTTCTTCCATTTTAAAGAGATAAATGTTGAGGGAGCCAAAGAGTTACCGGTTGAGATTGTGCAAGCGAGGGAGAAGAAGCGGCGTCTACGAGAAAGAGAGTGAGTGAGACTAGGGTTTAGTTTATAAGGCTGGCTTTTCTATTTTTTACTCTAAGCTGTGGCTTAGCCCTTACAAATTGTTTAACATTTTATTTTGTTGTTACATGCTATTTGTTTTTATATTTTAAAATATTAAAAAAGATAATTTTTTAGTATTTTTAAAATAAGATTAAAGATAAATTTTAAAAAATAATATTGCTATTTAAATATATTGATGTTACTTTTATAATATCAAACATGCTCTTGATATTTAAATCATTATATTTCTTAGTTAATTTGTAGGATGTTTGATTAATCTAAATTTATTAAAATAATATTGTTTTATTTTAAGAAAATAAATTAACAAAACTTAATTCTATAATCAATTTTCATAAAACATTATATTGTTAATTTCATATCTTGACTTCTCTGCTAATTAAAGATTGAAATGCCTAATCATTTTTGTATCGTTTTGTTTGTAATTACATTTATCTTATCCTTATATTTGTGTCACTAAATAAATTTAATTTTTATAAAACTATTTTTTAATTGAAAATGCATTAGAAATACCAAAAAAATATTAATTTGTGTAAAATTATCATTTGGCAATGTTTCAAATGATATTTTATTTGGACCAAGAGAAAGTTTTAGATAGAAATAGGAAGCTGAGGTGAGAAATTGACATCATAATATAGCATAAGAATTGATCATTAAAAAAATAATTATTTTTTCATGTTATATTAATTTTCCCGAGAGTTATTGTCACACGCTATAGAAAGAAAGAAATTTAAAAAAAATATATATTTTTATTTTACATATTTTTATTATTGTTTAGTTAAATAAAAAATATTTTTAATAAAAAGTTTGACAACCAGATAAATAACTCTTTTTTAGAGACGTTTAACTGTATAATTTTTTTCAAATTTAATTTCAGTTATCATCAATATTTTTTATTTATTAACATATAATTTTGAATTAATTTGATTATATATTCATAAACCTTTTAAATTATATAACTTTAATGTATAAAAGCTCGACAAAACCCAGTTTATTTTTCTTCCTCGCCGCAAAACATGGCTAGTTTTTAACATGATTTTCAACATCAAACTTCAATGAAGATCGTTAGCACTAGTGATGGATTTATTAATTGCTAATTGGTGTGGTCATTACAATAATCAATTCATCCCTCTCTAGAACATCTGCCATCCTATTTTCTTAGGAGTAAACTTGAAAACAAATCATTTTTCGCTTCATTCTCTCATTGCATATTTGACTGCTAAATCATCGGTATTAAAGTCAACCCAATTACAAACCAGAAGACAAGAAAGAACAAAACTAATGTCTCCATTCAACTAAATACTGCTGTTGTTGTTATCTTTTCATTGGAGGCCCCGTATCTTGAATGTTTCAGTCCTTGGGTGGGACGAACTTTGCATAGCGTTCAGCCTTTGCTCCGGATTTGTGGTCGAAGTATTCAACCAAAGCAGCACCGGCCAATGCAGCCAGGGTGAGAGCCTGTGCATGAAGCCTGGATTACAAAAGGAAGAGGTCATGGTTAACAACTTGTACCCGTTAACATTTAGAACGAACACATAGCAAACATGGCTATATACTTGAACATTTAACAATGGCGGCAACATTAACAGCACAATGGGGTGGGGGGGGATGCTTCTAGATGACTCTCTCCCTCATTATTGAACTTGGAAACGAGGGTGCCGACTGCCATGGGAGAATGCAGACCTCCATGCACTGTTCATAAATATGAATTACCATAAAAAGTCTAGTAGCACGATCTAAGCTGACAGCATAGATTTCAATCCCATGCTTAACTGTGTATTTTCTAATGTCACAAAATCCAGTGAATCAACGACAGGCAAATTAGGACAAGACATTTTCACATTCATTGGTAAAGGTCAGAACTTGTACCCAAACAGTTATATTTCAAAACTAAGAATAATCATTCCATGTTTGAGAGTATCCCTATCTAGATGTTCATTGTTTATTGAGACAGGATTGAGCTGGGGTGGCACTAAAATCCATTGTCAATTGTCCCCTATCATTCTGAAGTTTGGTTTTTAATTCAGGAACTAGGTAAAGAACCAAAAATCAAGTAATGACAGCATAAATTGAGGTGTGATTGGCCCAAAAGGTAAAGGCACAACCATATCATGCCAATTGCTTTCTGATCATCACAAGAACTGAACATCACACGACACCAATTTACAAATGAACTGTTCGCTCAAGTACCTACAAATTCAAAGTAGGTTGCTTTCTGATCCTCATAAATTACCAAAGTCACCTAAAAACCTTCTAAGGGTCATCTTTTTCCATAATTTGGTACATGGAAAATGAACATCCATTGGTCTATTCTATTACCCAAGAAACAGATGATAATGAAATTCAAAACTTCAAATTTATTTCCTTCAAATCTGCATCAATATACAAGTACATGCAATATATGTTCACTTTATCATAATTTCTTCTCATTTCATAAGATAAACAAATGCAATAAAGATCACGTCGCAGAAGCTTAAAAACAATAAATCTAATAAAGAAAGCAAGCAACAAAGAAACTTTACCTGGCATGAATGATCTTGACACTGGTTTTCATATTTGGTTTCGACCAATTGTAGGCAGATGAACCCACAATACCACTGATCCATAGACACCCTACGTCGCAAAACAATCAAGTCAAAAAACCCACATCACAAAATCAAGAAAAGAACGCAACTCTGATCCAACAGAAAGTAAAGGACAAAGAAATTTGGAGAGAAACCCTTTTGGTAAAACACCATCAAATCAAAAACCCATATCACAAAAAATTGAAGCACAAAAGAAACAACTTTGATTCAATACAAAGTAAGGCACCAAAACAAATTTAAAAAGAAACCCCCTTTTTTTTATCTAAAAACACACAATCAAATGCAAAACCCATATTACAAAAAAAAAAAATAAGGAGAGGCAAAAGGCAATGGATTACCGACAGTTCTAAGCTTATGTTCAACAACCCATTCCCGGACAGATTCTACTTTGGTCTTGGCATCAGCCATTTTGAAGAGTGAATCTTGTTGTGTCTAGGAGAGATGGACAATCGATGTTTCATTTATGTTTTGTTTTTGTGGCGGAGGTTTAAAGGACGAGAGAGAGTAAACCGGTTTCGGGAAAAACCGCGGGCAGGCAAAAGAGGCAAATACGTAGATAGAGTAAGCCAGTGATGTTCTGTTGTAGCTGGTTTGTGACATCTGGAAAATATGTTTTAAATTGGGTGTTGGCTTGACTGGTTTCAGCATGTGGTTTCAGCATTGAATGTTTTTCCAGGGGGAGCATTTTTACTGAAATTTATTATTTTTTTTTAATTTAAAAAAATAAAATTTTTTTAATATATTTTTAAATAAAAAAACTTTAAATATCAATATCTAAACATATTTCAAATATCATTTTTATATATTTTTAAATATAAATTATTTTTAAAATAATTATTATAAATTTACAAAATTATTAATTTTAAAATCTATAAAATTAATTAAAACACCCCATTTTAATAAATAAAAAATTGTGTGGCGTGGACTACTCCAATAGTTTACGTTTCAAACATTTCTTCCCGTGAATTTTACCTGATCCATGCATATACTTTTTAAATTGTTTTAATAGGCTCCCCGACTTTTTGTTTTTGCTTGATTAAGTCTGTATGTCTTACAACATAGATAATGTGGTCCTTCATTGGAGATGCCATCAGGCAACAAAATTGGTTTTGATAAATGATTGACGTGTCCTTCCATACTTGATAATAAATAACTGAGAAAATAATTATAAAATTAAATGGAAAAATAAAGTTGTTGGGATAAAAGATAAACATTGAATTGATAATCGCATCACTTTAATATTTAATAAGCAAATAGGGACTCAATCAAACACAAAGATAGTAAAGAGACTCAATCAAAACAACACGAAGGGTACAGGGACCAATCAATCGGATAAAACCATTTCCCCGTAAAACTCAAATAATCCAGTGACACGTGTCAGTTCCTAAAATAAGCCAACAACTAGTAATTATATTAACATGTAAGGGTAAAATAGGATAGCACCTCCTCCTCAACTTTAAATCTCCTCTCCTAAGAGAAGAATCTCACGACTTCGAGAAAACTCTCAAAAACTCACTCTCTAGTCTTAAGTTGAAGGTCAGTTTAATTTATTTTTTCCATTCCATATATTGATAATCAGCTGATTTTCTTCCAATATTTTTACTAAAACTGGGATTCTTAATGATTTTTTATGCTCTTAATTCAAGTGTTTTTTTTGGTAATATTATCAGATGATTTATTTTTTATTTTTTATTTTTTTCTATAAGATTATCAGTTCATGTCTATTTTAATGCCGTTAATTAAATTTTTTAGATAATTTTTAATAATCGAAGTATTTTTTTACCTATCAAAATCACCGTTTCAATGCAATAACTCTCTCTGTATTTTTTTTAATGAATTTCTTATATTTTATTTATTTGATTTTTTTAATTCAATTTGAATTACTATAGCTGTCTTCAGGTTTTATCGTAATTAATGTTTTTCAGAGAAAAAAATGAGCCGAGCTAGTCGAACAATTTACGTTGGGAATCTTCCTGGCGATATTCGCCTGAGGGAAGTTGAAGATTTGTTTTATAAGGTATTGCACTCTATAATTTAATTTTTTATTCGAAAGAATTTTGTTGCGATCATCGAGCATTGGTGAGTTAATATTAGGAAGTTGATGCGAAGTGTTAAGAACATAGTGATGTTTGGTATTCTAGATTTATAATTTGGCAAAAGATTTTTGAAAGTACTGGCTAAACTACGGCACTGTGCTTAATAGAATGGATCGCATTTTATTAGTCTGGTAATTTCTGATCACGTGTTATTATTAGTATTTCGCCGATTCTGACTTGTATTGATTTTTAATTGCAGTATGGGCCCATTGCTGACATTGATTTGAAAATCCCGCCAAGACCTCCGGGCTATGCTTTTGTTGAGGTGAGATTTTTTTTTATTTTTTATATTAGGTAGAATTATCTGGGAAAGAGCTCTTACCTATGTATGTGCACTTTGGATGCATTATTTGCATTGAAGTACCTTTTTTTCTCCCATCCCTAGTATTTGTGTTTTGTTTATTTCTTTTTTTTCTTTTTATGTTACAGTTTGAAGAAGCTCGTGATGCTGAAGATGCAATTCGCGGCCGAGATGGGTATAATTTTGATGGGTGTAGATTACGGGTAAGTATATAATGTTTTCCTATCTATTATCTTTTTGTATATGTGACTCTTTTCTGCTAATGATATTGAATTTGGCTTGGTTGTTGCTTCTGTTTAGTACTTTCAAGTAATTCCATTTATCTGGGTGTAACTTGGTTTCTAGGTTGAGCTTGCCCATGGTGGGAGAAGACAATCATCACCAGTGGATCATTATAGCAGTTACAGTGGTAGGAGTGGTAGCCATGGGCCTTCCAAGCACTCTGACTATCGTGGTATGTTTCATTTTGATGTCCATCTTATAGTTTAATGATGTGTTTTCCATCAAATAGTTTATTTACTGTTTCTTAATGTCATGCAGTGCTAGTGACTGGATTGCCGTCTTCTGCTTCATGGCAAGACCTAAAGGTATGCTCAGACCTTAATTTTTCTACTGTGCTCACACTTCTCCTTGAGTATTTGTGTTCTAAGCCATGACTTGAGATCAGTTGGCTTTCATTGTTAAATTCGTTTTTATCATGTATATTCAATTATCAGGATCACATGCGTCGAGCTGGGGATGTCTGCTTTTCTCAAGTCTTTCGCGATCGTGGTGGTAAGCGAATTAATTTTACATTTATATTTTGCTGCACAGTTTCTGAATGGCCAGGTTAAACTGGTTAGCATAAGTAATCTCTATTAAGTAATTGATTTTCACTGGTCCATGTTTCTTACTCTGAGGTTAATTTTGGATTAGAAGGGTGATTAAATGGCTTTCCACCATATATTTAAATATTCACAATAATAGGTACTTTGGTTTAAACAATGAAAACAAGTTAATCTACTTCTTCTCAAACCTGCACTGTGTAAAGTTTTTCAATAACCACTGCAGTACTGCCTGAAATGGCTTTTCGAGCAATATTACATTTGAAGCTATTTGTGGATGCATTGCATACTGGACGTAAGAAAGAGAGGCTTCTGAACCAATTTTTTTTTATTTTTTTTATTTGAGGGCTGAATTTGAAAAATATTATTTGGAAGTAGAAGCAGTGGTTGACCCCGGTTTGAAATTATACCAGTAACACTTTTTAGCAAATTTTTTGCAGGCATGACAGGAATTGTGGACTACACAAACTATGATGATATGAAGTACGCTGTAAGTTGTTACCACTAACTTTAGGTGGCCTTTTAGAAAATCTTGTTAGTTTATTTATTAATAGGAAGCTAGTTTTGTGATGGTTATGCTGTTTCTTCCCCTGTAGATCAAGAAGCTTGACGACTCTGAGTTTCGGAATGCATTTTCAAGGGCATATGTTCGGGTATGTCAAGATCTGTATGCTGTGCTAGATCTTGGACATGTTGGTTCTTACTTGATTGTCTTATTCGTCTAGGTGAGGGAGTATGATTCTAGACGGAGTTACTCTAGGAGCCCCAGTCGCAGTTCATATGTGTCAAGAAGCCGGAGTCGAAGTCGCAGTGGAGGCTATAGTGACAGGAGCTGGAGGTCTATGTTGTCATAATTAATATAGAATGCTTATGTTTAAGCCATAATGATAATTGACTTAACATTGTGCTGTTTTGCAGCAAGTCTCCTAGGGCAAAACATTCACGGTGTTCTCGATCTGTATCTGTTTCTTCTCGTTCTTGTGCAGGATCATCTCCACAATCTTTTTCGAGGTATACCATCTCTGTTTTTCTTTCTGTTCTTGGTTGTTATTTTAAGATGTCCAACAAAATATAACTCAAGGTCATTTTTATCACAAATGGATGATAGGTGTTACAATTTACGTTGGACCTTTTTTTATTTGTACATCTTGATTTGCATTTTTATGTAATGGGATGTGTTTCTAAGAGAAGGGAAATTAAAGGGGCTGACTATCCAAGAAATGGGAAGATAATAGGGAATTAGGGCAAAAAGATAAATCTGTGAACATTCTATTCTCTTCTGCATTTGGTTGCTGTTTTATTCTTCATACCACCCTCCTTTTTACATCATAAGTCATGAGTTTTCCATTTTTTTAATTAGCAAATCTTTTCTTCAGATCTTTATAAGATTTAGTTGACGTCACTTCAATTTTGAAATGCACATCTTTTCATTATTGCATTTTCCCAAATAGCTTATAATGTTGGATTCCATTATAACTATTACATGAAAGAGCCAGAGTATGGATAAATAATCTAGTTTTTTACTTTTTCATTAAGGTTGATTTTACTGAATCAATGCACAAAAGGTTATGAAATAGTAGCAATAAATTGCTTTTTCATGACCATTGACTCATCCCATTTAGAGCAGCATGATAGCCAAGGTTACAGCTTCAGTTATGTATGCATCTTACATGAGTTATAAAGCTTCTTGGTGTCTTTGAATGGACGTTCACATGGGCAGAACATGTTTCTATTGCCTCTATTCCAACTTTTTTTGCAAGTCCCAAGTCCTTAACTTTGCATGATTGACTGGTCAATGTTAAATCTTTGTTCGCATGAGAAACACACCTTATGATTAAGTTACTGGAGCATCGACAGATGCCCACTTACAGTTGCAGAAACTTTTGAGGCTGAGCACAATTTTAGGTAGAGTAATGATTGTAGTTCCTTGCATTTTTCAAATTTACTACTATAGAGCATATTCTTCGTTCTCAATGTCTGGCTCTTTGAGCTTGCCTATCTTCCATTCCTTAGTGAGCTTGCCATTTTAAGTAGTTCATTTTTTTTGTTGGTCAATCTTTTTAATTTTTTTGTATCTGCTACTATTTCAGTGGATGAATCTCCAAATTTCATAGTATTTTTCAGCAATTGCCTTTTTTCTGATGGTGTCTTTCCTCAATATTGGAAATTTCAGATGCCATGGCAGTATCAAGTGTCTTGTAACCATGGCATTCCAACATAAACCTCTAGTTGTGCACCTTCTTGCTATATTCTTAATCCTTCTTCTTCTTCTTCACCAATTTGACAATCTTGCTCGGATGCTAAAACAATCTTAACTGCCTTTTGGAAATCGATAACTAATCATTGCTTGAAAGAGTGAAAAGTGCCACCAGGAAAGCGTGACTGGGTTGGCTAGTAGCATACCTTGTTTGTGAACTTTTCCCTGTTTGTTTTGCTTGATCTGGCTTTATGCAGCGACCTGACCACCTGGGGGTTGGATGTTAAGGACTTGGTGGGATGTGGTGGTCATATGCTTGCACCTCTTTGCTTGTTTTGAGGTAATGCTGTTTTTGTTGATGGGCACCCCTGGAAAATCCTCATAATCTTGCAATGCTATTAAGTTGGTTCCTAATAATCTCACAATGCTATAAAGTTGGTGTGTCAATTAGCATTAGAATTGATGAAGCTTGGATGGGATTATGATTTAAAAGCTGGATTACTGTGAAGTAAGCACCATTGGTGCCATCCGTCCATCAGTGGTACAAACTTGAAACTGCTTCGACATTACCCTTAACCTGTGTCTGGTATTCTCCCCGGATTTGGTGATACTGACAGGGAGGATTTAGTTCTTCTCTCTTCTGGTATGGATGGGGAAGATGCCTTTTCATTTGGAATCTTGTAATGGTGCTATACTTTATTTCTATCTTCTCTACGCATTGTTTTAAGTTCTCATTACCTGCTGGGAAAAGAATTAACAAATTCTCATCAGATAGTGAATTTGGTTACCCTTTTTTTAGTTGCTTCTAAAGATTAGTGGTACTTTTCTGTTTTATGGAAATATTTGCAGGTCCCATTCAAGATCCAGATCTCCTCTTGCTTCTGTAAGTGAAAGCCACCTTCATTCCATTATCAGCATCCCGTGTGCTGGAATACTGCCTACCGATTTGCTTACTGTAATATGTTGTCCTTGGTTATGTGCAGCCTCCTCGCAGAAAACATGGCCACAGAACCCCAAGCATAAGCCCTGGTCGTGTATCCCGTTCACCTTCTGTATGGCCATTCTCTCAGCTTAAATCATTTCGCCTTCATTATTTCATCCTGTACATTCGCTCTTCATTTTTTTACCTGACCATTCATGATCATTGTTGCAATTGACAGGTGAGGTCTGATCGAAGCCGTTCGGCGGACTCAGATCGTTGATGAGATCTTGCTCTCTCGGTTGCGCGCAACGTTTCCACGTTCTTAGTGAACTTGAAACCTATAAAGCTAGACATGGCTCGCTTATACAGTTGTATTTGGACTATTGACCATGAGATTATTCTCAGCTTATCAATCTTTACATTGAAATATGGCATTCGCAAGTGCTTTGTATCTTTTAGACTACAGGATGTGCCTGTAGTGGTAAGTTATCAACTTGTTTGTAGAAGCTACTTTGTTAGTTTCAAGTAAAATGATAATCGATCTAAAACTATGGATTATAAATACAGAATAAATTCAGAAAATAACGTGTGAAATTTTACCAAAAAAAATCATTTTTTTAAAAAATGTTAATTTATTTTTGTTGTGGTCGTTTACCTTATTTTTTTCTTCTTACTTTAAGCAAAACACTTGAAGAAGAAAAACATGCTCGTTTCTTGAAAAACCTGGAAAAGCGGGGCGAGTTTTATTATATTTATATTTTATTCATTATTATTATTGTAAAAAAAAAATAATCTTATTTACTATATTCACTACTGGGTTTTTAAAAAATATAACTATTTTTCAATACCCATATTTTACTCATTATTCATTAGATAATGCAACTAATAAAACACCCAGTTTAGATTAAATTGTCAACTAAAGTCAGTCCAAGCGAGTCATCAAGTTCCTTTGTAATTCTCAAATGATTTGAAACGGTGGATAAAGGTTTAGGAGGCACTTGGAAAATAGCATCACAGTTGATGCTGGCCAGGACCTCCATTGTATTGATACAACGTGGCGGGTCAGCTTGTTATCCGTTGACTTATGCATGCCCACGTCAAAGTGTGTGCGTGGCGGGGGCGGGGGGAAGCCTGATTGGCTGTCCAGCTTAATTATCCAACATTTGATCTTATTTATATCCTCAAAGGCAAAGAAACGAGGAAGCAAAAGTCCATCACACAGCCAGGTGGCTGCCAAAGAGATCGTTTTTCAGGGCCACTCAACAGTATTTTGAGCCTGTCAGGATTGACAGACTCCAAACATTATGTCATTTCTCAAGCATACATAATTTGGTTTCAGCCACAGTAGTGGTAGTTTGCTTCACCCAATAAGGATAATGATGGTGGTGTTGTCACCGGTTTTGCGATGACGTTCTCTCGGATCCATGCCTTTGGCGGAATCTGATGCCGGGATCTGAACCACCACCAGCCTGATGGAATGTGCTCCGACCTGAATCTCTGTCAACCTGATTTAATGAGAACGATGGCAAATGATTTCTTTCCCATGAGTGAAATCGAGCCGGCGGAGGATTTTCCGCTTCTTGGAAGTTCCGACCTGTTGCTCCTGATGGAATGAAATAGAAGCCAGTCTGATCAGATGACGAGGCCACTGCTCCTAATTGGGGCATACCTCTATGACTGCTGGATCTTCGGCTGCCGGAAACAACCGGTGTGCGGATAGGTGGAGAATTGCCAGGCTGTAGTTGTTGATAGTATGCTTGAAGGGCCTGAACTCTATCACGTGCTCGTGCATTGCTGCCCTGGTAAGGTGGAATCATTGAGGAAGTAGCTGAACTCCCCGGTCTAGCACTAGAACTGTGGACGAAAGAGGCGCATATGACGCAATTATACAACACAAAAGAAAATACATGTGAAAACAAAGGGGACATCTGTTTCAAATACTAAGCATTAACTGTTTTTCAACCTAAATGGTGTCGGCAAACCTATATTTTTCATGGCAAGGAATTTAATTTTTCTGAAGATATACATACCCATGTCCAACAAGGAATGGATGAATGAAAGATCCTGATCTTGGTGGAAGATCTGAAGAAGTTCTAGCCGACCTTTGAGTAACAGGTGGAGCTGAAGGCTGGTCTGCATTACCTATTCGATTGCCTGTTGTAGAGAAGGGAGGAGAATGGTGCTCCCAACTGTGATAATGGATATCCATGGCAGGAAAAGCATAGGAACTAGGGATCTCACTAGGTACTGATGGACCATTCCAGTGGCTGTTAAAACTAGAAACATCTGAAACACTGCCACTGGAGTTTGAAGATGAAGGATGAATTGGTCCAACATAGGCAATATATGGGCAAGGATGAGTAGCAGATGATACTGCTGCGGTATGTTCGGCAAATATGGCATGTTGCCCCAATAAATCATGATCTGCATCATAATATCAGTCCTATCAATATATAGTTAGCCATCATGCCTCCATTCTAGAACTTGAAAGAAAACCATTACTCAAACAGGATAGAGAATCTCTTACATCCATTTGATGAAAATTCGCCTTCCCTGCAACATAGAAAAATTAACACCTTAGACAAAGAGCAGTGCCTTGCTGGAAAACAGATAGAAAAACCATGCGGGTTGCATATATAGAAAAAGTAAAACTACTTCTCCCTTAGAACCAAAAAGCAGTCTGAGGGACAAGAATTGGTGCCATCCTACTATCCATTTTTTTTTTTTACTATTACATATCATATTTATTGAACCAAGTGGTTTTACCACAATATGCAGAAGGAATAACCACCCGAATTTCAACTAACTTAAGACTCCCCCAGCTGGTTCACACTAAAATCTTGTGCCATTGCCATGACATTTCTGTATTAGGTAGATTGTGGTGGGCATTAGCCAATAAAATTAAGAGTTTACAGATTCTGTGGTACTTGTGGATGCTCTGCATGAAACCCAGTATCTAATCAAAATGGTTGATCACACAAAAGATCTAAACAATCAGATTCTAAACATTGTCGTGACTCTTTAAACCAAACACTGCAAGTGTTGAATCAAAAGAACATATAAATGCTACTCAAACCATGGATAAGAGGAAAACCTACAAGGATATTGCCAAGCAAATCCCAAGCCAAGCCCCTAGGAGTAATAGATGTTCACTATCTGAATCATAGATTGCAGCTTTCAAAAGACCATAACGGAAATGGTGGACTGGGTTCATTTTCAATAACTACCAAGTTGGGACATAAATTTTTCATTAGAAATCTGCAGCTCACTTGCCCCCTTTATTCAAAATTCAGTTTTCAGTCATACTTAGTTGTTTTAAGAGCCACAAAAGCATCAGAGAATATGGACTGGGTTACATTTCCCAGAAATAGTAATAGTTAAAAAAAAAGATTTTCCATTCAAAATCTGCAGCCCATGTGCCCAATTGTTCATAATTCGGTTTTCAGCAACCACTCTTATTTTGTTCAGCAACCAGCTATCTCAGCCAAAAAAAATCTCACCCAGAGTCTCTAGTGTACCATCTGATTTCCATATTAAAAAATTCCAATGTCATAAAAACACAAAAATAAAAGGAGAGCAGATGTGTAAATACCAAGTGAAAATCCAATGATAAAAAACTTAGCATAGAAACTGGAACAGGAGCTTTAAAATGTAATTGATTTTAATGCTTACTCAAAGGATGAAGGAAGCCGTGCAAGGCTGCCAAATGGACACCAATGAACCCCAAAGGACTGCAAAACCATTCAGAACCAAATAAGTAAGAAGTTGTATGTCAGATGATATGCAAAAACTCCCACATGCACAGAACCATTCCTGTAATGTGTATCATACCCACACACAAGAACCAAAATGCCACTGAGAAACTTGCAGAAAACACAATCTTGGTATTAGCAGCAGCACACAAATTTTAAAGTAAATGTCCAGAACGATGTGTTGTTTCTCTTAGTTATATAAGCATGCACAAAGTCATTAATATAATATCAAAAATAATTTCCTGGTGCCCAAGTCCTCCTGCCCAACACCTGGCAATCTCTTAGAGCATCCATGCGTAGGAGAATATTTATTATTTCACCAATATATATGAAATCCAAATAACTCATCCATAGTAACAAAGGTAAATTTCCTTTTAGATAAAAGATTATATGATAAAAAAAAAAAGGAATAGAAAATAAAGAGCAATTAATGCCACACACACATGATATCTTGAGAGAATCATGTGTTGGGCAGGGAGAATTCCTGCTGCCATGTTCATACGATAAAGAGAAATGTAGATAGAGGAATAAATCTATTACTTTTGAAAAAGCTGCATCAATAGCATAGTGCATTCAAAGTACATTGTTAGATTCCAATTAGACGGGGTAGAAAACATTTCCCTCCACCTCACTTTAGCAAGCTCTTAGTTGCACCTTGTGGCATCTTCAACTCATCTCCTGAGGAAAATCCAGGGAATCTAGAGTTGGAAATACAAAATGGCAAGTTGTCCTTGTGCCTTAGTTCCAAGGACAAAAATAAATTTTAACCTCGAGATCTAATACAATTACCAACCTACCTGTGTGGCTGTGTCAATGGTCCAAATTTAAGATACCAGGATTGAGAATTCATCATCACTTCCTATGGTCCAAACTAGAGAAAAAGAAAGAGGCCATTATGTTGGTTGCATCAAATGGTTGGCATATCAATACTGAAGTGTGTATGGGAATCTACATTTCTTTCTCAGTCCAATAAACATGAAAGGAAGTGCACAAGCATCCTATCCACCTCGGTCCATTTATCTAAAAAACCTAGATGATATTGGCTAGACTAAACAGATTTTCTTTCTTTGATGACGTAGGAAGACAGGAAAAGGATAATAAACATAGCCAAAGGCTGGTTAACTGGATCATACGGCCAGATGAGAAAGGGATTTTTCTTATAAAATTCTCAAAATATCAAAAACATTCTTTATTACAGCAATAGAAGCCCTTAAATAGCAAAGCAAACTCTGATTAAAATAAATCCTAGCCTTTAAAATAACTTAATCTTAACCATCAACAACATTATCATAAATAATGCAAAAAAGTAAACTAGACAAGGAAAAAGACCAAGCTACAAGAAACCTGGCACAATACCATGCTGCAGTCAACCTTAAAACTTAACATACTAATTTGAATTTGCTCCTGCATCATTTGGTGTTTCCTAGTTTTGCATTTTTGCCTTTTTTCTTTCTAAGTATTTCAAAGGAGTAAACTTCTTAGAGAGCACTTTCAGGTATACAGCTTCTTGCTTTACAAGCAATTAACAACAAAAGAAATTGGCATTTTTACATTCTATCATTGATGCAAAGAAACAAAAGACATGATATATTCAGAGGTCCTAGGGGGACAACTTGGTAAGAAAAACGGTTTTCATAATCCAAAAGTTGATATCAGAACTAATACTGATTCCAAGTAACAAAGGGCTGCTGCAGCAACTAGAGGTGGTACTTAAAAGGTTTCTCAATACATGAAAACTACCATACATTTGTACCATATAAAAGCAAAATATTCATTAGAGAAAAATCCATTTACCATTTCAGAGTAGCTTAAGTCATAAAGGTCCTCATCATGAGCCCAGTCCTCCATGCTAAATTCTGGCAGTGAACGACAACCATTTGCATAGAGCCATTGGCCCTTCTCAATTTTCCGGCAATTAGGGCATTGCATTGCACCCTTTACATTAAATGCTGAGCCGATGCAGTCTGAAGATCATATGAAAAGATAAATTTCAACCAAAGTAGTAAAAAACAAAGAATACTCATAGAGTACAAAGTCAGTGATGAAATATGAGTGAGCACATCAATGCACCACTGTGTGGAAAGAATCTTGCTGGTGGTCTCCAAAGTAAACAAAACAAACACCAGAGCAGAGTGATACCAAAACCCAAAACATTAAAGAAAAAAGCATCTCCAAGCACTCAGTCACAAAAATAATCACTGTTGATGCTCCTAATGGAAGACGATTGAGCCTGCGCTAAAAAGCTGTAAAGAGAGTACTGCATATGCAAATTTCATGACACATTCCATGCTCTCCAACAAATGCTACCATGAATGTTCCTTATGTTTCTCTCTATAATGGGTCCAGAAGAAATTACTGTTGTGTGTTAATAAATTCTGAAGTTAGTATTCCTGAATTGTACTTTTGAGCATTGTTGTCAAAATCAAGAGCTGACTCGTACAATCATATGATTTTATGAGTCAACATGCATCTAACATGCAAACTTGGACTAAAAACTCGAAAACCAGTAAATCAGACTGACTCGTACAAAATCACAATTTTGCACCCGTGTTTGAGTTTATAGAAAGTATAAATACTTCCAAATGAACTCACCTTTCTCAATCCTGACCCACTAGCCAACACTACCACTCTCTCTCTCTCTCTCAAAACACCCTCTGTTTTTTTTACTTTGTCTTATCATCTCCTTCTCCTTCCTCTCTGTTTTGACATCAATTTTGGGGAAGATTACTTAGCAAAAACCATTTCTCAATGGAGTAAGATTATGGGTTTAGTATTTTCACCGTGTAAAATTCTCTTAATAAATAAATAAATCAATCAAGGGACAGCAGCAATCTGCACTGCTAATAACTTTAAGTAACTTGACGCGGTAAAAAAATTCATTCATTCTTATTCCATTACACAAGCTCTCAGCCCGATGACTCATAATCTCTGATTGCAATTTGCAAAATCTAAAATTCAATAGGATACAAATCTAACTTCCAATTTCATATCAGCATCACATCGGATACCCCAAAAATTCAACAACTTGATTTCAAAAGAAAGATCAAACAGATGCAAATCATAAAATTATGGCCTAAAAACGATCACACAAAATTCCATCTGCTACTATTTAGCAAGGAGCTGGAACCATATATCACCATTCATCCAGTAACTAAAAATCCAATCACACAAGAACCCCATATTCAAAAAATACCAAATCAAAACAACATTGCACTCAGATCTCAAAATGCCAAATCAAAACCAAAAAACACCAAAAATAAAACTTTTTTACATACCCAGATGAAATTGATGTCCACATTGAAGCTTGGCCCATGATCGATCTCCATTATCAGCAACCACTTCAAGACAAATCGAGCATGAAACTGACCCTCCAAACGACTTACCATTCAATCCTCCACCACCACCACCTCCATCGTCAACAATCACATCATTTTCACTGTTCCCCAGTCCCATCTCACCAAACCTAAAACCTTAAATCCTTCAATCTTCCTTCTTTCTTTATATAAATTAACACTCTTAGCTTTTCTTTCTATTTCTAAATTACCCCACCAAAAAACACAAACGCAAAAATAAAACCAAAAGAAAAATCCCAATAAATCAAGGATTCGATTACAAGTGGATTACATGAGATTACGAGAAAAAAGACTGTTTTTCTGGTTGATGGATTTACGTTTCTTGTCTCCTGCTTCCTATTCTTCTCTCTTGTTGTTGTTGTTTTTGCTTCTTTGTTCTGTCTGTTGATTTATTTTATCCGATCTTTTGTTGGAAATTATATTGTGACCGTTAGATTTTAGGGGAGGTTGAGGTTGCTGTTAGAGGGTAATAATAACTGCTGTCTTAATAGAATGATGGACGGTTCAGATTTATCTGGGCTAAGTCTGTGGATTCTGGCTGTTGGATTTGGGTTGGCTCACATTTATTTATTTATTTTATGGCCTTCTTGAGTCATTAACTATCTTGATCTCGTAATGGGAAATTAAACAAGAAAAATGCTTCGGTCGGTGTCGCCACCGCCCATGATTTAGATTGATAAGTATATGAAAATATATTATCCTGTCTGATTTAAAGTTTGGGTGATAAATTAATAATTTAATTTCATTAATAAATTATTTCAATTTTTTTATTTTAAAATAAAATGATATCATTTTAATAAAAAAAAATCTAATTTGCTTGAGCTAAGTTTTATTATTAAAATGAAAACTAGTATAAAAATATTTGGATTATTAAGAAGAAAAAAGGGGTCAACCAAGTTGCAATCTTTATGAGTTAACAAATGTTTTTTTTTTTTTTTTTAATTTGGGTTGGGTAGAAAGTGGTTGGATCAAGCATGAGAAGTGAAAACTATGGGAAGGAAATCGGATTCGTGTTTGCTAGTTCATGGTTTTGGGTTCTTGTTTATATAATTTTATTTACTTATTCATATATCATAATGAGATGTTTCTAAATTCGATGACTAAATTAACATTTAGATTATGATTATTTATTTTTAGTATGGCTTGATTAAGAAGATATACAAGGCCTTAATTTTCTTTGTTGTTCGGTCGTTGAACATCCTCTAAACCTATGAATTTGACAAGATTAGGGTCGATATAATTTATGACAAGGTTGTCAATTCAGTTTCGGTTAATACTTTATTTTTTTAAGTGGAACGGAATATTTTGATTTTGGAGTGTTTTAGCGCGTCATTCGGGTTGTACTGTTTATTTATATACATATATACTTAAATATATTAATTCAAAAAAAATTAGTTCAAATTCAAACACAATAAAATGATTTTTCTGAATAAAATTATGAAGATGTATAATATTACAAGAATGTCATAATTAATCTAGTAGGTCATTATATTATTTGATTACTCTTAAATTTTGACATAATATATATAAATATGTCAAGAGACTCCTCATAAAATTTTATCTTAATCTAATGATCGGATTAAAAGATATAATTGATATTGTAAAATTATTCATTATTTAAATAAAAAATACTATTTGGCAGAAACGAAACGGACTGAACGAAACCAGAATATTCTGGCTGAAATTGGGATATAATTTTCAGAATGGGCCGAAATATTAAACGAGGTAAAAACAACATCGTTTTATCTCGTTTTTTTAACTGATATAAAATGTTTCGGCTGTTTTAACGGAAAGAAAACAAAATTAACAACAATGCCTAATTTATTGTTCTCTATAATAAACTTTTACTTTAAAATTTTGTATCGTTGTTTTAGTTTTTTCCAATCAATCAAACATGTTTCTATATTTTTTTTCATGTATTATTTTTAATTTTGAACATTAAAATGAATTTAGCCACTGAAGAACTGTGTTTGGTATTAATTATAGTGAAAAATATTTTTTAAAAGTGTTCAATTAAAAACATTTTTTTAATATCAAGAAACTAAAATAATAAAAAGTTATTTAATTTTTTTTCATGAAAAAAATAACAAGCAGAAACATCGTACCCAATTCAGCAAAACTCCAATCCAATGCACAGACACATTGTAATTTGTAAGGTGTTGAATTCTGATTAGTGAAAGCAATTAGTTATTTGAGAGAGGGGTCAGCATCAATCCATCAATCCCTCCTTCATTTTTAATTTTTTTTCCATTTCGACGATTGATTTGCCCATCATGGGGCTCCGCAGCTGCGCTGTCAACCCTCAAGCTGCTGTGCGAGCGATGGTGAAAACTCCCCTTCCAACCTTCAGGGCAGACAAACTTGAATTTGGGAAGACAAGGTCATCCATTTACTCAGAACGCTGGCAAAAAATAATAGAAAATCGAATCAAAATATAGTAATCTGGTTTGATTAGGCCTCCCTTCCGCCATACAAAAACATAAAATTTATGTTCCTGAGGTACAGATTATACCCATATTAAAATACTTGTGGTCGCCTCCACATGTGCCTAGGAGTGCGCTTCCAAATTGGAGGCAGGCAGAGGATGCTTGGAAAGTCACACCCAGTTGCCCATATGGAATGCATAGCTGGTAGATGGTGTCTGCCAACCATACCCAGGATTTACCGACCTCTGTCCTCGCAAGGAAACTTCCTGTGTGACTCGGTTTTTCTTCTCGTTTCAACCCTGCCGTACCCGATTCAGAAATTTATTATTGGATTAACTTCTAGGTAGCAACATCAACTCAAACAAATTTGAAGGAGTTCAAGGGTGGATTGCCTTCTTTTCTGCCCATCATTCAAGCCCCACAGAGCATTCACAGAACAAGTCTGTATTCAATGGATATTGTACTTCATCATCTCTCTGGTCTACTTGCCCGCATGGCCTCAACCCTCATTCATAATCTGCTGCAAATTATGAGCGAGGGCTGAGGCCATTTGGGCAAGTAGACCAGAGAGATGATGAAATAAATGTGTGAGCTTTGCAATACCAGCTTATAATATGAAATAAATGTATCCTATTTTGTACAAAGCTTGCTCTATCAGATGTAGTTATCAGCAAAATACGTTGTCTGTGCAGCCTGTCTAGATTTTCACTACTGCTAGATCAATAAAATAAATAAATAAAGAAGAACCCAGTTATCAAATTCATTTTTTTTTTTAAAAGAAATCTTTCTTATTCTCGAAGAATAATGGGGCAAAGAGACAAGCTTACTCTCGCAGTACCCACTCCTTATAGGGATAGACGAAAGACCATGCTGTCTACATCTGTGAACTTTGTTCATCATAAAGATGCATGAAACTGGTGGAAGAATTTCATGAAATTTATAATGATGGTCCTATATGCATGATGCGTGATAATTTCATGACCACATCTCTTGATTCAAGAACAACTCCTCACATTTATGCAAAAGTGTTTGTGGGACTTGGCTATCCACTGGATCATATTAATTCATTTTTTAAGAAAATCTTGACATGAATGACATCGACCTGAGGACTCCAATTTCAATTGATACTTTCAGCGAGAGAGAGAGAGAGAGAGAGAGAGATTCAAAACATCGAAACCGTCCCCGGAGTCCAAAGTAGGTCTTTATGGGATAAGAAGATCGAGGATCTACTTAGATCTTATGATGAATGTGTGAACAATGTGTGATGATGGTGATAAGTGGAATGACTTTCATTCACTTCTGGAGAGCTGGGAGAACTTCCCTCGACAACACAACCTCCACTACTAATAGATCAAGATATAAAAATGATGTATAATGGACTCTCTATACTGTCATCCACAAAGATCCCTAACCAATGTAGGCTTATCTCCCCTTGAACCAATTGAAAACATAAAATCCACATAAAACCTATAATATTATTTGAAAACAATAACAAAATCCGAATGATAATTTTTTTATCGTACATTTAAATCTAAGTCCAAAAACAATAACAGCAAACAAATAGAAAAAAAGGCCAGCCTGGTATGCGTGGCCCAACACTTTTTCTGATTCTTTGTCCTGCTTTTGACTTTTGAGCAGTTAAAGTATTCCATCAGTCCATTGCCATCGTACCATCTGACAGGAATTATGCTGATGAATCCTGATATGATAATGCAAGCACACCACTATGAAGGACCACAGCATGCAGCCTGCAAATTGAGTGAACCATCCTGAAGCTCCTCAGTGCTAAATTCTAACAAGATGATTGTTCAATGTAGTGATTCAGAAGTGCTGCCTATTCAATATGAGCTAGAAAAATGGAATGGGAAAAAGATGAGTATGAAAATAGATGAACAGACCTGGCTAATCCATGCAATTTATATATGCAGCTGTTGAATGGTGATGTTAAGGTCGTGTTTCCAATGTCCTTTGTCCTTTTCTTCTGATAGCCATACTTTCTGCAGCCTTGGTGTGCTCAAGATTCCCAGGGAAAAAGTCTTCATCTTTGGACAATTTGTCACAATTACTTCTGTCAGACGGGGGAATCTGAAGGTGAAATTCACAGAGCAAAAGCTAGTGAGGCTTGCTAAACAATCAAGTTTCAGACTTTCCAATTTCCTGAAAATGATCTCATTTCCTGCTTCGTCTCCATTGCTTGCTACAATCTCTGTCACCATTTTGCATTCCTTTATACTCATTACAGAGAGTTGCACAAGACTTCTGGCAGTTGAGGATGTGACCAAGTATTTCAATGCTTTGCAATCCCGTACGTGCAAAGCTGTTAGATTTCCGAAAGATGATGCAGATGGTCCTAAATTGATCAAACTGCCACAAAACCCTACTTCCAAAGTTTCAAGATTTTGAAGAAGCTGGTCCACTCGGAGATCTTGGTTCCAAATTTTCTCCACATATGGAAGATAAAAAAGTTCCAAGCATCGTATCCTCGCAAGAGTATGTTCCTCCCCATCAACAAGTTGACATGGGAACAGCTCTTTGAAATAATCCCCAGTCACAACAAGCTTTTCCATATTCTGGAATCTATGCAGGATACCAAATGGAAATTCAGCTGATGCACCATAAAAGCATTGCAGCTTAAGAACTCTTAGTTTGTGAAAGAGGTCTGCTGAAAACTGGCCTTGACATACCTTTGCTGCATCTTTAACGTTTAGCGATAGTTCTTCCAAGTTGGGGATGACCTGGAAACCAAATGCACAAATGCAAGCTAAATATGAAGAGCCAAAGGTAGATATAGCAGTTTTTACAGCACATTCAATAAACAGGCCAGTCCCTTCCCACTGCTGGCAAGTCTTCTTGGTGCTTTCAAGTTAGATTTTCTTAGGCACTATTATGGTGAATGATGTTGTAACATTTACTGTTGCTTCACTCATTTAGAGCGTTGTTGTAGATTCAGGGTCCAGTTGTAGGGAAGTGGTAGGTTCATTATCATAAGAGTTTTGATTTGGTCCAGGTAGATGCAATCACGTTAGTACAAGTTTGTGCCTTCGGGTTTACTACAATATCCTATCCTATTGCTTCTTCTTGTGGGTTCTGAAGTGCACTTATAGAATTATATTCTGGAAGGGAGAAGTGTTGTCTTTTCTGAATCTTCTTCATAGATTGAATACCAAAAATAATGATGATAAGATAGAATGAAAGGCCAAAATGCAAGCACTGCAACCAGATTCGCCTTCGCATCTTCGCTAATTCTAGTCTAAAGTTCTTGTAGAGCATGACATTATCAAAAGAGTAGGTTGGAGTTTAATAATACAAGGAAAAGATGTTCCTATTTTGCACAGCTATCTAGGTCTAGCAAGAATAACTTCTCGTTTTCTTAATGGTGTCATGTAAGCCCAGGGAACCGGCACAGAGAATGTTCTGTATGTTTCAACATAACTCATTGAAGACATTGATGTTTAGAATTGTTAGTGATCATACCTTTTCAAATGAGAAAAGTGGTTGCTGAACTTGTATACCAGCTCCTTGAGTGCTCTGGAGCTCGGGATCAAATACCGGCACTTCGTGGCAAAGATGCACGTCTATTTTCTTTAATACCGGCCACTCTGAAGTGTGTCTTCCTGGGTAGAAACTCTTGAGTTTGGGCAAACCCCAAAGTATGAAAGAGGAGGTTTTAGGAAAAACAAACTTAGGAGCTTCTCCTAGGCGTTCTTCCTCCGCAACAATTTCCTCCACTCCACAACTACATAGTTTAAGCTCTTCGAGTTGTGGAAGGCCTAAGGCTACAGAGGCTGGGAAGAGACTTTTTAGACTTGGACATTTCAAAGCATTCACTAAATGAAGGTTTTGAAAAGAGAGAATTCCATGAGGATTCGTATTCCACACTTTCTTCAATTTTTGCAGGTTCCATACATACATATTTTTCAACTTGAAGGCTGTTACAACATGGGATTCTTTTTCATTCATCAGAGATCTGAGATCAAACACCTCTTCCAGTGAAGCACAATAATCTACCTCCAGGTGTTCTAAATTCTGAAATCTTCTCAGCATATTGGGTGGGAAAATATTCAACAACTTGTTTCCTTGTTTTACCTTCAGAACCTTGAGCTTGCAAAATGAATCTGAATGGAATTCAGTGTGCCATATCATATTCAAATTATCCATGCCAAGAATGTGCAGTTTCTCTATGTTAGAGAATGCAACCTAAGAAATCAATTCCACCATGTCAGTAGCTAATGACAAGAAAATTAAATTTCAGGTGGTCAAAGCAAATGCTGAACTGGGGTTGGGGACTGCAGGACTAGAAGGAAAAGAAGAAGAAAAGGACTCACTTTTTCATCAAAGAGAGTTGAGTTTGTTTCTCCAAACTGATTGTTCGATACTGCGTCTGTGCTTAAAGAATTAGAGATGAAGGTCTTCAGTCCAGGGCAATTCTCTATCCACAGTTCCTGCAAGAAGCAGCATTGGATTAAGTGACCGGTGCAGAATCTTGTGAGATTTGGAAGGCCCTTAAGCTTGAGGAGCTGTAGTTTTCGAAGCATCACTCCTCTCCCATTTTCTTCTTCTCCTAATCCGTTCTTAATTATTATTTCTTCCATAGACACGCAATCACATATATCAAGCCTTTTGAGTTGAGCAAGACTTTCAACCATAGAAGTAGTAAATAAATACTTTAGATTTCTACAGCCCTCCACTATCAAGCTTGTTAATCTCACAAACCAACAGGACAGTTCTCCAGGTTGGTCCTGCCATATCTTCTCAACTTCGATGGAGGAAAGTTTTAGGTCTTCCAAATTGGGGAATTCAATCTGCATGCACAATTGTTGCTTCATCATCAAGTTCTTTTCATTCGTCAAAATGAGAATGACACTAAAGTTTTATGCCAAAGTCATTAATATAAAGCAAACCTTTTTGTTAAAAAGTGTCATGGGAGTCCGGAGCCCAGTGTCAGATGCAATTTCATTAGACCTGACATCAGTGATTAACGGCTCCGGCCTGGTCTGTGATATGGAAGCTGCATTCGATTTGGAGGACACGCTTGTGAATTGGGGTAGATATTCCAGTGTCAGTGTTCGTAGTTGAGTCAACTTGATTGCTTCATCTTCGTCAGCCTCGCCTCCACTTTCCTCAGCAACAATCACTTCCATGATTTCGCAATCAATTATGCTGATCTCTTCCAGTTGCAAAAGGCCTCTTTCCATGTGCAACGTAAAGAGATTCTTCAACATCGGACAACTCTTTACCTTCAAAATTCTTAATTTGCTAAAAGAATCTGCCACAGGTTGACCATTACAAATCTTCTCCAACTTATTCAAATTGTCAAGAGACAGAGAGACCAGGAATGGAAAATCAACAACAGGACTTAACATGGTCGAGTCGACGATATATCGAATCTCAAGACAATTTTGGATATGGAGATGCTTCAAACTAGGAAAACCTTGCCCATCTAAATCATAGGAAACACTTTTAACACCCTCTAGTCCATCTAAATGTAGATCTTCAGTTCTCTTCAGCAACAGCTGGATACCCTCCTCCGACTGAATGCCTGCACTGATCTTCAGTTTCATTATTGTTGAAGTTTCACGCTTACTGGACCACTCCCACCCTTCTCCGATCAAAATATTAAATCTTTCCAATTTTTTGGAGAAGAAGTCTTTGGGAAGAATCATAGGATCTGTAATGTGCAAGTATAAAGTGCTTAAATATGGCAGATATTTCAGCTCAGCCAGGCTAGCATTGTTTCTTCGACTATCTAGTCCTTCAACCCCCCATTGCAAAAAGCTGTTCTCCATGTACAAGTCCTCTAGTTGGGTCAAGCATGACAGCACATTTGGCGGAATAATTTCAAGCGTCGGATTGTCTCTCAAATCAAGAAGTTGCAGACGAGTCAGTTTCCCAATTTCTCTCGGCAACCGAACAATGTTAGAACCTATTAAGCTGAGAACTTTTAGCATCTTTAGCTCTCCGATCAGAGCTATATCTATCAAACCACAACTATCCAGACACAATGTTTGAAGCTTTTCGAGAAATTGAAGCGAGGAAGGTAGTGTTGGGAGTTGCACACCTGTCATATCCATAAGTTGGAGAGTTTTTGTTCCCTTAAACAGACAGTCTGGGATTTTGAGCGAGGGATCTCCATTATACAGTATAAACGACTCCATTTTCGGACAGTTTAATACTTCAGGAAGTCCAGAAATTTTGCAACCCGGCAGAGAGATAGCACTGCACTGCTCAAGCATATCCTTGGCCGGCCATTCTCTTAATACCGTGCCAGATGATAATGCGAAGACACGATCCCTGGAAGCTACAGAGGCAGCAAAACCGTGAACAACATCATGCATTTTGACTATTCCATCTGCGCCACCTTCCAGCAAACAACAGGCTATGAGGTCATTGACCAATTTATTTAGTCTATGTCTTGCTTCTTCCAATGTACTGATACGTTTAAACAATCCCAGGCCAACGGTATATTTCAGTAAGTCAAGGATTCGAATTCCGTGAGGTATAAGTTGTCCACAAAGTAAGAATACTGACTTGATTTCTTCTCCTTTCAAAGAGTTGTAGCTCAGCTCTAGAGCTGAGTTAACTGGGCTATTAATTCCATCCTTGTCAAACCTTTTCAGACTTTCCAAAGCATCCTTCCACTCTGACACATCCCCACCTTTTAGTGCCGACGCAACAGTAACTAGATAAATGGGCAAACCAGCACATTTTTTGGCTATTTCTACAGCAACAAGCTCCAGGTCGGGATTTTTGATAACATCTCCTGCCTTATTCTTAAACAGATTCCATGCCTCATTCTCGAGTAAAACTTGAAGGTGGAAAAGTTTTTCTGTATCCATTCTACGGTATAATGCATTTCGATCTCTCGATGTCATCAATATTTTGCATCCCCGATGATCACTACCAGAAGGAATCCCCACATCATCCAGTTCAAGCCCCTCCCAAATGTCATCCAAAATCACAAGCACCTTTGTCTCTCTTTCAAGCCGCTCGCGTAAGCGTTCTGCTCTTACCCTGTCAGTCTCTGCTTCAAATTTGAAACCTAGCCCATCTGCTATTTCCTCCTGAATTCTTCTCAGGTGAGGAGTCATAGAAACAACAGCCAGAACCACCACATCAAAAATCCTGTTCGCCTTGACTTGTTCAGCAACCTTTTTCACAATTGTGGTCTTGCCCACACCAGGCATCCCATACACTCCAACTAGGTTGACATCATTATCCTTTAAGGCCTCCAAAATTTCATCCAAAACATGTCTTCTTGATTCGAAAGCCTCGTAATCTTTGACAGATCTGTCCCCTATACCACGTCGAGCAGGAGGGTAGGACACCCTATTAAATTCTCCTCGAAGACTGATCTTAACAGCTTCCTCGTCGATACTCTTTATCTCTGTACTAACCCTGTAGCGTGTCATCAAATTAGGGAACAACCCCATGAAGCACCTCTTCTTTGCCTTGTCTTTGTCCTTAAGAACCCTGTCAGCCTCTTCAGTGATACCATCCACGCTAGCAAGCCACTTGACAACATCATCTTCAATTTCTTCCGTTTTGTTTGTAGCCTCTTCTACAGAATGCAGCACCCTTGTTTTGTTATCTGACAGCTCCTCCATGTGAGTTTCGAGGCTCTTAACATTTCTGCTGTAGTGGTATACACGAGTAACGGAGCGCCTAATGGGATCAAATAACAGTTCCACAACTGTGGATGCCATGGAACTGAGGATCTCCATAGCCGATGTTCTGCCTTTGTTTAGCAGCAAAAACACAAGGAAAGGATGATCGCTACTGTGATATTTGAAAAACTATGGAGATGGATGTAGCAGATAAAATGAGTGAGTTTTTGCTTAGAGCAACTGCAGAGAGGGAGAGAGACTAGGTTAGTTTGTGAAGTTAATTCAAGTCAAGCAATCATATTCAAGTAAATATGAGCTAATGACTTTCTAAGAATTCTCTCATATCTGCAGAATCTGCAGCGTGGTATTTCTTGATAGGTTTTGTAATTTATTAAAAGATATTTTTAGGATATCCTTTCAATGAACAGCCTTGCATTTGTTTTTTCCATTATACATTATATTTATATGAAACGAAAAAATTCAGTGTTTTACTATGGGATGGGATGTGAACGATGCAATTCACATTAAAATTTGATAGTTTTGTCTTTTAAAAACTATAAAATTAACACATTGAGCTAAAATTATATTTTTCACATATTTATTACCCTATAATTATTTCCATGACCTAAAAAATACATGCAATGTATAAGAGACGTCAATAATATAATTATTGTATAGCCTTTAAGATGAAATCTGTTTTCCATTTTTATTAAATTTATTACTTCCTCAATACATGGCCAAGACAAAACCTTAAGATTTAGGATGGGTCCATAATTGCATGCAATAAAGCCTCTCGATTCTCAGGGAAATCATGTTCATCATGGCTTCTAAGAACCCTAAGTATGATAGCTCTCAGGAATCTTTTTACATTGAAAGAACAATTCTAAAAGCATTGGTGCCAAATAAACTGGAGGTGACGTCCTTGGCAACACTGCAATGGCATCTTTCTTTCTTCTCCTTCAAGCTCCCCTGTTCATCTCCTCTTATTTGTTCGAATGGTCAAAAGGGTCTTTTCACAAACCCAAAAGTAGCAGCGTGGTCCACCATCGAGAACCAAAATCATGGACCATAACCTTCTCTTGTGCTTTGAAAGTATTCCTCGCCATATATTCTTATTACTATTGGGGGAATATAATTCCTTTTTAATGCTCAACTTCAATATAACATGCATAATAGTTTCTTTTCCTTTCCAAGATAACCATGTCATCAAATCTAGATTGATCTAATAGGTTAACCTACTTGAACGGTGACTCCAACCTTGCACTCGAAGGGGTTTGGTAAGAATGTTTAGAAATACGTTTCAAATTAATTTTTTTATTTTATATTCTCTTCCTTCAAATTAATTTTTTATGTGTTTTTAAATCACTTTGTAAATCAATTGTTATCGTATTTGTCGTTACATTTTCTTAAAAATAACCCTGCCTGCAACGAAGCGAATGGTAAATACCTCGTTATGAACTATAACCGGTGCTGGCCTATCTCCTTGAAATGAGAACTTTTATAATTGTATAGACAACACACAGTGAAAGCAATCTCCCGAATCCAAACAAGCATTGTGGGAATATAAACGACTTGTCAACACATCATTTATTTATAATCCCACTAATATAATATAATTTTGATTTTTTGCAATTATCCTGTAAGGTTAAAGGTATTCTGTTTTGTATAATTTTAAAAAATAATCGATAAAAAAGGCATCACCTCTGGAGGATGTTGGTAACCTTTTGGGACGGTGTTTAAAGCAGTGCGCCACTCTTTACCCTGTAAATTGACACGTGTTGACATTCATGATACGAAAGATTTTAGTGACAAATTCTCTTTCTCTTCCACCTCAAAAGATGCGCTAGACTTACAAAATTACACAGTGATCCTCAATCGTTTAGTTGTATCAAAATTGATTTATTTGTTTTTAAATTTCATAACTTGACATTTGATTTTTTTTAATCAAATTTGATCCTATTTTTTATTCCTAGTTATATTTCTTTTGATTCCTTTTATTTAATCCCTGATAATTATAAAACCTAGTTTTTAACTAATATCGGGCGTGGTTGTAAGTATGATCGGGTCACAAAGTTAGAAGAGTCAATCTTAATTCTTAATTAATTCATATTAGACCTTAATTTTTTTAAAGCATTCAAATGATATTGTTTTTATTAATTTTTCTTTTAAAAAATAATCAACAAGTTTTAATTGAAGCAACAACTCAATCTATAATTTCGATGTAGTCAACCAAATAATTATTATTATTATTATTATTATTATTATTATTTGAATCCGTTTAGATCCCACAAGCCATAAACTCGCGTTTCGCCTCTAGGAATAAAAAAAATTTCTCTAGTTTTAACACATATAATTTCTTATTTTGTATTTCAATTTTTATTCTTTTATTTTTTGGTTTAGTTTTGATCCCTTGATTTTTTCCGGTCATTCTGAGATGATTCTTAATTTTTTGTTTGTATCTATACACCTCCACTCTTAGTTTAGATTTTTTATTTTTATTTGTATTTATATTAAATGCAGCATGCATTAAAAAATATAGTTAGTTCAACTTTGGTGGTGTAAAATGAGAGTGAAACTCTCTCTTATGCATGCATACGAAGATTATTTTGTATTTGTATATTATAAAAAAAATATGTGCAATATCCTTAATAGCCCCAAATTTAACTGTTGATTTTTTTGTCTTATTAGAGGCTATTATGGTTATTTTACTATACCCAAAAACATTAAAAATCTAAAATACCCCTAGACTCATGGCTAAAATCATTGTTCATCGAGAGGTAAAAAGTAATTTCACCATTATAATCCACAGTAATATGTGTATAAATACACAATGAATTTTATTGTGCAAAACTCTGATCTCCTTTAGCTTTTTAGTTATATATATATATATATATATATATATATATATATATATAAAGAACAATTTAAAAAACAGTATAAATAATGATTTTAGACATGACTCATGTAGACAGCAGAATGCAATTGATAATTTTCTAATATATGCATATATTTTTAAACATAATGGTTGTCATGTATAAATGTATAAGTGAGAAGGGACTTGTTCCCTTCCTCTGCACCTGGGTTCGATCCTCTATTTGCATGTCTGTCACCCCCGCGATGCCTTACATACACACTGGGCTTGCAAGGTATTCATTGAATTCGGGTATTAGTTGTGGTGCATGTAAATTGGTCTGGAACCCTGGTTATCAAAAAAGAAAAGTGGGTTCGGGGATTAGTTGTGATGTGCATAAGCTAGCCCGGACATCCCAGTTATAAAAAAAAAAGTATAAGCGGGAAACACTGTAGCAATCCATAGTGTTCTGCGAGGAGAGCTACAGTGCTTTCCCTACACCATTTCAAAACTAAAATGGGTGTGGGGATTAGTCGTGGTGCATGTAAGCTGACCCGGACACCCCGGTTATAAAAAAACAAAAAAAATATATAAGTGGGGAAAAAAATAATAAACATGGGTCGGGGTATTATTTATGATGTGTGTAAGCTGGCCCGGACAACCCGATTATAAAAAAAAGTATAAGTGGGAAAAAAATTCATGTTGCGTGTAAGCTGACCAGGATACCCCCGTTATAAAAAAAAAAACCAAACAAAATGTATAATTGGGAAAAAAAGAAAAAATGTAAGAAAAAAAGGGGTCTGGTAATTAATTGTTGTGCGCGTAAGCTGGCCCGAACACCCCAGTTATTAAAAATAAAATGTATAAGTAGGAAAAAAAAGTAAAAAAAGTGGGTTTGGAGATTAGTCGTGGTCCGCGTGAGCTGACCCGAACACCTTGATTATAAAAAAAACCAAAGAAAAAAGGAGCCTGGTTAAAAAAAAAAAGTGGAAGGGAAAGCACTATAGCAATCCACAGTGAAATGTGTGTTAGAGTATAGAAGAAAGAATATTCTAGAGTAGTATTTATATTCTAGAGTATGAAAGAATGTATGAGAAATGTGTATAAATAGAGAAGTGCACACACAACAAATATATACAAAACAGAAATCAATACAGCACAATTTTAAAATTCAGTCTCCCTCTCTTTTCTCTCTTCTCCCTCTTCCCTTCTCTAAACTAATTCTTCTTTCAATTATGCAAACTCTCTCAATCCTAACATGGTATCAGAGCTATTATCCTAGCGCATGAATTGATCCAAACTTCCACAATCTGATCCTTCAATGGATCCTTCAAAAAAAAAAAACTGCAGCTGACGATGAAGATGATCATCCATGTCGCTGCTGCTCCTCATTTAGTTGTTGTCTTGTTCATCCGACTGAGCATCTGTTTCTTCTTCTTTTCTCTGTAGTTTGCTCTGTAACCTCTCTGCATTGTCTTTGTTTTCAATTACTAACGCTGAAATTTCCAACAACAAATCTTGCATTTTCTTCAACACCTGTTTCTTCTCCTCTTCAGTCTCAGTAATACATTTCAAATTCTCCAAAAAAAAAAACTCAAACAGAGCAGCAGCAGATTTGTTTGGTTTCTGAGAGGGGAGGCTCTGCACAAATCTCAAGAGGACGTGCATCATCGCTCTCCACTCTCTCTTTAACCTTCTTCTCTTTCTTAGCCTCAGCTGCAGGAGGAGGAGACTGAAATACTTCATGGTATGCTCGCTCCATGCATCATCATACCAATCCGCCATCGATGAGTTCTTTGAGCTCAACAACTCTTGCGTTTCCTTCAACCTCAATCTTTCCTCTGTGTGAATTCTTCTTCACTCTTCTGATCTCAACATTTCTGCCACTTGATTCAAGAAAAGATTCATCCCTGCCAGTCTCCACTACTAAAAAAAAAAAGCAAATAGAGCAGCAACAGAGTGAGAATTACAGTGCATTGTGAAGAAGCAGCCACGATTCTCCCTCATTCCCCGGTTCTTCTTGTTATCTCTTGCAGCATTCCCGGCGAGGTACTCAATAATCTCGGCAGCGAGGTATTCAATGACAGTGGAGAGGTAGACAGGAGCACCAGCACCAAGGCGTTCAGCATACTTTCCCCGGAGAAGCGGATGTAGAAGCGAATGGAGAGGGTTTAACTGGAAGCTTGGGAGTTGCAAGAGCAGCTTCTAGAACTGCAAGCTCGACTTCATCTTTCTTGCCACAAAGAGGCTCGATTTGAGAAGAAACAGGACTTATGAGATGTTGAGACAACAACATAATGGTGCAACGAAGAGGTTGGTGTATTCTCTCTTCTGATTTCAGAAGAGCAGAGCAGAGGAAGAAGATGATGAGAGACATGGCTGAGGCGGCTGAGAAGAATTGGTTGTGAAACGTTTTGTAGGTTTTTTGTTTTGTGTTTTGGTGTCGTTTGTATTGTGGCGGTGTTTTGTGTGTGCTGGTGTCATTTGTGTTGTGTGTTGCCGTTTTGATCAGTTGTTATAATAATAATAAAAAAAAATGAAAAGAAAAAAAAAGAAGAAGAAGAAAGAAAGAAAAATCAATATCATTGAGAATTACAAAATGAATTCTTACACAGATTACGAAATTCATCGGCAAATGAAAAACTTCAGAAAAACTGAAGTAGCCAAATGAAAAACTTCAGAAAAATTGAAGTAGACAAATGAAATTCAAACTCATTCTATCACCTCTCTTATCTCCCATTTCTTTCTTCTCATCCCTCTCTTCTCAAAGATGAAAAACTTCAGAAAAACTGAAGTAGACAAAGGAAAAACTTCAGAAAAAAACTGAAGTAGACAAATGAAATGTCTTCTCTCTCTTCTATCTTCTTTGCCATTTGAGCATTTTTTTTTCTTCTCAATCGCATTCAAACTCCTCTTTTCTTTACATAGTGATTTTTGTCAAAAAAGATTCAGTACTCATGTGTTTTGTTTTCATTGCTGCAATCTCATGCTTGGTTTGTCAAAGCAAGAGATTGAGGGAGGATGTTAGAGTATAGAAGACAAAATATTCTAGAGTAGTATTTGTATTCTAGAGTATGAAAGAATGTATGAGAAATGTGTATAAATAGAGAAGTGCACACACAACAAATGTATACAAAACAAAAATCAATACAGCACAATTTTAAAATTCAGTCTCCCTCTCTTTTCTCTCTTCCCTTCTCTAAACTAATTCTTCTTTCAATTCTGCAAACTTTCTCAATCCTAACAATGTGTGGGGAGCTACATTGCTTTCACCACACCATTTATATGTATAATAAACTCTTATGATAAGTCCAAATTTCTCAAATAGAATGTAGAATAGCACTTTTTATATTAGCAGTAGAGCAATATTTTGGAATATAATAATTTCAGTGATTGTAATTATTTTGAATTTTATTCGTTTAAAAATATTGAAATGGAATAATCTATTTTATCATATTTTTTTATTTTAATATTAATTAGCGGTACATAGAAAGAAGACTCTTCCAATCTCTCTATCAAGCATATAAAATAATCCCGCTACTTAATTAGTGGCTTTTGAGTCAAAATCCACCTGCTTCTCCAAGCCTCCACTATCATTGTAGTCTTCTTTGGGTTTTTCATCGACCTCCATGGCCTTCACTCGTGAATCATATTCTGACGGCAGAGTATCCAAAATCAGGTAGCTGTCTATGGTGACTCCAGCCAGGTCCCCGGGTTTCAGCTTGTCAGGATCAACAAGCCCAACAACAGGAAGAAAAATAGTCTGCGTTTTAGGAAGAATTTAAATTTATAAATATTGATAAATGTGGCCAAGCTGCTGGTATCATTATACAATTTCCTCATGACTAAACTTCTGTCAACTCAAAAGATGATAGGAATTATTAAATGTGCTTGGCATATATGTGAAAGAAAACTATTAAATGTGCGATCTATAGAATGATGAGCACATGGAGCACTTGTAATGCATTTCTTGTTTTGATTGATTTTGGTTTTTGTCTCTGTGGCCGTGATTTTCTGTTTTAGTTGTGTACTAGTTAAATGCCCGCACTACGTTGCAGGCGGAGCAAAAAAAATTTACAACTGTTCAGATTAAAATATAATATTTCTACATGTAAAGTTTGATATAATGAAACAGATCAAAATACCATATCATAAAAACAGTAACATCGAAGTCTTAACTTCTAAAATTATCATTATTATTACTGTCAAAATAATAAAAATTATTAGACTACCTCGAGAAAAAATGAACAAAAAAATGAACAAAAAAGCAAGTAAGAACAAAAACTGAAATTATTATTATTATTCTTAATATTAATTTTATTATTGCGTTAATAAAAAAATAAAATTAAATCAAAGACTAAAAAAAGTTTAAAAATATTAACAAAAGAGCAAATAAAAAAATAAAATAAATGATAAAACAAAAGTAAAAATCATTTGACTTGAAAATTAAAAAAATTGACCGCACTACGTTGCGGGCTGAGCAAACAATTTTTATGATTGTTGAGATTAAAGAAATTAATAGGATTTGTTGGTCAACATGAAAATATAATATCTATATATGCAAAATTTAATATAATAAAACAGATTATCACACCCTATTATAAAAATAGCAACATCGAAGTCTTAACATCTAAAATTATAATTGCTATTATTGCCAAAACAATTAAAATTATCAAATTATCCTGAGAGAAAAACACTCAAAAACATTAACAAAAGAGTATGCAAGAAAAATAACTAAATTTATTATTGTTGTTGTTGTTATTGTGTTGATAATGAAAAAAAACAGAAATAAATGAAAGACTAAAAAAATCATAATAACTTTAACAAAAGATCAAACAAAAAAATAAAATCAAAATTATCAGGTAAAAAAAATTCATCTGACTTGAAAATAATAAAAAAACAATAAAAAACTAAAAGAAAGATAAAATAAAAAATTAAAATAAATGATAAAAAAAATTATTAGCTCAAAAAATAATCCTTTGACTTGAAAATTAAAAAAATTGAGCGCACTACGTTGCAGGCTGAGCAAGCAATTTTTATAATTGCTGGGATTAAAGAAATTAAAAGGATTTGTTGGTCCACAATTAAAATATAATATTTATATATACAAAATTTAATATAATAAAATAGATCACCACACCCTATTATAAAAATAGCAATATCGAAGTCTTGACATCTAAAATTATCATTCCTATTACTGTCAAAACAATAAAAATTATCAAATTATCCTGAGAGGAAAAAACTTAAAAACATTAACAAAAGAGTAAGTAAGAAAAATAATTGAAATTAAAATTATAATAATTATTATTGTTGTTGTTGTTGTTGTTGTTGTTGCTGTTGTTGTTGTTGTTGTTATGGTTGTTGTTGTTATTATTATTGTGTTAATAATGAAAAAAAACAAAAATAAATGAAAGACTAAAAAAATTCTAAAAACTTTAACAAAAGATCAAGCAAAAAATATAATAAAAATAAAAATTATTAGGCAAAAAAAATTCATTTGACTTGAAAATAAAAAAAAAACCAATAAAAAAACGAAAAGAAAGAACAAAGGGAGAAAAAAGAAGAAATATCAATTTTCAAATGATCATAGATACAAAATAAAATTTAAGAGCTAATTTTTTTCAAAAAAATATCACCTCAACAAATATAAAAACTAACAAAAATTAAAAATCAAAGCTAAGAGCACACTTATTCCAGAAATATAAAAAAAATAAAGGGATTAAAATCAAAAATTAAAAGTATAAAGGCCGAAATGGAAATCAAATAGATTATCAATTTCAATCAAAGGACAAAATTGAAAATATTGAAACTTCTATACCGAATAGATTAAGTTATTTCAACCCAATTCGGAAATTAAAAGAAGGAGGACCGAAGTGAAACATTAACATTTAATTAATTTAAATCGAAGGACCCAGTCGAACTAAATCAAAACTTAGATAACAGAAATCAGGACCATACATAAAATTCAAAGTATAGGGACTGAAGTGCAAAAGCAACAAAACCGGGGGCCTCTCCTGTATTTTTACGTGCAGGACAGAGAGAAAACCGGGCAAGCGGCTTTAACCGGCCACCGCCACGTCCACGACCACCATATGACAATACGCGCCCCACCGGGAGGAAGACCACGCGGAGCCACCTCGACGGAGACTCTGGTAGCCCATCTCCGTCTACACAATCACACCTCACGCGCCACCTTAACAAGGCGTGAGGCGGCATACTGTCGGTTGGGTGTCCTGGACGCGCCGACAGTATGTCGAGAAAAATAATAAAAAATGATGGCCAATTACCGGTATACCCCCGTGCTTAATTCATCAATTTTGTCTTATTAGAGGTTATATCTGTATTTAGCCATTTTTAAAAAAATTTAAAAAAAGTGCGGCGAACCGGACCGGGCCGTACACGTGCAATTACCTCCGTGACCCTAAGCCCAGAAGCCGTTTCTTGTCCTATTCAAGGTGCAAAGGCGTTCATCCACTGTTCATCGAAGGAAACATAATAATGATTTTTTTTATCTTTCGGAAAAAATTCCAACGGATAATCGTAAACTGGTTACTATATCCAATTTTCATTTTAAAATATGAGAAAGATGCAACATAATTTTTTACGAAAAATATACATGGAAAAATCTTGGAATTCGGCCGTATGCACGAAAACAACACATTTTTTATATTTTTTGAAAATTTTCTTTTTTATATATTTTTGCCTTTAAAAAAAATAAAAAAATTGTGGGCTGGACTGTCCAGCCCTGATGGGCCCATTGCCCATCCCCTTTCAGCTGGGCCGGGAACTGAACCCGGCCCAAACGGCTCAACGGGGGAGTGAATTAATTCACTCCCCCAGCGCTGAAGCAGACGATGCACAGTAAACGGTGGTCAACGGACCACGAAGAGAGGCTTAACTGCTACTTCCACTGGGTAGAGGAGGTCGAGGTGGTTCTCCTTGCGGTGGTGACGCCGGAAACGGAGGCCTATGGTGGCCGGAGGAGGCGTTGGGAACTGGTTTCTTTAACGCCGATGCAACTGCTGTGGCTGTTGCTGCCTGGCCGGAGGTCACGTCTAGGTGGCTTGTGTGAAGGAGGAGATGACGGTGGAGAGGATGGTGGTGCTAGGTGAGTTTCCGGTTGCCGGTTGTCGTTGGAGGAGAGGAGGAGCTGCTGCATGTTACTGTTTTTTAGAGAGAGAAACGTCGACTGGAGGAGAGGGGAAAAAAAAGAAGCTCACGTGAGGAGGAGATGACGGTGGAGAGGATGGTGGTTCTAGGTGTTGCTAGTTTCCATTGGAGGAGAGGAGGAGCTGCTGCATGTAACTATTTTTTTTAGAGAGAAACGTTGACTGGAGGAGAGAGAGAGAGCTGGAGGAGAGGGAGAAAAAAAAACGCTCACGTACACGCGCAAAGCATCGATAGAAAATATCCACTCTACAGTATTTTTACTCACATTATACAGTAAGCGTCTGATCTATTTTAGTATATAGAACGAGCGAATTACCCGCGCGATGCGCTGGGTTTTTTTTATCTATATAAAAAATTAATTGATTTTATGCATGTTGTATTTTGTTATTTTAATATTCAATGAGTAAAATTATAATTGATAAAATCTGTTAGAAACATGTGTTTTTTCAACTAAAAAATTATTGAATATTGCTACAACTAAAACTCTTTTGATAAAATCTGTTAGAAATGATTTTTTTTTATATGAAGGAAATTGAATGTAAAATTTATTGCTCATATTATTATATTAAAAATATTTTAGAATAATAATAAATAGGTCTCACATATTTATAAGAAAAATATAATCATTATCATTATTTTGAATGTCTCATCTATAATAATAAGAAATTTCAACACCTAATAGTATTAAAAAAAACTAAATAAATGGAAAATAAATAAATAAATATTATTAGATTTAAAAAAAATTGAAATGAAGATTAAAAAAAAGAGAAAATAGAAAATATCATTTTTGAAATGACTACCAACAAAAATTAAAATATAAACATAAAAGAAAATAACCTTAATAACAGTAGAAATAATAAAAATTGATGAGACCATAATTATTGTTAGAGAAAAAATTTCTATAAATTTTTTTATTTATATAATATTATATTCAAAGTATTTCAGAACAATGATATTATTTTTTTTTCAAAAAAAGAAATATATATATATATAATTAGTCTAACATATTTAAAAGAAAATAAAACTTACAAATAATAATTATCATTATTTTGAATGTTTTATCTATAATAATTAGAAAATTCAATACCTAATAATATTAAGAAAAAATAAATATGATTATATTTAAAGAAATTATTTAACTTGAAGAATAAAAAAAGAGAAATAATAAGAAATATTGTTTTGAAATGATTACCAACACAAATTAAAATTTAAAAATCAAAAAAATCTTAATAAGAGAGGAATAAAAAAATTGAAACAAAAACTAAGAGCATGTATATATATGGACAGAAATAAGAATTATGTAAGAAATATAAAAAAAGAATAAGAGAGGAATAAAAAAATTGAAACAAAAACTAAGAGCATGTATATATATGGACAGAAATAAGAATTATGTAAGAAATATAAAAAAAGGATTTTTTTTCAAATGGTAATGAACAATGAAAATCACAATTGAAATAATTGTTCATTACTGTTTGAAATTGCAATCTCCTTTCGCTATTTTATGAAATAATAGTAGTAGTTCCCGTAAGCTGACCCGAAAACCCTGTTTATAAAAGAAAAAATTATAAGAGCGAAAAATATAGAAAAAAATTCAAAAAGATGGGTTTGGGGATTATTCACGGCGTGTGTAAGTTGTCTCAGACATCACACTTATAAAAAAACGTATACGTGGGTTAAAAAGCAGTGAAAAAAATGTTAAAAAAATGGATTCAGAGATTAGTTGTGGTGCACGTAAGTTGTCACAGATACTCTAGTTAAAAAACACAAAAAAAGAAACCCAATGAAAAAAATATTAAGAAAGAGCTAACCAGGACACCCCGGTTATAGAAAAATGAAAAAAGAAAGTGTAATTCGAAAAAAAAAAAGGAAAAAAATGTTAAAAAAAGATGGGTACAAAGATTAGTCATGGTGCGTGTAAGCTGTCTCGGCCACCTCGTTTATTAAAAAAAAAGGAAGTCTAGTTATAGACAAAAAGTGCAAGGGGAAAGCATATTTTTAAACAGTAATGAGAGAAAAAATTGTGGGGCGCATAAACTAACACGAATATCCCGGTCATGGAAAAAAAATGTATAAGTAGGAAAAAAACAGGGAAAAAATGCACAAAAAAAAAGTGGATCTGGAGATTAGTCCTGGTGTGCGTAAGCTCACATGGATACTCCGATTTTTTTAAAAAAAAAGCGTAGATAAAAAAAATTCAAATAGTAATGAAAAGTGAAAATCATTGTTCATCAGTATTTAAAAACATCAGCAGCCGGAGAGATTCAAACTCTCGCTCTTGTGGTGCGGCAGCAAACGCGTTAACCACTCGACTTAGTTGTTCATCCTAGCATACATATAATAGTTATCTTACATTTTTTTGTTTTTTTTTGCATTTATTTTATATATATGTGACATGATATTTTTTTAGTTTACAATGATTTTTATTTTTATTTTTATTTTTATTTTTTAAGATTTATTCTTTATATTATTATATTAAAAGTATTTCAAAACACTTAGATTAAATTAATTTGAGATTTTAAAAAAAATCAGTTCATTTTTTTATATATATTTTCAGGCGTTGATACCTAACAAATATCAGAATATAGCCGCGCGTTGCGCTAGGCTTTTTTGATATAGCAAACTGATTAATTATTTAGCCTGCAAAGAATTATTTAGTTGGTAGATAGCAAAATGGAATCGTTAAATTCTATTGTATTTTTTTGTTTGTATTGAATTAGTTTGTTGTTGTTATCAGTTTAAGTGCTCGGATAATAATTTAGTTGACAACTCTCAAAATTATAATCGATAAAATCTATTAAAGATGAGTGGATTGTATTTTATAGCCAATTCATTAATGGGTGAACTTGCTTAGATATTTTATCGATTTATGTAATTTGCATATTGAAAAACTATAATTGATTAATTGGTAGGCGTGTTTTGATTGTTCTGACAGTTATTTAATTGGTGGACGTAAATTTGCAATTAATAAAATGAATAAAATATGAATTATTTTTTTCTTGTATCGAACTTGTTGATGATTGGGTTTATTTTAACAACAAAGAACGATTTAACCAGTTGATAGCAAAATTGCAACCGCTAAAATCTATCAGAGATGGATTATTTCTGGTTGATTGCTATTTTGTGTCGATTTATTTAATGCATAGATTGCAAAACTGCAATTGATTGATTATTTGGTGTGTCTTAATTGTTTTGACAATTATATAATCGGTTGATGAAAAAAATACAATCGATGATATCAATTAGAGATGAATAACTTTATTTTTTGTAGTCAATTGGGCATTCATTCACGGTTGGGTGTTTCGTAATGGTTGGGCTTATCATTTTCTTTTTTCTTTTTTATTTATTTTTCAAGTCAAATAATTTTTCAAAATCTAATAATATTTATTGTTGTTTTTTCATTCATTTAAAAAAAAATTAAAATATTATTAGGTGTTGAAATTTCTAATTATTGTAGATAAGGCATTGAAAATAATGACAATAATTATTCGTAAGTTTTTTTCTTTATAAATATGTTAGACTAATTATAGATTTTGCTATTTATTTAATATTAGTGCATTTAAAATAATGATAATAACTATTTGTGATTTTTTCTCTGATAAATATGTTAGACTAATTATATATTTTGCTATTTATTTCATATCAACACCTTCAAATATATATATTCATCACTTTTTGGAATTGCGATCTCCTTTAGGTATTCTAGAAAATAATAATAATCGTCGTGGTGCGCGTAAGCTGACCCGGACACCTCCGTTAAGAAAAAAAATGTATAAGTGACAAAACAAAATAGGAATTAAAAAATCAAAAAAAAATGGATCCGGAGATTAGTCGTGGTGCACGTAAGTTGGCCTGGACACTTCAGTTATTAAAAAAAACACCTCGGTTAACATAAAAAATGTATAAGTGGCAAAACAAAATAGGAATAAAAAAAATAAAAATAAAAGTGGATCCGGAGATTAGTCGTGGTGCACGTAAGTTGGCCTGGACACCTCAGTTATTAAAAAAAAATCTTGTTTTTTGTAAAAAAAAAAAAACAACCAGCTAGTAAAAAAATCATTTTTTTAACAAAAAAACCTGTTTTTTTTTTAAAAAAAAGTTCTTAAAAAAAAACAAATCATATTTGTAAAAAAAAAAACAACAATCAGTTATTAAAAAAAAAACTTTTTTTTTAACAAAAAAACCCTTTTTAAAAAAAAATAGTTATTAAAAACAAAAAATATTGTTTTTTGTAAAAAAAAAAAAAACAACCCGTTATAAAAAAAAAATATTTGTTTTTAACAAAAAAACATTTAAAAAAAAAAACAGTTCTTCAAAAAAAAAACAAAAAAAATTTGTAAAAAAAAAAAAAAACAAGTTATTAAAAAAAAATTACAAAAAAAAAACAGTTCTTTAAAAAAAAAACTTTTTTTTGACAAAAACAAAATAGTTCTTGGAAAAAAAAAACGAAATCAGATCGGTGTCCGAGCGGTTCGAACTCGCGCGCGCCAGTGTTGGCAGCGCGCGGCCAACCGCTCGGCCAAAGCAAGTCATTTGTCAATTTCACCATAAAAAGGACATAAAGTAGACCTGTGTTGAAAAAAAAAAGGGGGTTGACGAACTCGCGCGACGCACGGAGGACAAACGTCCAGTCCACAGTGCCGAGCCTGAGCTGTTTTAGCTATATAGTAATAAAATATAGTTGTTGTTGTTGTTACTCTTAAATGATTTCATTGATTGATTTAATTCATCTTCTTTGCATGCATGATTGACCCTCATGAGCTATCCTTTTGAAGAGAATGATCTTGTTATTCACTAGTCTTCTCCATTAAATATCTGCTTGGAAGTGTGGTTGAGATTATTTAAAAAAAATTATTTTTATTTTTCCTTTTGATTGAAATCAAGTTTTCTGATATTATCATATGAAAGTAATTACTCTTTATTTAAAAAACTTTTAAATAGTGTTTTAGATGGGCATATCCTAAAAACGAAGCATAGTAATGAAAAAATTAATCTAATTTGCTTGAGCTAGGTTTTATTACACAATGAAAACTAGTATAAAAATATTAGGATTATTAGGAAGAAAAAAGGGGTCAACCAAGTTGCAATCTTTACGAGTTAACAAATGTTTTTTTTTCTTTTTTCAATTTGGGTTGGGTAGAAAGTGGTTGGATCAAGCATGAGAAGTGAAAACTATGGGCAGGAAATCGGATTCGTGTTTGCTAGTTCATGGTTTTGGGTTCTTGTTTATATAATTTTATTTACTTATTCATATATTATTATGAGATGTTTCTAAATTCGATGACTAAATTAACATTTAGATTATGATTATTTATTTTCAGTATGGCTTGATTAAGAAGATATACAAGGCCTTAATTTTCTTTGTTGTTTGGTGGTAGAACATCTTCTAAACCTATGAATTTGACAAGATTAGTGTTGATCTAATTTATGATGCGTGTTCTTATTGCCATTGGAGTTCAAATTTGGGATAAAAGTATAGAAAATAAATTTATTATAATTTGATTTCATCTAAATATACAATAAAATAGTGTTGGGATATCATTTAGGTGTAAGAAAAAAGATTTAATTCTTCAATGGATATTGTACTTCATCATCTCTCTGGTCTACTTGCCCGCATGGCCTCAACCCTCATTCATAATCTGCTGCAAATTATGAGCGAGGGCTGAGGCCATTTGGGCAAGTAGACCAGAGAGGTGATGAAATAAATGTGTGAGCTTTGCAATACCAGCTTATAATATGAAATAAATGTATCCTATTTTGTACAAAGCTTGCTCCATCAGATGTAGTTACAGCAAAATACGTTGTCTGTGCAGCCTGTCTAGATTTTCACTACTGCTAGATCAATAAAATAAATAAATAAAGAAGAACCCAGTTATCAAATTCTTTTTTTAAAAAAAAAGAAATCTTTCTTATTCTCGAAGAATAATGGGGCAAAGAGACAAGCTTACTCTCGAAGTACCCCCTCCTTATAGGGATAGACGAAAGACCATGCTGTCTACATCTGTGAACTTTGTTCATCAAAAAGATGCATGAAACTGATAGGATTCCACAGCAAATTAGTAATTAGCTGTTGGCGGGATATTTGAAAGAGTAGGAGGGAAAATTAAAAACATAGTCCACGTGTCAATTAGGGGTGAGTCTGTTATAATTTCTGTTTTACTTGTAATTTCTGTTAGGCACCAACGGGAGGAAGGCTTCATAAAGAGCCATAGTAACCATACTGAATTTATGATTGAAATATACACAGAATTCCTTTCTTGGATTTTCCTTGTTTCCCCTGTTCTTGGCTGCATTTCTGAGGTCGAAAGATAGAGTCTTATCATTGGTATCAGAGCCTTTGATCCTCTAAGTTGTTCCTTCAGTGTATGCCCCGTGCTAGTATTCGTACCCGATCATCATCCATGGAAGCTCGTGTTACTGCGCTGGAAGCTTTGGGTACCAAGAATCAACTTCTTCTGGAAGCTAATCAGCTTCTTCTAGAGTCTCTGCAGCGACTTCTTGAGGATAAATTCACTTCAATTGATAAGAGATTTGAATCAATCGAAGCTCGGTTTGAGGGAAGTATTGAGAAGGAGGGTGAAGGCAGTCGTAGGCGTGGAGTGACAGACCCACGAGAAAAGGAGAAAGGCTATCCTTCTCATAATCGAATGCCTTTCATCAAGATGGATTTCCCGAGGTTCAATGATGGTGATGATCCTATTGAATGGATCTATAAGGTGGAGCAGTACTTTGATTATTTCTCTGTGCCACCTGAGAAGAAGGTAAAAATGGTTTTGTTCCACCTTGACAAGGAGAGTCTTGCAGTGGTTCCAATGGGAGGAGTATGCATCTTCTTTCTCCAACTGGGAAGATTTCACAAAGGCATTCTGCAAGGAGTTTGGCCCGCATGGGTTTGAAGATTTTGTAGAAGAATTTTTTAAACTGAGGCAGACTGGGACGTTGAAGGATTACATTGCTGAGTTCAGAAAATTGGCAACCAGAATCCGTGACCTTAGCCCGACCCTAAGGCTAAGCTGTTTCATTTGAGGATTACGAGAAGTAATCAGGCACGATGTGAAGTTGTTACGACCTGCCACTATTCACGAAGCCATGAGTTTCGCTCATGAGGTGGAGGCTAAATTCCAGAAATTAAGGTTGGTGCACTCTTCTGGTAATTTTAGCTCACGATCACTTCAATCACCATTATAGCATGATGTTACACCTGCTAGAACTAGAATTGAACCCACAGCTGGTAAGGATATGTCCTTTAAAAAACTCACACCCGAGGAGGTTCAATTGAAGAGGCAGAATAATCTTTGCTTTTACTGTGATGAGAAGTTTGTGAGGGGGCATAAATGTGCTCGTAAACAAGTATTGTTGTTAGATATGGGGTATAACAGCTCTGATGAAGAGGAATTAGCTCAGGAGACACAACCAACTGAGCAGATAACAGAGATAAATGCATGTTGTATCACTGCCCGTGCGCTATATGGAATTCCAGCTCCTAGTGCCAATAAAACCATGAACATCACTGCTACTATCAAGAATTGTGTTGTTATAGTGCTGCTGGATTCGGGTAGTTCCCATAATTCCATACATGTTGGCATGGTTAAAAGGTTGGGATGGAAGTTAGACCCAACTTATAATTGTGAAGTCATGATTGCGGATGGGGGGCAAGTTCCATGCAAGGGGTCATGTGCTGCGGTGCCATTAACCATTGGCAGTTACGGATACACCTCAGACATGTTCGCATTACAATTGGGGGGCTGTGACATTGTGCTAGGAGTGCAGTGGTTAAGGACTCTCGGTCCAGTTTTATGGGATTTTGAAGCCTTAACTATGAAATTTTGGTGTGGGAGGGAGCAGATATGCTTGTCTAGTGCCAGACCTCAATCTCCACTCCCTATTTCTTGTCAACAAATGGACAAGTTATTATTCTCAGGATGCTATGGGGTATTATTGTGTGCTATAGAAGGGGGAAGCTTAGCCATACCTGCACCTACACCTGGAGGTCCCACAGATGAGTTGTCTTCTACGCAGCAACAAGAACTACAAGCTCTGCTGAACTCCTTTGTTGCCATTTTTGGTACTCCCAAATCTCTTCCTCCTGTGAGGGATTTTGACCATCGCATACCCTTGATTGCTGGCTGCAAACCACCTAGCATTCGGCCCTATGCTTATGGCCCCTTCCAGAAATCAAAGATTGAGAAGTGCATCAAGGAGTTGATGGAGGCTGGGTTGGTAAGGAATAGCCATAGTCCCTTCTCTTCTCCCGTCCTGTTAGTCAAAAAGAAGGATGGCACATGGCCAATGTGCATGGACTACAGGCAACTAAATGAGCTGACTATTAAGGAAAAATACCCCATTCCCCTTATTGACGACTTATTGGACGAATTACATGGGGCGAATTATTTCTCCAAACTGGATTTAAGAAGCGGCTACCACCAGATTAGGGTGCATCCAACGGATATCGAGAAAATAGCCTTCCGAACTCATAAGGGCCATTACGAATTCCTTGTGATGCCCTTCGGATTGACAAATGCCCCAGCTACCTTCCAAGGGCTGATGAATGAGATTTTTCGAACTTATTTGAGGAGGTTCGTTTTGGTATTTTTTGACGATATCCTCGTTTACAGTATTTCTTGGTCAGACCATTTACGACATTTGCATACTGTTTTGGGAGTATTGGAGCATCATCAGTTGTTCGTCAAGAGGACAAAGTGTGCTTTTGGGGTGGCTGCTATTGAGTATTTGGGCCACATTGTATCAAGGCAAGGCGTGGCTGCAGACCCCTCCAAATTACAAGCTGTGGCACAATGGCCAATCCCTACTACTGTGAAGAGCTTGAGGGGATTCTTGGGTTTGACGGGCTACTACAGGAAGTTCATTCCTCATTATGGGAAAGAAAGTTTTCCCTTGACTCAACTGACCAAAAAGGATGGGTTTATTTGGTCCTCGGAAGCTACCACGGCCTTCCACAGGCTCAAGGAGCTAATGTTGTCTCCTATGGTGTTGGGGCTGCCAGATTTCACCAAAACCTTTGTCATCGAGAGTGACGCTTCAGGGTATGGCATAGGTGCTGTGTTACAGCAGGAAGGAAGGCCAATTGCTTTCACAAGCAAGGTCCTTGGTCCGCGAAACAGAGCTCTTTCCACTTACGAGAGGGAGCTGATAGCCATTGTGCATGCTATAAAGAAATGGCACCATTATTTGCAGGGGAGACATTTTATCATCAGGACAGATCACAATAGCCTTAAATACTTTCTCAACCACAAAGCTCACACTCCTTTCCAGCAGAAATGGGTTACTAAGCTGTTGGGATATGACTATGAAATTCAATACAAACCGGGAAATGATAATAAGGCAGCTGATGCTTTGTCAAGGTATCCAATTGACAACACCGCACCCATTCAGCCTTCTCCAGGGGAAATAAGGGCCACGGGACAGGAGGTTTGTGAACCACCAATGCAGAATTTAGCAATCACCTATCCTTATCATAGTTGGATGGATGATTTGCGTAGGTACAATGAGGGAGATCCTTGGATCAATAGCAAGAAACAACAAGTGCTAGCACTTAATGATCCTACACAGCAATCACTTTCACAACCTCTGTCAGAAGCTAATCATTTGACCAAGTTTCACATTGATAATGGCCTCCTCAAGTATAAGTCCAGAATAGTCCTTAGTCCTGGTTCAGTATGGATAGCCAAGGTATTCTCGGCTCATCATTCAGCCCCTACAGCTGGGCGTGCTGGATTTTTGAAAACCTATCAGAGGTTAGCTCGCAGCTTTTATTGGGTGGGTATGAAGCGAGATGTGCAAAGAATGGTGGCAGAATGCCGTACTTGTCAGCAGCACAAGTATGAAACATTAGCACCTGCAGGGTTGTTGCAACCCCTGCCTGTCCCGGAGAAGGTTTGGGCTGACATATCGATGGACTTCATCGAGGGACTACCTCCTTGCCACGGAAAATCAATCATTTTCGTGGTCGTAGATCGATTGAGCAAGTATGCTCACTTCATTGCTTTATCCCATCCTTATTCAGCTGCCACGGTTGCTCAGACCTTCGTGGACCAAGTGTTCAGGCTTCACGGAATGCCCAGCTCCATTGTGTGTGACAGGGACCCCATATTCATCAGTGATTTTTGGAGAGAATTCTTCAAATTGCATGACGTAACCTTGAGGATGAGTTCAGGGTACCACCCACAGACCGACGGGCAGACTGAGGTGGTCAATAGGTGCTTAGAAACCTACTTGAGGTGTTTCGCAGCATCTCAGCCTAAGAGATGGTTGTCGGCAGAATTCAGTTACAATACGGCTTATCACCGGCCACAAAACTGACCCCGTTTGAGGTGGTGTATGGGAAGCCTCCTCCCACAGTGACTCCCTACGAACCAGGCACTACACGCATTGACAGTGTTGACAGGAGCTTGGCTGCGAGGGACAGGATGTTATCCTTACTCAGAGGCAATCTGCTTGCAGCCTAGAACAGGATGAAATCTCAAGCTGATAAGCATCGATCAGAAAGGGAGTTTCAGGTTGGAGATTTGGTGTATTTGCGTCTTGTACCTTATAGGTTGAAGTCACTGGCTGATCACTCTTACCACAAGCTCTTGCCCAAATTCTATGGTCCCTACGAGATATTGGAAAGACTAGGGCCAGTAGCCTACAAGCTGAAGCTACCTCCAGGATGCAAAATTCATCCTACATTTCATGTATCTTGTTTGAAGAAGCACTTAGGGGAGCAGGTGGTTCCTTCCTTAACCTTGCCACAAATTACTGAAGATGGGATAGTGCAGGATGAACCATTGGCAATCCTTGAGAGGAAACTTGTCGAAAGAGGACACGCTGCAGGGGTGGATGTTTTGGTGCATTGGAAGGGGCATACTCGGTATGATGCTACATGGGAAGACTATTCAAGCCTCAAAGCCAGATTTCCTGAGTTCATTGCGCAAGTGGAAGCTGATTTTAACTCTTGAATTGTTTTTAGTTAAATTGTTAGTGTTTACAGTCTATCCGGTTACTGTAACATAAGTTTACAATTCTTGTAAACTTAGTCTCTTAAGGGGTGGGTAATGATAGGATTCCACAGCAAATTAGTAATTAGCTGTTGGCGGGATATTTGAAAGAGTAGGAGGGAAAATTAAAAACATAGTCCACGTGTCAATTAGGGGTGAGTCTGTTATAATTTCTGTTTTACTTGTAATTTCTGTTAGGCACCAACGGGAGGAAGGCTTCATAAAGAGCCATAGTAACCATACTGAATTTACGATTGAAATATACACAGAATTCCTTTCTTGGATTTTCCTTGTTTCCCCTGTTCTTGGCTGCATTTCTGAGGTCGAAAGATAGAGTCCTATCAGAAACTAGTGGAAGAATTTCATGAAACTTATAACTGATATACTGTCATCCACACAGATCCCTAACCAATTTAGGCTTATCTCCCCTTGAACCAATTGAAAACATGTTAAAATCCACATAAAGCCTATAATATTATTTGAAAAAAACAACAAAATCCGAATGATAATTTTATATCGTGCATTTAAATCTAAATCCAAAAACAATAACAGCAAAAAAATAGAAAAAAAGGCCAGCCTGGTATGCGTGGCCCAACACTCTTTCTGATTCTTTGTCCTCCTTTTGACTATTGAGCAGTTGAAGTATTCCATCAGTCCCATTGCCATCGTACCATCTGACAGGAATTATGCTGATGAGTCCTGATATGATAATGCCTGCACATAACGAGTCACTATAGCACTCCCTTAAAGCAGCAGCCGTGTCTTTCAAAGAGCACAAGCAAACCACTATGAAGGACCACAGCATGCAGCCTGCAAATTGAGTGAACCATCCTGAAGCTCCTCAGTGCTAAATTCTAACAAGATGATTGTTCAATGTAGTGATTCAGAAGTGCTGCCTATTCAATATGAGCTAGAAAAATGGAATGGGAAAAAGATGAGTATGAAAATAGATGAACAGACCTGGCTAATCCATGCAATTTATATATGCAGCTGTTGAATGGTGATGTTAAGGTCGCGTTTCCATTGTCCTTTGTCCTTTTCTTCTGATAGCCATACTTTCCGCAGCCTTGGCGTGCTCAAGATTCCCAGGGAAAAAGTCTTCATCTTTGGACAATTTGTCACAATTACTTCTGTCAGACAGGGGAATCTGAAGGTGAAATCCACAGAGCAAAAGCTAGTGAGGCTTGCTAAACAATCAAGTTTCAGACTTTCCAATTTCCTGAAAATGATCTCATTTCCTGCTTCGTCTCCACTGCTTGCTACAATCTCTGTCACCATTTCGCATTTCTTTATACTCATTACAGAGAGTTGCACAAGACTTCTGGCAGTTGAGGATGTGACCAAGTATTTCAATGCTTTGCAACCCCGTACGTGCAAAGCTGTTAGATTTCCGAAAGACGATGCAGATGGTGCTAAATTGATCAAACTGTCACAATACATTACATCCAAAGCTTCAAGATTTTGAAGAAGCTGGTCCACTCGGAGATCTTGGTTCCAAATTTTCTCCAAATTTGAAAGATTAGCAAGTTCCAAGCATCGTATCCTAGCAAGAGTATGTTCCTCCTCATCAACAAGTTGACATGGGAACAGCTCTTTGAAATAACCCCCAGTAACAACAAGCTTTTCCATATTCTGGAATCTATGAAGGATACCGAATGGAAACTCAGCTGATGCATCATCAAAGCATCGCAGCCCAAGAACTCTTATTTTGTGAAAGAGGTCTGCTGAAAACTGGCCTTGACATACCTTTGCTGCATCTTTAACGTTTAGCGATAGTTCTTCCAAGTTGGGGATGACCTGGAAACCGAAAACACAAATGCAAGCTAAATATGAAAAGCCAAAGGTAGATATAGCAGTTCTTACAGCACATTCAATAAACAGCCCAGTCCTTTCCCACTGCTGGCAAGTCTTCTTGGTGCTTTCAAGTTAGATTTTTTAGGCACTATTATGGTGAATGATGTTGTCACATTACTGTTGTAGGGAATTGGTTCAGTTTTATGGGATTGCCATGGTACCTCAGATAGACAGGGGTGACATGGTACAAGGGTAACGGCATGGCATTATCCTGTTCGTTTTAAAAATATTTAAAAAAAATCGAAATTTTTTTATTTTATTTTTATTTTTAATTAAAAAATTTAGTATTTTTAAATTATTTTAATATAAAAATAATTTTTAAAAAATAAAAATATTATTTTGATATATTTTCTAAATAAAAAAATACTTTCAAAAACAACTGTGACCACTCTTAATCAAGCACTTAAGAGATGTTTAACACTGCATTTAATATATTATTTTAATATATTTCTCAATAAAAAATATTTGAGATCATACTTATTTTAATATATTTCTCAAAAAAATTCTCAACTTTGTGCTTTTTTGGACAACTGGTAATGAGTGGAACCGGGAAGGTGAATTGTTAGTGAACATCCATAGGATCATACCTTTTCAAATGAGAAAAGCGGTTGCTGAACTTGGATACCAAGCTGGTCTGGAGCTCCTTGGGTGCTCTGGAGCTCGGGATCAAATACCGGCACTTCGTGGCAAAGATGCACGTCTATTTTCTTTAATACCGGCCACTCTGAAGTGTGTCTTCCTGGGTAGAAACTCTTGAGTTTGGGCAAATCCCAAAGTATGAAAGAGGAGGTTTTAGGAAAAACAAACTTAGGAGCTTCTCCTAGTCGTTCTTCCTCCGCAACAATTTCCTCCACTCCACAACTCAACAGTTCAAGCTTTTCGAGCTGTGGAAGGCCTAAGGCTACAGAGGCTGGGAAGAGACTTTTTAGACTTGGACATTTCAAAGCAGTCACTAAATGAAGGTTTTGAAAAGAGAGAACTCCATGAGGATTCGTATTCCACACTTTCTTCAATTTTTGCAGGTTCCATACATACATATTTTTCAACTTGAAGGCTGTTACAGCATGGGATTCTTTTTCATTCATCAGAGATCTGAGATCAAACACCTCTTCCAGTGAAGCAAAATCACCTACCTCCAGGTGCTGTAAATTCTGAAATCTTCTCAGCATATTGGGTGGGAAAATATTCAACAACTTGTTTCCTTGTTTTACCTGCAGAATCTTGAGCTTGCAAAAGGAATCTGAATGGAATTCAGTGTGCCATATCATATTCAAATTATCCATGCCAACAATGCGCAGTTTCTCTATGTTAGGGAATGCAACCTAAGAAATCAATTCCACCATGTCAGTAGCAAATGACAAGAAAATTAAATTTCAGGTGGTCAAAGCAAATGCTGAACTGGGGTTGGGGACTGCAGGACTAAAAGGAAAAGAAGAAGAAAAGGACTCACTTTTTCATCAAAGAGAGTTGAGTTTGTTTCTCCAAACTGATTGTTCGATACTGCGTCTGTGCTTAAAGAATTAGAGATGAAGGTCTTCAGTGCAGGGCAATCCTCTATCCACAGTTCTTGCAAGAAGCAGCATTGGATCAAGTGACCGGTGCAGAATCTTGTGAGATTTGGAAGGCCCTTAAGCTTGAGGAACTCTAGTTTTGGAAGCATGGTTCCTCTCACATTTTCTTCTTCTCCTAATCCGTTCTTAATTATTATTTCTTCCATAGACACGCAATCACATAGCTCAAGCCTTTTGAGTTGAGCAAGACTTTCAACCATAGAAGTAGTAAATAAATACTTTAGATTTCCACAGCCCTGGACTATCAAGCTTGTTAATCTCACAAACCAATAGGACAGTTCTCCAGGTTGGTCCTGCCATATCTTCTCAACTTCGATGGAGGACAGTTTTAGGTCTTCCAAATTGGGGAATTCAATCTGCATGCACAATTTTTGCTTCATCATCAGGTTCTTTTCATTCGTCAAAATGAGAATGACACTAAAGTTTTATGCCAAAGTCATTAATATAAAGCAAACCTTTTTGTTAAAAAGTGTCATGGGAGTCCGGAGCCCAGTGTCAGATGCAATTTCATTAGACCTGACATCAGTGATTAACGGCTCCGGCCTGGTCTGTGATATGGAAGCTGCATTCGATTTGGAGGACACGCTTGTGAATTGGGGTAGATATTCCAGTGTCAGTGTTCGTAGTTGAGTCAACTTGATTGCTTCATCTTCGTCAGCTCCGCCTCCACTTTCCTCAGCAACAATCACTTCCATGATTTCGCAATCAATTATGCTGATCTCTTCCAGATGCAAAAGGCCTCTTTCCATGTGCAACGAAAAGAGATTCTTCAACATCGGACAACTCTTTACCTTCAAAATTCTTAATTTGCTAAAAGACTCTGCCACAGGTTGACCATTACAAATCTTCTCCAACTTATTCAAATTGTCAAGAGACAGAGAGACCAGGGATGGAAAATCAACAACAGGACTTAACATAGTCGAGTCGACGATATATCGAATCTCAAGACAATTTTGGATATGGAGATGCTTCAACCTAGGAAAACCTTGCCCATCTAATTCATAGGAAACACTTTTAATACCCTCTAGTCCATCTAAATGTAGATCTTCAGTTCTCTTCAGCAACAGCTGGATCCCCTCCTCCGACTGAATGCTTGCACCGATCTTCAGTTTCATTATTGTTGAAGTTTCACGCTTTCTGGACCACTCCCACCCTTCTCCGATCAAAATATTAAATCTTTCCAATTTTTTGGAGAAGAAGTCTTTGGGAAGAATCATAGGATCTGTAATGTGCAAGAATAAAGTGCTTAAATATGGCAGATCTTTCAGCTCAGCCAGGCTAGCATTGTTTCTTCGATCATCTCGTCCTTCAACCCCCCATTGCAAAAAGCTGTTCTCCATGTACAGGTCCTCTAGTTGGGTCAAGCATGACAGCACATTTGGCGGAATAATTTCAAGCGTCGGATTGTCATTCAAATCAAGAAGTTGCAGACGAGTCAGTTTCCCAATTTCTCTCGGCAGCCGAACAATGTTAGAACCCATTAAGCTGAGAACTTTTAGCATCTTTAGCTCTCCGATCAGAGCTATATCTCCCAAACCACATCTATCCAGACACAATGTTTGAAGCTTTTCGAGAAATTGAAGCGAGGAAGGTAGTGTTGGAAGTTGCACATCTGACATATCCACAAGTTGGAGAGTTTTTGTTCCCTCAAACAGACAGTCTGGGATTTTGAGCGAGGGGTCTGCATTATACAGTATAAACGACTCCATTTTTGGACAGTTTAATAATTCAGGAAGTCCAGAAATTTTGCAACCCGGCAGAGAGATAGCACTGCACTGCACAAGCATATCCTTGGCCGGCCATTCTCTTAATACCGTGCCAGATGATAATGCGAAGACACGATGATCCCTGGAAGCTACATCGGCAGCAAAACCGTGAAGAACATCATGCATTTTGACCATTCCATCTGCGCCACCTTCCAGCAAACAAGAGGCTATGAGGTCATTGACCAATTTATTTAGTCTATGTCTTGCTTCTTCCAATGTACTGATATGTTTAAACAATCCCAGGCCAACGGTATATTTCAGTAAGTCAAGGATTGTAATTCCGTGAGGTTGAAGTTGTCCACAAAGTAAGAATACTGACTTGATTTCTTCTCCTTTCAAAGAAGTGTAGCTCAGGTCTAGAGCTGAGTAAACTCGGCTATCAATGTCATCCTTGTCAAACCTTTTCAGCCTTTCCAAAGCATCCTTCCACTCTGACACATCCCCACCTTTTAATGCCGACGCAACAGTAACTAGTAAAATGGGCAAGCCAGCACATCTTTTGGCTACTTCTACAGCAACAGGCTGCAGATCGGGATTTTTGATAGCATCTCCAGCCATATTCTTAAACAGATTCCATGCCTCATTCTCGAGTAAAACTTGAAGGTGGAAAAGTTTTTTTGTATCCATTCCACGGTATAATGCATTTCGATCTCTCGATATCATCAATATTTTGCATCCCCGATAATCACTTCCAGAAGGAATCCCCACATCATCCAGTTCAAGCCTCTCCCAAATGTCATCCAAAATCACAAGCACCTTTGTCTCTCTTTCAAGCCGCTTGCGTAATTGTTCTGCTCTTCCTCTGATAGTCTCTGCTTCAAATTTGAAACCTAGCCCATCTGCTATTTCCCCCTGAATTGTTTTCAGGTTAGGAGTCTTAGATACAACAGCCAGAACCACCACATCAAAAATCCTGTTCGCCTTGACTTGTTCAGCAACCTTTTTCACAATTGTGGTCTTGCCCACACCAGGCATCCCATACACTCCAACTAGGTTGACATCATTATCCTTTAAGGCCTCCAAAATTTCATCCAAAACATGTCTTCTTGATTCGAAAGCCTCGTAATCTTTGACAGATCTGTCCCCTATACCACGTGGAGCAGGAAGGTAGGAAACCCTATCAAATTCTCCTCGAAGACTGATATTAACAGCTTCCTCGTCGATACTCTTAATCTCTGTACTAACCCTGTAGCGTGTCATCAAATTAGGGAACAACCCCATGAAGCACCTCTTCTTTGCCTTGTCTTTGTCCTTAAGAACCCTGTCAGCCTTTTCAGTGATAGCATCCACGCTAGCAAGCCACTTCACAACATCATCTTCAATTTCTTCCGTTTTGTTTGTAGCCTCTTCTACAGAATGCTGCACCCTTGTTTTTTTATCTGACAGCTCCTCCATGTGAGTTTCGAGGCTCTTAACATTTCTGCTGTAGTAGAATACACGAGTAACGGAGCGCGTAATGGGATCAAATAACAGTTCCACAACTGTGGATGCCATGGAACCAACGATCTCCATAGCCAATGTTCTGCCTTTGTTCAGCAGCAAAAACACAAGGAAAGGATGATCGCTACTGTGATATTTGAAAAACTAAGGAGATGGATGCAGCAGATAAAATGAGTGAAAGTTTCTGCTTAGAGCAACTGCAGAGAGGGGGAGAGGCAGAGAGACTAGGTTAGTTTGTGAAGTCAAGTCAAGCACTCAAAGTCAGTAAATATGAACAAATGACTTTTCTACGTGGCATCTTCATTTACCATAGATATTCTTAGGATACCCTTTCAAAGAACAGTCTTGCATTTGTTTTTAAATTGATAGTTTTGCCCTTTAAAAACTAAAAAATTAACACATTGAGCTAAAATTATAATTCCACATATTAACAAATACCTAAAACAAAACGGAGGGCACGGTTGACGTACTCTAAAATCATTGTGGACGCGAGCATTTTCATCCGTGCATCGCAGGTGCACGTCCATCTCTTTTTTTTTCGTCTATGAACAGTGTTTTACCGATTTCGTCCCCTATAATAAGACAAAATAACGGTTTACACTGAGGGGCACGGGTGTAATTGACCATGTACGGACCGGACCGGTCCGGTCCGGTCCGCCGGAACTCGTTTTTTTTAATATTTTTGAAAATGTGTAATGACGTTCGTAGCCCCCGAAACGACAAAATCTATGAATTCGGATCAGGGGTGGTTTAGTAATTGACCACGACGTTACTGTGCCCTTGCGTCAGCGCTGTCAGCAGTCCATACGGGCGCGTCGGCGCGTTTCGTGACCCAGGTTGATTCAGGCGGCGCGTGCGGCTTACTAAGGCGGTGAAAATTTTTCCGCCGCCGGTCAAGACGCTTCTCAACTCTTCCCTGAATCGCATGGAGTGGCGCGTGTGGTGCAAATATGAACGTGTAGGCTCAAATAGTCGTTTGAACGTTTATGTCCTCTTTTCTCTCTCCTCAGCGCCGGAATCAATATCAGTCCCCCAAGTTATTGTGCATGCATTTCAGTCCCTTGGCTTTTGTTTGATTTCTGTAATCCAAGTTTTGAATTCTTTCAATTGCGTCCTTGCATTCAAATTGATATATATGCAATTTGCATGTCAGTCCTTCTTCTTTTAATTGTTCGGTTTTCTATTAGATCCCTTAATTTATTTAGTACAGCAGGTTATATTGTTTTCAATTTTTTCCCTCATTTCAAATAATGAATAATAATAATAATAATAATAATAACAACAATTATTTCAATAATAATAATAACAATAATAATAATAAAAATAACAATAATAATGATAACAATAATAATACCAATAATAATAATAACAATAATAACAATAATAACAATAATAATAATAATAATAACAACAATTATTTTTGTTAGTAACTCTTTTGTTAATATTTTTTTCTCTTCATAATTTAATAATTTTTATTGTTTTGACAGTAATGGTGTTAATTTTTTATATATATATTTTTAGTCTTTCGCCTAAGAATATATATAGGGAAAAGAAAACATGACCTATGATGTTTTTTAATATAAAAAATTAATATAAGTATTCTGATATACATTTAATATAGTTATATAATAGTAGATGATCGGCCACACAATTACAAATAACCGATTAAAATACATTAACAAATTTAATTTTTTTTATTTGTAGAATAATGTCTACTTTTGTCCATGTATATATGAGTGTACTTAACACAACAACAACAACAACAACAACAACAATAATAATAATAATAACAATAATAATAACAACAACGACAATAATAATTATTATAATAATAATAATAACAATTATTTCAATAATAATAATAACAATAATAATACCAATAAGAATAATAATAATAATAATAATAACAACAACAATAATAATAATAATGACAATAATAATAATAACAATTATTTTTGTTAGTGACTCTTTTGTTAATATTTTTTTTGCTCTTCATAATTTAATAATTTATATTGTTTTGACAGTAATGGTGTTAAGTTGTTTTTTTATATATTTTTAGTCTTTTCGCCTAGGAATATATATAGGGAAAAGAAAACATGACCTAAGATTTTTTCAATATAAAAAATTAATATAAGTATTCTGAGATACATTTAATATAGTTATATAATAGTAGATGATCGGCCACACAATTACAAATAACCGATTAAAACACATTCACAAATTTAATGTTTTTTTATTTGTAGAATAATGTCTACTTTTTTCCATGTATATATAAGTGTACTTAACACAACAATAATAATAATAACAACAACAACAACAATAATAATAATAATAATAATAATAATAATAACAATTATTTCAATAATAATAATGATAACAATAATAATGATAACAATAATAACAATAATAATAATAACAATGATAATAATAATAATAATAATAATAATAATAATAATAATAATAATAACAACAATTATTTTTGTTAGTAACTCTTTTGTTAATATTTTTTTTGCTCTTCATAATTTAATAATTTCTATTGTTTTGACAGTAATGGTGTTATTTTTTTTTAATATATTTTTAGTCTTTCGCCTAAGAATATATATAGGGAAAAGAAAACATGACCTAGGATTTTTTCAATATAAAAAATTAATATAAGTATTCTGAGATACATTTAATATAGTTATATAATAGTAGATGATCAGCCACACAATTACAAATAACCGATTAAAACACATTCACAAATTGATCAATAAACTACAACAAAAAAATATCACACCAAACAATCAAATAATTCACCATACAAATGGATACAAAAAATATTTTCATAACCAGTAAACACAACTGAATAAAGAAAAATTAGATAATCGGCCACACAATTACAACAAAACCAACCATCAACAAATTCCCAATTGACTACAACAACCAAAAATCTCTAATCAATATAATCTATTACATTTTTTCGACCAACTGATTATATAATTATCAATGCAATTAAAACACACCAGATAATCAAAACATTGCAATTTTGCAATCTATGAGTTAATTAAATCAACACACAATTCAAATCCAAACTGTGACTAAATTATTCTCCAAACCAGTAAAATAATGTCAACAACCAACCAGATCAATGCAAACAAAAAATAATCTATCTTTAATAGATTTCAGCGATTACAATATTGCTATCAACCAGTTAAATGCTTAGTAACTGTTAAAAAATATTTAACCATCAACACATTCAATTCAAGACAACAAAAAATCATCTTTCATTCATTTTATTAATTACAGGTTTACATCAATCAATTAAATAACCATCAAAACAATTAATACATACTAAACAATTAATCAATTATAGTCGCAATACTCAAATTACAATTCGCTAATCTTTCATAAATTTTATCGCTTATAATTTTTAAATTTCGAAATTGAATTATTATCTGATTATTTAAGCTTATAAAAATAATCAACTAATTCAATACATAAAAAAAAATTATAGCATAATTTAAAATTTACAATTCTCTATTTATCAACTAAAAAATTCTTTGCTTGCCACATAAATAATAAGTTTGCTATATATAAAAAGCCCGTTGCGCGGGCTAACCAGCTCGTTTAGTACCTTATAATATTTGGGTAATATTAATATTTGGGTAAATTATTGATTACATGATTTTATTTCCAATATGAAATCCTCGTTTTTAAATTTAATGTTTATCAATATAATGTCCTTTAAAGACTATTATTATTTTTCCTTTTGATTGAAATCAAGTTTTTTCATATTATTAGATGAAAGTAATTACTCTTTATTTTAAAAACTTTTAAATAGTGTTTTAGATGGGCATATCCTAAAAATGAAGCACAGTGATGAAGAAACAGCCAGTTTATGATTGATAAACAAGTATAAGCATCCCGACAAAAACGGTAAGAGAATATGCATAAATCCTTGGCAGCTGTCCTTAATGCTAGCAGCATATTGTTACCAACTTGAATAAAATCTGACAATAACTTTTCTCTAATCGTCCTCTATTTCTACACATTATAGGTTGTACGAGCACGCGTCATGTTCTCTGTTCTGCATTTCATTAATGTTATCATTCTCCCTCTGCTGCATCGGGCGCTTCCTTTAAACAGCTTGCACCCATCTGTGGTCCTTTTAGCTGCAACAACATCATAAAATACCAATGAGAACCAATCCTGATTTACAAAGACACAGATAAATGAACTTTTTCTTCAATCAGAAATTAATCACATAATTGTTTATCCCACCAGAAACCACTTTAATCAATCAGTGCCTAATGATCATATCATTGGAGGGGTGGGGGTCTTCTAATCAAGGGAACTTCACTGCAAAGTCAGCATATGCAATTTTTTCAACGCAGGTTTGAGTTGCCGTGCTTCAGAGGGTGAAAGATTGTTTGGAAATGTCCTGGGCTCCAACGGATTCTAGTTTTCCTATGGCTTGTTTTGCATTATACCTTGTTAACGAATGTGGAGTTGCAAATAACAACATATGACTGATTTTAGCTCTCCTCTCTCTCTCTCTCTCTCTCTCTCCTCTCTCTCTCATCTCTCTCTCTCTCTCTCTCTCTCTCTCTCTTTCTCTCACACACACGCACGCACGCACGCACTAACTACAATTAACTGATAAACTAAAGGAAAGAAACATGGTAGCAAGGAAAGTAAATGAAAAATGAACAGGAATGAACCAACAATTGGAGAAGAAAAAAGAGTGTTATTCAATTGATAAAGCAGAAAACA